>JBAMJV010000564.1:0-222500 GCA_037951105.1 Echinarachnius parma | reverse complement strand
TATCGCTATTGATATTCGTTTGTCTCGCAATGTATGGTCAACATGGAATCTAAAAGATCACGACGTTTCGTATGCCGCTGCAATACTTTGTCGAGTGATATAAAATAATGTAAACAATCGTGTTTTATGCTCTCGTGCGGCTCCGAGCCGCCCAAGATAATTGGTTTGGTATTCTCTTCTTTTCCTTTTTTTGTTGAGCCACCAAATTTGGGCTATTAGAAGAAAACAATGTGTATTAAAATCAATGCAATTATAGCTAAATAGCAACATTGGTTAACTTATATTGTACAAAAAATGAACAGAAGGATATTTTGTATTGAGAAATTGATGATTGAATGAAAGTATCATTCAGATTTATACAAACTAATATGAGAGGTGTTTTTTTTGTTGGATGAATTAAACTAAGCATTAATCATACACTTGTCAAAATCTAGCACAAAATGCTATATCTGTTTGGTGGCCAGTTCTTGCAGGTTTTGAACATGTAAATGACACCTACATGTATACTAGAAAAAACAGAAACTAGGGTGAAATTGAGCCTAGAACCACAATAATGCAAACTATTTCCTGATCCTCACTTTCGGTGGTTTCAAATGCTTGATAAGTCTTTATCAAATAGTACTCGAGCCATGGAAATAAAGAGGTTTTTGGGCCATGTATATTTTGTAGATTGAATCGGTGTTGAAGGAATAATGATTACATTTGTGTATTTGAGCGATGAAAATATTAGCACAAATATTTAAGTTCCTTCTTTTTTTCCCCTCTATTTTTTAAACCCTGGAAACAATTTTGAGGAAGATATAAAATAGGATTTGAAGAATGTATTTGCTTTACTTTTATCCCTTTCAGGACCGGTCCTAAAAGTTTTTGGTCTGTGTTCGGGCAAGAATGCATGATATACCAAAATCAAACAGCTTTGAATAAGTATACACAAGTAATTGTGTTAATACCAACATCAAATACATGTATGAATATAAAGAAGTGGTTTACTTCAAACATTTAGAACATATGTTAAATTGTATGACCTCTTGCAGCGCATGACTGCATGATTTAAAAGTTGGACTCTCTTTCTATAAACCTTCAAGATCATATAGATGTCTTTATGAACCTGATCAATTTCTTTTTAAAGAGCACACATATTTGATGGTAACTGGATAGCTTTAATAGCTACCTGTTACTTTAATTATATAGGGAAACAAAACACTGGCATTTTCGCTTACTGTTTCTGACAAGTGCATAATTCCTTTCCTTCAAATCATATATTTCCTCTAGGGTTTCACTAATAATGGTAAAAAAAAAAATCAATGTTTTGAAGCCGCTATCAACTCTTTTGACTGACCCCTTGAGGCTGCCATGTTTCCCAACGGTACCGCATGAAACGTCATCTGAGCGCGTTTGAGCGTGCACTAATAAAAGCTGGTTATGTAACCGCTGTTTTTGAATCTACTGCTATGTCAGTGGTTACGTAACCCACTTTTGTTAGCGCAAGTTCAGATGAAGTTTCATATGGTACAGTTGGGAACCATGGCAGCCTCCAGTGTTCAGTCAAAATAGATGATAGTGATTTGAAAAACATGGATTATTTCCATTATTAACGATACCCAAGAGGAAATATATGACTATAATTGATGGGAATTATGCACTTATCAGTAACAGTAAGCGAAAATGCCAGCATTTTGTTTCCCTTTAATTCTTATTCCCTTGTCATAATATAGAGAGAAAAAAACATTGAACACAAAGTAAATCAAAAAGTAACAAGTAGCACAATTTCGCATTCATGGGACTGTGCTATTATGTCGAATGGGATATAAGTATTTCATGTTTATACATTTCTGGCATTTCTGTACCAAATTAGCTCAAAGAAAAAATATATTTATTTTCTTAAAAGATTCCTTGTTGACTATCAACAATTTATAGATTGAAATTTGTTTTTGTTTTTTCTTGTAGGTGACGTGGAATTTGTTCTGAAATTTTGTTTTGCTGGATGCTGCCTGGTAATGAATGATCTGGTAAGTACAGTTTCTCATTCAAATCATAAAAGTAATTATACTGCTAATACAACTACCACCACCACTGCTGCCACCGCCACTACCACTACTACCACTACTACTAATGTTTGAATATGATCAAATTTAATAATAAAAGTGACAACACTGAATTGAAGTATTTCTACACCGTATAATTTATGTTTATAATTATACACTGATACTTTCAACCAAGCTACTGATCAGTTTGAGATTTATACCAATAAATACAAAATAATAAATACTCTCAAGAGTAAAATATGTTTTTTTTTTTTATGTGGCAGCTGGCCGAGTGGAATCCCATGCCTAAAGGATGATAATTTCAGATTGTTTGCACAATCTAAATGTATGAATGATTGTGTTTATGTTACAAATGACTTTTTGAAATGGCTTTGTGGAGGATTAAAGCCAGCTGATACCTAGAGTCCCATGTCCGGAAAGAACACTTGTAAACACACTGTTAAAACACTGTGTTTCATACTGTGGACGCACTCTGTTACACACTGTGGACAGTGGACACACTGTGTTTCATACTGTAGACACACTGTGGACACAGTGGTTTCATATTGTGGATACACTGTGTTTCATACTGTGTTTCACACTGTGGACACACTGGTTTCATACTGTAGACACTCTGTGAACATTGTGTAAACACTCACTGGATCACAGAAATATTACATTTTTGTAGGGGAGGGGCTGATTGGTTAGTTAATTGGGTTTTACAGATACAATCAGTCAATCATGCCTATTTATGTCTGGGACCCCCCCCCCCCCCCACACCCCCCACCCCCACCCCCTTTATCATCACCCTCAGAGAGATGCAGCTTAGGTTTTGAACCTGGGCTGATTTGAATGAAGAACAGAGCGCTGACCACTAGACCAGAATACATCTCCACAAATGTGAAGAATATGCCTCAACATTTAAATAAATACATTCACAAAACCAAAGAGTACAGGAAGGTCTTAGAATTATTTACCATCTCATGTCAGCTAGGGCAAAAGAAAATCATCCTGAGCTTTGTGAGGGAAGAGAAATCACAGTTTATGCAAATAAGTCCTGATATCGCTTGTATTGCTTGAGGGAACCTTCAGCGCACCTGGAGATTGTTGTCCCATCTCGCTCCCCCCACCCCTCCCCACCTTCCCCCACCCCTCCCCACCTTCCCCCTGTCACTCTCACTTTTTTCTGTTTGGCTTAAGGGGAACTTCATTATACTTGTACCTGAAGATTTTCTCTCTTTAGGTATCTCCCCCTCTCTTTAGGTATCTCCCCCTCTCTTTCTCCCCCTCCCCTCTTTCTCAGTTTATCCTGTTTCTATGGTGATGAGCTACATTTGTACTTCATTGTATCTGAAGATTTGTTTCTTCCTTTCCCCCCTCCTTCTCCCTCTCTTTCTCTTTCTCATTATCAACTATTCTGTTTCCTTGGTTAAGACCTGCTTTAGTGTATCTGAGGATTTACTTTCTTTCTGTATTCCCCTTTCTCTCTTTCCTTTTTTCCAGCGTATCTGAAAATGTTTCTTTTCATTTCTCTCTTTTTCCTTCTCAATTTCTTTGATTTCCTAGGTGAAGTGTAACTGGAGATCTGTTGCTTTTATAGGTCTATGCTTTTATCTCCCCTCTTCCCCCTCTCTTTTGCTACTTTAGTGATCTAAAGATGTTTTTCTCTCTTTTACCCTCTCTCTCTTTCCCTTCTCAATTTCTTGTATTATTTTCTTGGGTGAAGGGCTACTTTGTTTATTCTTTGTTCCTCTCTCTCACTTTTGTTACTTTAGTGTATCTAAAGATTTGTTTCTCTCTGTCTCCCCCTCTCTCTTTCCCTCCCTCCCTTCCACCTCCCCCGCTCATTGTACAAAGTCACATGACCCGCGGCAGCCACCATCCACCATCTCGAGCATGACGGATGTATCTGATGTGCGAGCTCTCAGCCCTAGAGGGACCACTTCATGCATTTTTCACATTTTGCCATGTCGAAATGAATCTGACATAGTTTTTCACGAGTTTTCCTCCCAGCTATTTTTCCAGTGCGATACATTTTGTTCTCTTATGTATGATACTGTCTTGTGTCTCTTGTTATTACAGAATCGCTTAGATGATGGAGGATAATGTTATGTATAAAAACAAAAATTGATAGTAATTTAGCTGAGAAAGTTTGCAAAGAATATTAAAGGGGATGAGTGATATGATGATTTTAACAGTGGGGCGATTTTACAACATTTAACTCATTTTTGAAGACTATTTGATTATAACATGCATCTCCATTGTCCTCAGCCCGAGTGTATTTGGGATAAGTCTTAAATGGAGTCATGATAGATATAATTTGATTTTATTTATAAAGCACGTAATGCAGTATTTTCTTTTTCTTTGGTATGTCAGTGCAAATTATAATTTTTTTTGTTGCATGTGATTTCGATTTCAAGGAATTTATGTGATATGTTGTATATGTAACCTTTCGCTCAGGGGGCAACTCATGTCCTAGATATTCTACTTCATACCTGACAAATCAAACATGGGAGAAGCCAGACAATATATTTGTATCCTCCTCCTCCTCCTCCTGCTCTTCTTACTCCTCCTCCTCCTCCCCTCATCCCCCCTTCTCCTCCTCCTCATTTCTTCATCCTGCTCCTACTCCTGTTCCGCCTGCTCCGCCTGCTCCTCCTCCTCCTCCTCTTCCACTTACCCCTCCCCTCATCCTCCCCTCCTCCTCCTCCTCCCTTCCCCCTTCCCCTCCCCTTTGTCCTCCTCCTCTTCCTACTCCTGCTCCTATTCCTTCTACTCTTCCCCCTCCCGTTCCCCCGCCTCCCTCCCCTCCCCCTCATTGTCCGCCTCCTCCTCCTCATCCTTCTCTTCCCATGCATTCTCCTCCTCCTCCTCTTTTTCTGCACATCTTCAACTCATGTTCACCTCTATATCTTCCTCTCTTCTTTATTGCCTGTTTCTTCTTTCTCCTGTTCTTCCTTCTCTTGTCTGTCTCTTCTTATTTTGTTGGTGTTTACCTTCAACCCCCTTTTGGTCCTACATTTCTTTCTTTGAATCCGGATTCATTTTTTTGCAACAATTTCCTTTTCATCACCAACAAATTAAGGACTGCATGGACTGTCTCTCTAATCTGGCCTGGGTCAGGTCTACAGAGAATACGTGTTATATATTGAAGATAAATTGTCTCCAATGTGTTAACCATCTTTCCCACTTGTCTTTACATCTGTTCATTATTCCATTACCCAAGAATTCTTCTTCCATTCACATTTCTTGTGATTAACTTTTCCCTCTTGTCCGTCTTTTCCTCCAATGTTTTCATCGACCCCACATTCTTTATTTCATCATCCGATGATAATGCTTGTAATCTACCCACTATATCGTCTAGTCCGGGTGTCACATCCGCTCATCAAGTCCTATCTTTGCCTGGCCAGGTCGATGTCCCCTTCCAAACAAAATCCCACCCAAAGTTATTTGTTCCTTTGCCCTCTTTAAACAAATCTCACCCGAGTTAATTCCTTTCGTTCCAACTGTCTGTGATGGGATGGGATGGGATGGGCATGACATGGTTATGATGGTATGGTGCCAATAACAACTCTGGACTAAAGCCCCTGTCCCACTGATGCAGAATATCTTGAGTTAGCTAGTACCAGCTTTGGACTTTGAAGATTAAATGGTGACTTGGACTTGTGCTAACTCTGCGCATTTTGCAAAGAGCTGAGAAATGATTCTGGATAGCTCTAACAATAAAAAAATTTAAAAAAGAAGATTATTAGTTGTCATTGAAAGGACTGGATGATATCTTAAGTAGCAATACCAACTCGGGACTAAAGCTCCTGTCATACTAATGTGGATTTCGTTTTCTGGAGTAAGAATTTGACTTGAGACAGATGAATCTTGATGACTGGGGTAATAATATAATAATGACAGACAGACAGAAAGGTCACTGTATAAAAGTAGCCACCATTACACAAACATAATGTACAAAGTTGTTTCTGATGGTAATGATGATATTGTGCTAATTACAACTAAGTTCGTGAACTAAATCAAATACAGTCGAACCTGTCTTAGCGGCCACCTGTCTATAGCATCCAACCTGTCTATAGTGGCCACTAAAATGATTCCCAGCAGAGGAAAAACAGTGTAGTGGAACCTGTCTATAGAGGTCACCTGTCTAGAGTGGCCACTTTTTGTGTCTATCTTGGATGGTCACTATACACAGTTTTGACTGTACATGGACTAAAACATCTAGCTTTGATTTACTCCTCCGATGAGGTTTCTGTCCGTACTGTACAGATTGAAAACAATCAACAGCCATCCAGCCCATCTTCAGTGTGACTGGGGTTTCAAATTCCACGGATTCTCCCCTCCATCTAATTTAGAATAGAAGATTTTGTTAATAGCAGGGGATAGGGGGGAGAGGGGTTATAAATAGTCGACAGAGATCCAGAATGCAATAGAGGACATCAGAGGACACAAAAAGAGCAAGGAATGACCACATGCGGAGCGTAAATGAGATAATCAATGGAAAGAATACACTAGGTGTTCATATACACACATATAAACATATATATATAGTTGTATTGAATTTCGAAAGGAAAATATTGTGTGAATGAACAATATAAATTCAGTTGTAGAATGACTGCTGCGTGTATATGTCAGATTGAATAGGTAATGTTCATAAACATATACAGTTGTATTGAATTTCTAAAGGAAAATATTGTGTGAATGAACAATATGTAGGGGATACATTCAGTTACAGAATGACTGCTGCGTGTACATAAATGATCTAAGTTAGATGTTCAAACAAAAATATGTTCATAAAGAGTACTTTGGTGATGAATTCAGTTATATAGCAGCCTGTAATTATATAGAATGTATGATGTGTGTTTAAAATTGGTGACCCAAAATATCTCTAGAGAAAACTGATTTGAATATTCCAATTTGTAAGGAAAACCAATGGAAGATCAAGTAAAAAAATATCCAGGAATACATCATTTTGAGTAATTTTGCAAGTTATTTTATATAAATGAATTTTCTTTGTTCATTTTTCATTTATATTATATATTTCTGGTCAGTTTCTCTCTATTTGAAAGAAGTTATTTGATACAAAAATGACAAATATGTATTTGTTTGCAGATTGTTTTGATCCTACCCTAACAGAGCTATTAGTCGATGATTCATTTGTAGAAGTTACAAAAGAACCCAATAAAAAAACAACAACAACCCAGAGCTGGTTGGATGTGTGTTTGTTTATTATGTAGTAATTCAAATATTATACATGCATTATGTATTGCATGTATTGCGTGAACATATGCATTAAACATCCATGGTAAAATGAGTCTTTAAAGAGGAAAAAACACGGAAGAAAGCCAAAACCACTTTCGATCACGAAACGCGACAGCTGACAATGTTATCCGCTTCCTCTTGTTTCATGTATTCATTAAATGTGGAGAGAGTTTATGGAAATAAGCAGGCGGCTACGTGCGCCGTTGCGCCGTTGGTCGGTCGAGAAAACGAGAATGCGGCAATGGCGGTAATGAACTGCCTTGTGTTTCAGTCCCCGCCTTTGTCGATAGGATGTGGGGTGTCGCGAACGGGCGATAATGAAATACCGCAATTTCGCCAACCACAGTAGTCGATAAGATGTGTGTGAGATGTCAAGAATGGGTGTAGATGATAGAGAAATGAACAGAATATTTTTGAAAAAGATGCGTGCTATCTTTGTAAAACTTTTTGACTATCTTTTCCATTAAAAGTTTGAAGTTATACATGAGGTGCATAAAATGCAAATATTCTAACTAAAGAATTCTAACTCTCTATAATGCATTGTTACATAATAAAGAGTATGTAATTTGTCAACTAGTGATTAACATTTAATAGACAACTGTGCATGATATTCACAAGTTTCCTGTAAAATTAACAAAATGTTCTCATGTTTTGGATAAATATTGAATAACTTGCCCTGGACGAACTAATGAATTCGAATTGGACTCGTGTATATGCCCACAACTTATATACTCTTGTGGGGGGGGGGGGGGGGGGGGGGGCGAGTGGGGGCAGGTGGTACAGCAACACCATGGTGATGGAAGACCCAATTCATGTTGGGTAGATGCTGCCGAATACAGTATTTGACGCACGGTTACGTTTTTCTTTGTCGCAAATTGCAATTCAAATGATACTTGACTCGGTGTAATAGATCTTGATGCAAAATGTGCAGCCTCCACACTTAGGGATATTGGTATCACCTTTTTTTTTCTTCCTCTTTTTTGTTTTGTTTTGTTTTGTTTGTTAGCGGCCCATGATTTTTTTAGGCTGCCCGTGATTTGGAATAATCATGTGCGCCTCATGCATTATGTAGAGGCGGTTTTTTGTTCTGCAATGTGTCACCGGTTTAGCAGGGCTTCATACATGAATCATTCATCGTTCTCGTTTTTCATCATTCCCTCTAATAGAACCGTAGTTGTTGCATATTACATCTAATATTTGGGATTGACTTGGGTTGTACTAAATACAAATGTAACCGTATCTTCCCCCTGTTCATGTACCATCTAAGATCATTAGTTGTTGCATAAATTGCATCTAATATCTGAGATTGACTTTGGTTGTAATTACTTTATTAGAACTTCCCCATTTTCCCCCGTTCCTGTTCATAAAAGAGTTGTTGGGGGGATTGCATTTAAGATTTGGAATTGACTTCATAAATACCTTTACTTCTTCCTGATTTTCCGACTATGGTTGTTGCATACTGCATCAACTCTTTGAACTGTACCAGTTATTATATATTGCATCTAATATCTGGGATTGACTTTGGTTGTAATTACTTTAATAGAACTTCCCCATTTTCCTATTCCTGTTCATAAAAGAGTTGATGGGGGATTGCATCTAAGAGTTTGGATTGACTTCAGTTTTATATAGACCTTCACCTCTCCCTTTTTTCCATTCTCCCCTAGGACTGCAGTTGAATATTTTCATCTAATATCTTGGATTGACTTTGGTTATAACTACATCTTTTTTCTTTTTCCCATTCCATTTTTGTAAAAGAGTAATTGTTGCATATTGCATCTTATATTTGGGATTGCATGACTTGGGTTATAACTTTTGGCCCACCAATGTGGCCCTGATTTAAAGAATATGGATTGCTGTATAAAACTAAAAGTTTATTTTTGTTTGTATGGACTTCCGTTCATATTTTCTATTATACTGTATATGGGTCTGTGTGCATTATGTGTAAGTTTGGTGTGATCATTTATGAAAGTGAGAAAATATGTTGAATTTTATAGCTTTAGGATTACTACTGAGGAAAGAACGCACAGAAAATTATCTTACAATTGTCCTAAGTGGCCAACAAATTATTGTTATAATATTTTGTTAGGTGTATGTGAAGAATTATTATTAGAGTCGCAAATCGTTGTCCTTGAAATATAGCAAAACAAATTAGTGTATAGGGGGGTGTTTCAAAAAGATTGAACTTAACTCTAAGTTGGACCTAACGATTATGGAGAGCCGTTAGTTTCTTAGTGAAATTGTTCAAACAGTTCTGTTGAAAAGTCAAGGTTCGATAAATCAGACATATTTGTTTTTATCAAGGAGCCTTTTAAAAATTGATATATTTTTGTTGTTGGAAGTCTTAAATACTTTTATTTGTTTGCTTTTGAATATGTTTTACTCCAAGGCTACAAATGGCTTTCCATAATTGTTACGTTCAACTTAGTTTCTTTATGATGTGTTTATAAATGTGCATTAGGGGTGGACGAAGACATAAGTCATAAAGATTCAATGATGGTATTGTATTTCAAATTACACTTGCCTGTTTTTTGTTCACAGGCTACGCATTGGGTAATTGGTGACCAATAAGACGATTTTCTTTCAGAAAAGATCCCTAAAAAAACCCTCCAGACTTGGATCTATGGAGAATGCGTGTTGATATCAATAGCAAATCTAACCCTAAGCTTTAAAGGGTTATTCTGTCAATGTGAGCGAGTTTCTCTAACTCATAGAGTAAACACATTTGAATGTTCCCGGATCGAAAGACCGTTTGATTGATGCTGACAATTGTTGCTTCATATTTATTTTGTTTTCTTCTTTAAATCGTGTCTGGCCCATTCAGCTGTCTCAGCGTTGTGCGAGGAGGGAAAAAAATAACATAAAATTGATCTAAAGTCTGGGGAGAAATTGGAACGAAATGAGGAGGAATTCCAAGTGATTCCAAATAATTACACATACTGTACTTCCCCAAGTTCATGTGGAAATTGAAAGGAATGGAAGAAAAGGATAGAGGAATGGAGAAAAAGAAAGAGCAAAATGATATGAATGTAAGAAAATATATATGGGAAGGAAGGTGAACAGAAAACTGATAAAGATAGATAATACAAAGGAAAGAGCAAAATTAAATGATAGAAGAGAAAGAGATTGAAAAGAAATGAGGAATTCCCAGCAAATCAGAATAATTTCACATACCTCCCCAAGTTCATGTGAAAATTGAAAGGAATGGAAGAAAAGGATAGAGGAAGGGAGAAAAAGAAAGAGCAAAATGTAATGATAGTATTAAAGGAAAGGAGATTGAAAAGAAATGCAGAAGAGATCCAAGCAAATCAAAATAACTGCACATACTGTACCTCCCCAATATAATGTGGATATTGAAAGGAACGGAAGAAAGGGTTAGAGGATGGGAGTGAAAGGAAAGATAAATACAATGACAGTAAGAGAAGGATATTGAAAAGAAATGAAGGAGTAGTTTGTGGCAAATACAAATAACTATACATACTGTACCTCCCCAATTTCATGTGGAAGTTGAAAGGAATGGAAGAAAGGGATAGAGGAAGGGAGAAAAAGAAAGAGCAAAATGTAATGATAGTATTAAAGAAATAGAGATTGAAAAGAAATGAAGAGGAGATCCAAGCAAATCAAAATAATTGGATGTAACCATTCCAAGTATAAACTATGGAGAAAGGAACATACAAAAAAGAAAGGAGGAAGAGAATGAAAAGGAAAGAGAAATAAAAGAGAAGGAGAGGTTAAAGGACAGTGTGGTAATATTGGGGAAGAAAACAAAGGTAAGTGAGATTCCTAAATCAGAAATGGGATGCTATCTTGCAAACACCTTGAGCAAGGTATGAAATACACACTCGCTCAGTGTAATGTAGTGAGCATGCAAACTATCCTAGTTACAGACGTTTGGACTGGTTCGGACTGCCTTGTACAAGACAATCTATAAAAATGGTTATTTTTTGTGGAAATGAACAGTACAACAATTTAACTTCTTGTAACATCTCTTTACTATGAACAGAGAGACAATTTTGGGATTAAGCAAAAGCCAAATTGTGTAGAATAGTTATGACCATTCGTTGCATGAATAAAAAAAAAAAAGGAGAGAAGTGAAAAGAAGTTAAAGACAAATTGAAAAGCACAGATCCACGCCTAGAAAATCTTCTCATAGATCAACGTGCTAAATAACAGAAAAAACAAGACAGGGAAAATACTTTTAGGCGGACATTACGAGTGGGCGTCGGGTTATTAGGAGCGTGCAGTGGTTTGATCAAGGAGATTAGCGGGTGACGAGGAAAACGCCTTGTATCTCACGATCGGTTTTCACGGGCTCTTACTTGTTTTAAGTTCTCGGAGGAAAATAGCACTTTAATTGTGGTGTCCCCACATCAAAATGCATTAGATAGACATGTTTTCAAGCATGGTTGTTGTTTGTGAACGTCTGTGCAAATGTGTGGATATGCATGTGAGTGTAAAAAGGGCGGTTCCTTTCTTGTCCAACCCTCTCAACATATAAAGGGGAAGGAACAATGGAATTTCTAGCTGTTACTGGAAAGTTACTGTTACTGACGTAGCAGCAATACTCGACATCAGTGGTTACATAACCCGCTTTTGTTGGTGCAAGCTCAGATGCGCTCATATGACGTTTCATACGGTACAGTTGGAATACATGGTAGCCTCCAGTGCTCAGTCAAAAACAGTTGATGGCGGTTTCAAAAACATTGATTATTTACCCTATTAGTGATGCCCTTGGAAGAGGAAATATACGACTAAAAGTGACAGGAATCGTGCGCTTATCAGTAACAGCAAATGAAAATTCCAGCGTTTCTTTCCCCTTTATTATAGTAAAATTACAAGAGAAATTGAAAAAAACAACAACAAAAAACAGGTAAGATGTGAGGACAAACAAATAAAAAACTGCAACAAAAATAATGGAAATTAACAAACATCTACAAGTGACCCCTCAATATTTGTTTTTTGGGTTGCAATTTGTCATAATAATTCTTTGAATATATTCCTCTACTAATGCATATTCTGACTAGGAGACATATAACTATACCTTTTCCTTTTATGCCAAATTTGTAGCAAAGTCTAATATTATTCTCTTTTTAAACATCTTATAATTATTTTCTGAGGGTAGCATTAAGGAGAATGGTAGGAAGATATAAAGAAACTATTCTAAAGATAGAATTCAGAGAAGTTTGAATATGCACAAGAAGTAAAATCATTGTTTCTACTACTGTGCCTAATCTAAAACACTTTCAGTAAGCCAGACAGGATTGGTAGCTAATGGTAAACTAGATTAGTTGAGCAAATTTTAAACATAGATTTCCTAGAAATATAATTAGGCAAAATAATAATGAATTTTGTTTCCACTTAATGTGATTCCCGTACTTGATAAAACAATTTTACTGCATAATCTCAAAACTTGTAGCGAGCCAGAAAAAGGCAATGTTTAACTGAAACAGAGAAGGTTGTAGAACTTCAGAGATAGATTTCAGAGTAATATAATATTAAACAAAATAAAAATTATAACAATTTTGTTTCAAGTTATGAGATGCCTGTATTTAATTTGAAATACCTGTAATGCTGAATCTTAAAACTTGTATTGAGCCATTCAACTGGACAGTGAAGGTGAGAGAACCTCAAAAATTATGTAGATTCAGAGGAATATTATTTTGCAAAAGAAATACAATTTTCTGTTTAGTTTTATAAGGAAAAACCCAGCTAAAAGAGAGACATAAGATAGAAAATTTCATTAGAAATGTGCAATATATTCTACTTCTAAGGATATTACAAACAAATCAGTTGTTTATTTCAGAGAAATATGCTATCGAAGTGTTTACTGCTATGTAAGTGATATCCTTGTGTAATCTGTAAACTTACAGCAAGTCAGAGGTGGTGTGGCCCGAGTTCGAACCCAATCAATGCCCCTGCATTGTTTGTCCTTCAGCAAGGCATTTAATCCACATTGCTGCTCTTTACCCAGGAGTATAAATGGGTACTTGCATGGTCGGGTGTTAAATTAGCCTGTAGCGCCCTACATCATAGGGCAGCATGGATTAGTATGCTCCCCAGGGAGTTGAGATGGTGCACAAGATAATTGTGCAGGTTTGAACTGTACCTGATGACCAAGGGTAATAATGCGCCTCTGAATAGGGCACCTAGATACATGTACATGGCGCTCAATAAATGCTATATATTATTATTATTAAATATAGTTCATTTTTTGCAAGCTAGAAAAAAATGATTTAATTTATTATCCTTTATGCAAAGTATATTCTTAGCTTTATGTAAATTAGCCTGTTGTGTCAATATGGTTGCTTGCACTTAGTATGCTCCCTGGAGAGTTGAGAAAGTGCATAAGATAATTGTGCGGTATATGCCTGATATTTTGTTATCACAAGCAAACAATGAGATCCTCTCAATAAACCTAATGAAGCAGCATTACATTTTTCACGAGGGGAAATTTGTGTTATTGTTATTAAAAGTGATCTAGGAACTTTGTTGCAATGTGTGAAAAGTGATGAATGGTTGATAAAATGTGTATTGTTGTGACCTGATATGTCCACTCAGTAATGTGTGAAAACTACACATTAATTGGATGTTTTTTGGCCGAGAAATTAGCAAAAATGCAAAGTGGTATTCACTAACTCATTGCACTTACTTTGTACACAGCTTAAATTATCCCGTAGACAGTTTAACATCTGAACACTTCAATCGTAAATATCTTTTGAACGAAATGGAAATTTGAGAAACCGAAACCTAAGGTATGAGAGAACCACTAGAGTTCCAAGTAAGTTTTGAGGATTGGACAATGTTACTACATGTAAGTCCCTTTAATTTCTCTGATCCAATATCCAGTATCCAAAAGGGCTGGGTCATCAAAGAGATGGCTATTAGCCACATACAAATGACAACCTTTTGGTCTATTGTTATTAAGAATAATCATCTTTCTATAAATGATCCATTGTGCACACTATAGTATCATAAACACATGCACACATTCACAAATATAAACACACACAGTTACAAACAATATTTTTGTGCACAAAACATGAAAGAAAGTAGCCATTAATTTGAAAATGTATGAAATCTCCGCTGGATAAAAAACTTGAAAGTGTGAGATTTGTCGACCTCGGCGGTTTCAGCGGGACTCTTAAAATTCATGAAGGTAAACCGGGACAGATGCCCGAACATGCAAGGCCCATGAATAATTTCTCGATTCCGATGATGGATGACATCCCCTGGGGGTTTGTACCTTTCCTTCTGATATATACTCAAAAACCAAGTAGCCTTCTTCAAGCATATGTCCCAAGACACCTACCCTACGTGGATGATAAGGTGTGGGACTGAGATAAAAAAACCCTCCTGTTTTCCTTTGAAGGTCCCCCAATTTTTTCCCATAGTTTGTCGTGGGCTGGAGATTATTCCGTCGTCGTCGATGTGTCCCAATAAGAGAGTTCGTGAGGAGGGGCCCCGGCGGGACGAAGCCGGCGTCAAGGATAATGACACCTCTCTTTAGCGTGCGATTATTGAGTGCGCTGATGGCGTCCGGACATCTAGCGCAAAAGTAACAATATCTTATCCGTCCGTGGAAAATGCAGTCTCTTCCCTCTTGAAAAAGAAGAGAAAAAAAAAACAAGCGCATCTTTTTCTCAGGTGTGCGAGTGTTTTGTCTTTTAGCGTTGCGAGGAGGCCGGGGGAAAAGGAAATAAAGATAACCTGTCCAATCGGGAACATGCGCTGCTCGCGTGATCTAGAGCCAGTGGCATACCTTAGGCATATGATTTGGGGGTGGGCAATTGGGCACCCTTCCCCTTACATTAGGTACGTGCTACACCTATACTTCCCTAACCCTCAACCACTATGAGACAAATTTGAAAAGAAAGACTAGGGCCCCCGTTGCAGAAAAAGATACAATCAATTGTGAGTTACAATTAATTGTAAGTCAGATCATGTGTTCTAAATGCGCAAATCTGATTGTTTGAAACGCACACATTTTCGGACTTACAATCCACTGTATCTCTTTCTGCAGCGGGGCCATAAACTCACAAAATTTGATAAATGGCATGATCCTTGTTGGAAAAAATTGCCTGCCTGTCCACTATGAGTAAAATATAGTGAAGAAAGACAGTAAATACCCATTTGATCATTTTTTTTTTTTTTGATTTTAAAAAGCACACATTTTTTTTTAATTGGCAGAAACAGCGCCTTCATCATCGGAAGATTTGCCCGCCTCTCCGCACCCCTCTGGGTCCCACCTTGCTACCCTATACAAAATGCCCCCCCTTTCCACAAATATTATGCAACTTTGACGCTTCTCCACATCCTACTATGAGTAAAGTTGTTTTAAAAAAGACATAAAATCCCAATTTGACTTTCGTTTTATTGGCAGAAACGGCGCCTTCATCATCGGATGGTTTGCTCCCCTCTTCGCGTCCCTCTGGGTCACCCTTGCTACCCTTTACAATAAGAAATGCCCCCCTTTCCACATACATTATGCAACTGTGGCTCACGATGCGCTGTCATCTTATACCGCACAGAGTTTGTACAAGAGTATTATTGACAGTATTATTGTTAACCCAATCAGGACTGGTCCAACAAAATACTCAGACTCGGGCGTACGGAGAATATACATTATGTAGCAAAGTCAATAGTCCTGAACGGGTTAAAACATGGATCGACACTAGCACTTGCCCGCTTGTCCGGGGCAAGTAAAAATAGATGTGGGGCAAGTAAAATGTCATAAATTGTCTTAGTTTGCTTGCCTAATTGGGCAACTAAATAATTGTTCAACTACAAGAGAACAATGCAATTTCATATGTGTATAAAATCTCATCTAGAAGTAAGAGGGCAAGTAAAATGTAAAAATGTATGATTTCACTGAAAAAAGTACAGAAAAAAGTTAGTGTGGAGGCTTGGAAAGAAACAACAACCCCTGTACTGCAATAAGAATTACAAATATGAAATGTGAGCTGTATTGAAACCAAGACATTTTTTAGTGAACAGTATGTTTTTTCAAAAGATGTTTAAATGGCAGGTTGCATTTAGTCCATAGAGGTCTATTCCTGCGTCTATGGTGAATGCATGTTACATGAACATCAAATAATTTATGAACAGGTGAATGACATGAATAGAAATTTAATGAACAGTACTGTGATGAAAAAGTGACTGACGCCGGGCAGATCTAGCTCTATTTCAATTTCATTTGTAGAATACTCGCCAAAATTACAAAAATTTCAATCGAAAATCATATTTTTTCTAAAAGTTTTTGGAAATCAGTATGATTTCACATAAATCATGAAAAAGAACCTACCTAGGTTGAAATTCATCGGTCTGAAGTTTGGGCCTCGATCTAAAAGCCTTGATGACGGATTGTCTCATAGTTTGGAAAAAAAGGGAAATAACATCAATGTGAGAAGATAAAAAGACATTTAAAAAAAAGGCGAGGATGGAATGAGAATTGTTGTAGGAGTGTGCGGTGTATCATGTCTTGGGACGGTTGAAGGGTGGATGTAAGCCGAGAAGGTAGGCTTTTGCAGGCCGCGGGTTTCAGTAACCCTACATTTGAATAATTTGTAGACAAGACACTAGAAAGACGGGGCGACGAATGTTGGCTCGCCAAGCGATGCGGTGTACGGTTTGACGTATCGAGTGGTTTCTTGGCGTCGAACTGTCTACGAGTACCTGACTACGTAATAAGGTTGAGGGCGACAGAGGGGGGAAAAGACAGATTATAAAAGCAAAGGTGGGCGCCGCTTTTAGTTGATGCTAAAGCTTTGCAAAATTTCCCCAAAATGGTGACAAATGTTGGTCGCTTTCGCTCTGGTGTATGAAGTTTGACGTATCTAGTGCTTTCTGATGCCCAGTTGTCTGCATGAGTCTGACTATGTAATAAAGTTGAAGAGGCAACGAAAGGGTAGATACTGACCCGTATAGGTGGGCAAATTTGGTTTATCTCCACACACTCAAACAAATTCCAAAATGGCGACAAATTATAAAGTCTCATCAATACTTCGCGGTGCATGAGGAGTTTTCTGATGCTGCACTGCTTACGGGATATTAATGTACAGCGCTTGGAGATGATTATCGATCGTTTTATGCGCTATATAAATCAAAACATTATTATTATTGTTACAAGCACCAAATTATGCAATAAGTTTGAGGGCAATAGACGGTTAGAGAGACAGATGTATGGGGGTAGTTTTGTGTTCCAGCTTGCCAATTTGTTTTTAAAAAGCAAGGTTTGTAGCCTGGAAGTGCTCTTGCTTATAATGATGGTCCCGTACATATCACATTATGTTAATACACTATTTGAAAATATATTTATTATGTGTAGCTATTAGTATTATTGCAATTGTTATTATTATGTTACAATTTTTTTCATTATACATGTTTATTATTAATATCCACGAAGTGTATTTTTTTCTGTATTATTTGTATAATTACTCTGTATCATGTGATTATGTTGAAAATAAAATAAAATGAATCAATGAATCAATCAATAGTACTGTATCAAGTTTAGACAAATGCCACATTGCACTTGCTTGGGAACTCCTCGCCGTGTGTAGGGGTTTAGGGCAACAAACGTGGAAGACCATACGAAAGATGGAATTTGGGTGTTAAAGTTAAAGTAAAAGTCTTTCCCGTACCAATGTTGGCACATAAGGCGGCGCCTATCTCCGTTTCAATAGCCCTAGGCCACACGTCTACTAAATGTAGCGAAAGTTACAGAAGGGGGCTAGTCCTCTGGTAACTCGTGTGATTAACTTTCCCTTCTCCATTCTATAAATGCCGAGTGTCTGGCTAGAAGGCAGAAGGTACCATTTTTAAAGTCTTTGGTATGACCCGGTCTGGGTTCGAACCCGGGACCTCCCGTGCATGAGGCAGACACTCTAACCGCTAAGCCACCATGCTTGGTACAAGACCATACGAAAGATGGAATTTGGGTGTGGCCCCAGCTTTGCCAAAACTTCCAAAGAAGTGATGACTATTGCTCGCTAGGGATGTGGTGTACAGTCTGACGTATCAAGTGTTTTTTTCTTGCCGTCACTCTGTCTGCGAGTACCTGACTATGTAATAAGGTTGAGGGCGTCAGAGGGGGGAACATTTTTAAATAAAAGCAAATGTGGGTGCATGCTTTTAGTTGATGCTATTTTTTTAGTGCAAAAGTTTCCAAAATGGTGACAAATGTGGGTCGCTATCGCGGTGGTATAAAGTTTGACGTATCGAGTGTTTCTGATGCTCAAATGTCTGCTAGGACCTCACTTTGTGATATGTTTGAGGCCATTAAAGAGGGGTAGGGATAGATCGAAATAGAGATACGTGGGCGAAGCGTGTTGTTTTCTCCCTGTGAAAACTTCCACAAACGGCAAGAAATGTCACCTGCAGACACATCTGCCGTATAGAGTTTTACTATTTGAGTGGGGGGTTTTTAATACCACTTTTTTGGTTCATGTCATTCTAAAATTGGATCTGAGGTTAAAGAAGAACAATATTGAAAGGGAATATGGGCAATAGATTTTGTTTCATTTCCACTAAACCTTCCAAATGGCGACAAATGTTGCTTGTCAGAGATGCGGTTAAAAATGTGATGTACATGAATCAAGCATTTGCTAATTACTATTTTACTATTTTAAAACTAACTTTGGCACCTTACTGTGTTATAACACCTAGGCCCCGTTGCAGAAAGAGATACACTCGATTGTAAGTTGCAATTAATCGTAAGTCAGATCACGTGTTCTAGATGCGCAAATCTGATTGGTTGAAACGCATAAATTTTCTGACTTACGATCAATCGTAACTTACAATCGATTGTATCTCTTTCTGCAACGGGGCCCTGGGGTGACAAATAAGTGAAGAGAAGTAAAAAATAAAGGTAGTTTATGTTGATTTGTTGGTCCATTTTTCGCAAAAACTTAAAATGGCGACAAATATTGCTCGCGAGGGTTGCGCTTTAGATTTTGACGTATCAAACGGGTAGACTGGCACACTGTCTGTAAGGACCTTACTATATATTTGAACAGCTAGGATCATACAAATTGAAAGAAGAGAATGAAACATATAAAAGATTTTGTTGATTGTCGTGACATCTTCGAAAAGACTTCTGAAATGGCGGCAGAATCGGCTCGCCAGGTTTAGGTAGATGTGCACGGTTTACTGATGCCACACTGTCTGCAGACACCTGACTATGTTTGAACTCATAAGGTGATAGATAGGTAATGGAAGAGGATGAGAAAGACCTTTGGCGATTGTCGATCCTTCTTTGCAAAAACTTTCAAAAATGGCGATGTATCTTGCTTGTCAGGGTTGCGGTTTAGAATGCGCCATACTGTATCAAGTGGTTTACAGACGCCCACTATCTGCAGGCACCTGACTTTGTTTGAACACCTAGGTGACAGGTGATGGAAGAGAACTAGAAAGACCTTTGGCGATTGTTGATCCTTCTTTGCAAAAACTTTCCAAAAAAATGTATCTTGCTTGTCAGGGTTGCGGTTCAGAGTGTGCCATACTGTATCAAGTGGTTTAATACAGACACCCACTAACTTTGGGCACCTGACTTTGTTTGAACACCTAAGGTGACAGGTGATGGAAGAGGACGAGAAAGACCTTTAGCGATTGTTGATCCTTCTTTGCCGAAACTTTCAAAAATGGCGATGTATCTTGCTAATCAGGGTTGTGGTTTAGAATGTGCCATGCTGTATTAAGTGGTTTACAGACACCCACTATCTGTGGGCACCTAACTATGTTTGAACTCCTAAGGTGATGGGTAATGGAAGAGGATGAGAAAGACCTTTGGCGATTGTTGATCCTTCGTTGCAAAAACTTTCAAAAATGGCGATGTATCTTGCTAATCAGGGTTGTGGTTTAGAATGTGCCATGCTGTATTAAGTGGTTTACAGACACCCACTATCTGTGGGCACCTAACTATGATTGAACTCCTAAGGTGATGGGTAATGGAAGATGACTAGAAAGACCTTTGGCGATTGTTGATATGCTTCTTTGCAAAAACTTAAAAAATGGCGATGTACAGTGTAACCAACAATTATTTGGACACCCTGAAAAATAGGAAACTAACTATTTTGATAATTTTTCAAAAATGGTCTTAAATATTTTATCTTGATTTCAACAAAGCAGCATCTAATAAACACATACAATGAATTTTAGGCAGCTTTTTACCAAACAGTTTCTTCAAAATTTGTTCTAGCATCATTTATTAATTAAAGTGATTTTTTCAAGGTGTCCAAATAATTCTTGGTTACACTGTATCTTGCTTGTCAGGGTTGTGGTTTAGAATGTGCTATACGGTATCAAGTGGTTTACAGATGCCCACTATCTGTGGCCACCTGATAATAAAGAGAAGGGAATGAGACATAAAGGTACATTTTTGTTGATTGTGGTTTCTTCCTTGCAAATACTTCTAAAATGGTGACAAACGTTTCTTGCATGTAGGACCTGTCACATAGCAAGTTTTTATTGGCCATGCGATTAAAACCCCTTTTTAATTGGAGAACGTGTTTTCTAGCTCGCTGTTACCCGAGTGAGATTTCGATAAAAACAGTAGGAGGTCAGGTCGTAAAACACGCAGCGAGAGGTTGTGCAGCGTTTTTAATCAAAAGTGTTTCTCCGAGTCACACGGGTAGGTTACTATAGCAACCGCACCTCTCTCATCATGCGACCAGCTGGCGTGACATGTGCTAATCGGTGCGCGCTGGTATACGTTAGCGCGGGAAATTTTGACGGTCAATTCGGGTATACAACAGGCAATCGGGAGCGCAATTGTCAGTCTACTATAGTCACGCTAGTTTTTTGTTCGCTGCATAATTATAGCGCATGTAATAATACTATACCGGTTTATATTCCTTACACATACGGTACGAATCTATTATTCTTCAATCCGACTTCAAACTTCAACAGTAATCATGGATTTGCGGTGGGTAGCCATAATGCTACTGTTCCGTGCAATTCACAACTTCCAATTTTTATATTCATAGTATTATAACTTGTAATATTTGGGCAAATTTAAGTCTAAAATTAGGAGTATGTGGAATAGTGTTTGTGTGTGAACTTACAGCAGTTTAAATTGGCAACCTTGTTTACAAGAGTACCACATGTTCCCGATCAAAAACGCGATCGCTGCAATGTTTACATTTTTTACGGCCATGACGTCATCTACCCGGATAACATTCTGCGCGCTTTTTAACCCTTTTACCACGGCAATAGATATACTGCTTCAATAGCTATATACGAGATTATTTTACGGACCGGTCGAGTTACCCCACTGAGCGCGCACAAAAGAACCGATCGATATCTGGTTGACCATGGCATTGTATTCGCTTCTATTCAACCTAGCGTGAGTTCGCTGGTCAAGTAGTTCACACAATAGAGGCGATCGATATGCATAGTATAGGGTAAGCGAAGTGAAATTCTGTCCGAAAACTATGATTCTGGCTTGTATGTGTTTGTATACGAATATCCTGAAATTAGACTTGTGTATTACCATGATAAAATTGTAATAAAACTATAATCACGCAACTAGAGTCGGGGGAACTTGATATACATATAGCCAAGGGTTCAATCTTTGTATTCAGCCAAATTAGATTGTACTTACAAGGTGCATACATGTATGTTTATGCAATTAATATAGCCCTTGCTCGGAACCGAGAAATCTCGGTTCCCGTATATGAGTAGGCGCAACGGGGACCGAGAATTCTCGGTCCCCGTAGTGATCGGGTTAATACAATGTTTATCAGCTTAACATCCTGACAACGTCAGGACGTTACCTCGCTATTACCCTAGCCCGACTAGGTTGAATCTTACCGCGCTGTTGTCAGGACGTTACCCCGATTGGACCTTTTTAATACAAACGCGGTAGAATGTCTTCCTGACAACGTCCGGACGTTACCGCGACTATTTTCCTCAATTAAAAAGGGGTTTAAGTTTGAAGACTTATGGGGACAATTGAGGGAAGAAAATAAGAAAGAAAGGTAGTTTTTGCCAAACGTAGTTTTCACAAAAGCTCGCAAAATGCCCGAGTCAACTCGCCAGATTATCTAGTAGAATTTGGCATAGTAAAGGTTTTCTGATGCTGCACTGTCTAAGAGCATCCAACAATGTTTGGAAGCTGAAGGGGGGATGGATTGGATGGTTAGAAATAGATAAGGTATATAAATGTGGGCGTTTGATGTTGTTACATCTCCGCAAATGCGTCTGAATTTGCAATCCTTGCATCAATAACCTCTTTTCCAACATACACTCCAGGCAACAACATCCCCAGTTACACCGTTACAGTGATTTTGGTTGACTACGCCCACCTGAGATTACCATCTATGGAGCCTTGCTCGTGAATATTTGTTGAAGTATAATCTGGAAGCTGAGGAGATATGAACAGTTAGAAATAGAATAAAAAGTATATAGTTGTGGGCATTACATGTTGTTACATCTTCTCCAAAACTTCCAAAATTGCAATCCATGCATCACAACCTCTTTTCCAGCCTACACTCCAGGCAACAGCGTTCTCGTTTGTACCGTGACGGCAGTCTTGGTTGATATCTTCGCTACGCCCCCTGAGTTTCGCATCCCCGGAGCACTGCTCATGAATATTCGTGAAGTATAATCTCCAAGAAGAAGTTGGGAATGTTCTGCAAAAATACAAAAAACAAGCTCCAGATCGAACGAGAAAAAGGAGACGTGAAAAAAAAAGGTTCCCAGGTTTTCTCCCAGGGTAGGAATTGATACTCTGAAGGAACGGGAAAAAAGAAATCCACTTTTTTGAGAGGCTAGCAATTGGTAATCCATTTTTTGTTTACTCACTGTCCGTGGACCTTTTGCATATTTTGTTGGAAAGGAAAGGTTTCCATTTTTCTTTTTGCTTGCTATCCGTGGACCTTTCGCATATTTTGTTAGAAAGGAAAGGTTTGATCGTGTATCAGATAATAATCACCTGGCTAGCGGCATCTAGCCATCTCTTAACCCCTTGCATGCTTCAAGTGTAGTTTGGCAAAGATGTCCATAGACAGTGATTGTCTTCTTTCGTTTGAGGCAGCTTTAGCAGTTAAGCAACATCGCACAAATTTTGTATCCTATAAATTGTTTCGGGGTCCAAGTTGTTTATTAATAACAATAAATGGTGATTGCCCAATCTCTTCATATCTTCTGAATGGAATAATACTCTACTTGTGAGCTACCACACATCTCTATTAAAATGAAAAGGGGCAGTATGGATTGGGTGTAAAAAATGATGCTCAAAACCAAATTGTGATGAAATCGCTTAGGTTAGATGTAGTATTTGCATTGACCCATTCAATCCCTTTGAGATTCTGAAATCCCCATAGACTTTTTACACAGTTTCCTGTAGAAAAGGGTTTAAAGAAAATAATGATAGGAAAAGGTTTGTTGTTACTCTTGGGGCAGGAATTGATACATTAAAATAAAAACGGGGGAAAAAAGCAATCTCTTTTTTATCCCACTGGAAAAAAATTATTTTTTTCCCCACTAAGCAAACCTTATGCATATTTTTTTTCTGAGAAGGAAGGTGGCTTGTTGGTGGATTATGATGAATATCTTATGGCCAACAATCCAGCCATTACACCTTGAAATTGTAATTCATGAGAAATGGAAGATGGAAAAGTGTTACCTTTTACACTCCCAGGAAAAAATAGATAGAAGAGGGTTGGGGGGGGGGGGGGGGGGGGGGTTTAAGGGACGTTCATGTAAATTGTGAATGTGGCGTTGCAAGATTGGTAGAGTGCTCGCTCTCCAATCAGTGGGATCCTGAGTATGCCCATTGTGTTTGTCCTTCAGCAAGACAATGAATTCACTATCGCTGCTCTCTTGATTGTGAGTGTAGCTGATGACCGGGGTAAAACGATCCTTGTACAAACGGTTAGAAATTAGCAATCAAATAAGAGCACTGTTGCAGAAAGAGATGCAATCAATTATAAGTTACAATTAATTGTAAGTCAGAAAATGTGCCCATTTCAACCAATCAGATTTGTCATTTAGTCACATGATCTGACTTATAATTGGATTGAATCTCTTTTTGCAACGGGGCCAAGTTGCTTTATATTATTATTATTATGTATGTAGATCTGATGATTGTCAAATGAGCAGTAAAATAGTGATCTCTCCTAGAGGGTAGCATTTATACAAATATAGTATAAGATGTTAGAGTAAACCCCTTTTTATATTGCTCCAAGGTAAAGAAATGATACAACAGGGTAGTGAAACAGGCAATCCATTTTCTTTTTTGTATTTGTTTGTTTGTTACTTGTTTATGGATCAGGCGATTTTTTAATGCCCAGTGGCAGTTTAGCCATCACACCCCATTTATTAAAAATTCATGAGAAAAATAGGACGGGAAATTACCCATCTTTTACATATATGGGAAGATATTCACGCTGTATACTTCAAATATTTGTGTTTGTTTGTTAAAGGTTGGTGCTTGCTAAAACAAGAAGAGGACTTGTTTGTGGGTCAGATGATTTTCAAATGGCCAGTGGCATTTTAGCCATCAGACCTCATTTATCAAAACATAGGTAGATGGGGCAAATGACCTATATTTTTCATCCATTGGAAGATCCGGTATAATTCATCCATTATCTGTTTTGTGTTTGTTCAAGGATTATGCATGGCTAATGTGAGAAAGGGAATTCTTTGTGGGTCAGACGATTGTCCAATGGCCAGAGGCATTTTAGCCATCACACCTCGTTTATCAAAAATTCATACAGAGAAGAGGACATGGAAATTACCTATCTTTTAAATCCATGGGAAGATATTTATGCCGGATACTTGTGAATAATTTGTACGTCTATATATATTAAAGGGACCTAGTAACGTTGTCCAAATCCTCAAAACTTACTTGAGACTCTTTCAGTTCTCTCACAACTTGTTGTATTGGTATTAACATTAGAAGCACGGGACAGGTTTCGTTTTTCAAGTTTCCCTTTCATAAAAAAAAGATATTTACGATTGAAGTGTTCAGATTTTCAACTATCCACTGGGTGGTCATAACTGTGTAAAATTTCAGTGCAATAATTTTTTTTTTTTTTTTTTGGTTTTGCTCATTTCTCGGCCAAAAATCATCCAATTAATGTGAAATTTGTACACATTACACATTATTAATCAGTCATCACTTTTTGCACTTGTCAACAAAGTTACTAGATCCCTTTAAAGAAGCAGACAATCCATTTTTCTTTCTTGTAGGATCTTGTCGTAGAAGGGGGGGACAATTATTAAATGTCTAGAGGCGTCTAAACCATAGCACCCTGGATATTGCACTTGAGATGGCGCTAATCGGTAGACGCGTAATGAGATATGCTGTACATACAACGGTGTCCTTCAGATCGCGTGTGTCTTGAATGCTAACTGCATTCAGCAGCTACGTCTGCCCATGGAGTGGTCCGCCTGAACACTTTAAATGCAATATTAACCCAAGCCTCCACACTAACCTTTTTTCTTCACTGGCCCTTTCGGGAAGGTTTTCCGAAACCATACATTTTGACATTTTACTTGTCTCAATATAAAATTTACTTGGCCTAGTGTAAAATGAACTTGCCCTTTTACTTCTAGATGAGAGTTACACACTGTCATGCCGTCATGCACAGGTGGCCACTAAGACAGGTTTGATTGTACTTTTGGTATAACATGCATTCTCCATGGACTCTAGCCAGAGTGTTTTTTTTAAGGACTACTAGTAGTCCTGATAGGGTAAAATGCCAAGTACAGTCAAACCTTTCCTTGTGGCCACCTGTCTATAGCAGCAGACCTGCCTATAGTGGCCACCAAATGTGATTCCCTGCAGAAAGAAACAATGTAATGGAACCTGTCTATAGAGGACGCCTGCACACAGTGGCCACTTTTCTCGTTTCCCTGCATCTAGCTAGACCAGTTCTATACACAAGGACAAGGGAGCAAGAATAGTTTGAACCCTCATAAAAACTGGGCATGAAACTGGGCAGGTCTTGCATGCTATGCATCAGGGGATGTTTCACAAAGATTCAAAGTTAAACTTCACACTAAGTTGTACCTAACTATGATTTAAAGCTGTTAGTTTCTTTGTGGAATTGTTAAAACAGTTCTTTTGAAAAGGCATAATGTAGATACAAATCAGTTAATTTTGTTATTATCAAAGAGCCTTGAAATAATTGATATAAATTATTATCGGAAGATTTCAAATACTTGCATTTTTAGTCTTAGAATATATTTATTTTAAGGCTACAAATGGCTTTCCATAATTGTTAAGTCCAACTTCGAGTTAAGTTCAACTTTGAATCTTTGTGAAACATCACCAAAGCATGCAAAAAAAGCTGGTCATTGTAGCCTAGCGACAATTGACCTACTTATCTAAAGAAGATGTTAACATGTTCCCTACTAGATTTTGCAATTCATATACAGATAATAGAGGACCCACTACTAGGTTACTGTAGGCAGTGGGTTAACCTGTTTCCTACTAGATTGTGCAATCCCCATTGAGTTAATGCAGGACCCACAAGGTTCCTGTAGGAAATGGTTTAACTCGGCCCTACTATTTTGTACATATTTTGTTTTAAAAGCTTCTCTGACACGCTTGATTGAATCCCTATCCCTAGCACAATATCGGCGGGTGGGGCAGGTACACATTATCGCAACTCATCAGTTGGAATCAGATATTCACACATATTCGGGATAGTGGGAGAATGGACACATTTACAGATGGATTAATAGTTTAATTATGAAGAAATTATTATTATTTATGTAGAAACAATTCAAAGGACATAGAGAATTTATTGCTAATTATATGCTATATATAAATAAAAATTATTATTTTATATTATTATTATTATCAAAACTTCATCTGTTTGAAACATCATTTATTAAGTAGACTTTGTTTTCCTCCCTTTCCTACCTTTGTCTGTTTCTTCTCTTATTCATATACTTTCCTTTCTCATGTGCTCTGAACACCTTATTAGGTGGATATTGCACAATATTAACCCGTTCAGGACGGACTGATTTTGCTACAACACGTGTTCTCGATAGAACCAAGCCTGAATATTTTCGGGACCAATCCTGAACGGGTTAATAGTCAATATTATTATTTTTCATCACAAGAGCATCAACAATTTTGAACCGTTTCCAGGTAAATCCAGGCAACCTTTAATCCAGATAATCTTAATCCAGGTAATCTTTAATCCAGGTAATCTTTAAACCGGAAAGTCTTAATCCAGGTAACCTTTACCAGCAGTATTATGTTAGAAAAAACTGTACTGCTTGGTACTCTAAAGACTAGTATTATGCAGACTTTGTCTTCATAATTTAACCCCTTGACCACGGGAACCAAGTGGGTTGTGTACAAAGTCCATAGGGATTTCATAAACTTGTAGGGAATGGGTTAACACAGATTCAGGGAGAGCTAGGTTCCAAAATAAAAAACATATTTTTTTGGCAGGTAATTTTTTCCCAACAGTGAAAAAAAAAATACTGAGGAGCTCAGGGCTAATTTACCCCTGAAATGTCAAAAAGAGCCCCCAAATATCATCAAAGAGCCCCTGTAAATTTGCATAGAGTTTAAGGCAAAACAAACCATAGTGTTATTTTCATATGGGCAAGCAGCTCCCAAAAATGAATTTCAATTTTTTTCCCTGCTTCCCAACATTTTATCACAGATATACTGTGTCGAAGACGATTTCGGAAATACTAGCTTTTTATGGTCTTCAT
This sequence comes from Echinarachnius parma, assembly GCA_037951105.1. NCBI lineage: Eukaryota > Metazoa > Echinodermata > Echinoidea > Clypeasteroida > Echinarachniidae > Echinarachnius > Echinarachnius parma. Next base: position 194,535 of record JBAMJV010000564.1, on the reverse strand, counting down.
AATCTGACACAGATTCAAGGAGAGACTACGACAAAAAAATGAAAACAAATCTGCAGGTAAACTTTCTCAACATTTTTACCAGAGAAACACTATATTGAAGATGGTATAAGAAGCTTCTTACACCTCCTTGGTAACACTAGCATTATATGGTCTTCCTAATCTGACACATATTCAAGGAGAGGTTACACATTTTTTTTATTTTATTTTTTTTTTGGCAACATATCCTTCTGCAACATAATCTTTCCCAACATTTTTACCAGAGAAATGCTGCAATCGAAGACGATTTTGGTAAGACTAGCTTTTTGCCGTCTTCATAATTTGACACAGATTTCGTGGAGAGGTCAAGTTGGCATCCTAATCATTCTGAGACAGGAAGCAATATTGGCTGTCATCTCCATAAGTACTGAAGTATTGATACGTACATGAGGCTTTCAATAATAAATGATGCGGGCCTCCATCCTGGAATAAGTAATGTTAGTACGAGTCGATACAGGCGGGGTATATCATATATGTAATTGCCTTCTGTGGTAGCTCACATAAGAAAATGAAGGAGAAAAAAATGTGCATATAGAAATGAAGTATTTGATCAAACATGTTTAATATGTTTTATTGGAAATGTGGTGGCCTTTATATTTCACAAAGGACCCTTTTGTTTATAACCTGAATAAGTAATGTTAGTACGAGTCAATACAGGCGGGGTATATAATGTAATTGCTTCCTATGGTAGCTCACATAAGAAAATTAAGAAGAAAAAAAAAAACTGTGCGTATTGAAATGAAGTATATGATCAAGCATGTTTAATATGGTTCACAAAGGACCTTTTTGTTTATACCTGAATAAGAAATGTCAATGTGAGTCAATACAGGCGGGGTATAATGTAATTGCTTTCTATGGTAGCTCACATAAGAAAATGAAGGAGAAAAACAAATGTGCGTATAGAAATGAAGTACATGTATTTGATCTAACATGTTTAATATGTTTTATTGGAAATGTGGTGGCCTTTATATTTCACAAAGGACCCTTTCGTTTATACCTGAATAAGTAATGTCAGTGAGTCGATACAGGCGGGGTATATGTAATTGCCTTCTACTGTAGCTCACAAATGAAAATGGTAAACAGAAGATAGTACTATGATTGTAGAAAGAAGTACAATATGGTAAAAACATTTTTAATGTGTTCCTTACTGCATTTTGCAATTTCCATAGAGTAAATACAGGGCCCACCAGGTTCCTGTAGGCAATTGGTAAATGTTAATTAACCTCTTGACTACGGGAACCGGGTGGGTTGTGTATAAAGTCTTTGGGGATTTCAGAAACTCGAAGAAAGGGGTTTAATAAGGCTGTTTTCGCAACTGGCGACGCGGCGATCTACAACGCTAATCTTAGCGGGGGGTCGCACTCAGAGCGAAAATTTCCGCGTATCGTCCAAACCTACGACGGTAGCTGGCCGAAATAGCGTAGTGTGTACAGCGACTACGGAGCGGTCTAGTAAGCCCTTACTTCAATGGGTCAGCCAGAGGTCAGTGGGGTCAGCCAATCAGCGCGCTTGGTCACTCGAGCAAGGAGACGTTCCGCATATTCTTCACTGCGAAACTGCAAATAGATCGCGATGGTAATCAGAGTACGGAGACGGTCACAGCTGATTTAAATCCCCCGTAGTCGTACTCCCGTCGCCGTGCGAAAAGACGCTAGTATTGGGAATGTGGTGGTTTTTATATAAAGGGCCCACTTTTTGTTTATTCCTGAATAGGTAATGTCAGCACGAGTCGATACAGGCGGGGTATATGTAATTGCCTTCTAGCTCACAAATGAAACTGAAAAGGGCCACTCATTGCATAGTGATTAGGTGTGCATGTTTAACCATTGTCAGAAGATTATGAAGAGTGTGTGGAATATTAGGCTTATTGTCGATGAGAAAGAGTAGGGAGCTAAGCAAAACAGCAAAAAGGTTAATTTCTAGCATTGCCATGTAAAAAAAAATAAAATTAGGTCTCTTACATTTTTGATGAGTATTCCCCAAATTAGAAATAACTAGGTATTATCTGAAAATTTGGCATCACATAGAGAAGGCTCCAACCTACAAGATACTATGCAGAATTTGATTTAGCCAAAAATAAACTTAACAAGCTTCTCGCTCTCACCCGACGAGACGCTAACTGATGGGGAAAATGTTATTGAATCTTTTTTTCGAAATGAAAGAGAAAAACAGATTGTATTTCACCCAAATAACTAGGTGAATTCCCTTATTCTGATACCATTTTGGCTGCAAATGTGCTTGTCTTTTGTCAAGTGGCATAACCTGTTCCCTGCTACTATTCTGCAATCTCGTGGAGTTGACACAGGGCCAAAAGGGTTAAAGGGATCTAGAATACCAATTGGATTTCAAGGATTTGGACAATGTTACTATTATAAAGTCCCTTTAAAGGGATAGTTGAGTTTTGGTAAAGAGAGTATTTTAGTCAAACTGAATTTTAGTAACCAAAACCTGCACAATGACATTACAAACTAATAGTTATAACTCCACTATACACAAAAGGAATGAAAAATTACAAATGACTAAGTAAAAAGCCTGTTATCATTAAAAAGAGCCGTTAAAACTCAGGAGGGCCCTCTCTAAAAACTCATTGGTTTCAACCATTTAAAATAAAATATTGTGCATGTGATGTTTTGTTGAAATAGTGATTAGAGAGATAATCAACAACTATTTAAAAACCTATTTTGTAAATTTTTGAAAAGAGGAAGCATTTAAAAAAGAAAATATAACGGCTGGTCAAAAATATTGAATAATTGTGGGGCCCCACAAATATTACAAATTGTTATGTTTATAAATATTTCAGCCATTTCTGAACCTGATTTTGATCAAATAAAGTTTATTCTGTCAAGTTTTTAAACCAACCAGACATTTTTATCCTTCAGCATTCATTGAATATAACAAATGTTGTGGTTCTACACCAAAGTGTGTTAACCTTGGGCCCCTTTCATGAAAGGGTCTTAGTTTAGCAAGATTGGTAGAGCGCTCGCTTTCCAAGTGGGAGATCCAGAGTTCGAAACCCGGATTATGCCCATCGCGTTTGTCCTTTAGCAAGGCAATTAATCCACATTGCTGCCCTCTACCCAGGAGTATAAATGGGGACCTGGTAGGAGGTGAAAGCTTTTATGTGAACGATCTTCTCAATGCCCATGAGCTGCTTCGAAGGAATGCTCCCCAGGGAGTGGAGATGGTGCACACAATGTGTGCTGGGACCGGGGTAATGATATCATTGTAAAGCACTTAGAGATGATTATCAATCATAATAGGCGCTATATAAATTGCGTATATTATTATTATTATTATATTTCCAACCTTGTCCTTTGTGATCGAAACAAACGCCATCCAATTGTCCGTAGATCAGTCACAGTCATGTGACAGTTAAGACGGTCTTAACTAAGACTCATTCATGAAATGGGCCCCTTTTCCCTACTCGATTTTGCAATCTCCTTAGAGTTAATAGTAGGCAAGGGGGGTTAACCTGTTCACAACTATATTTTACAGTCCCATGTAGTTAATACAGGGCCCACCAGTTCCCTGTAGGCAAAGGTTAACATAATTGTAATGACTGATCAAAGGTTAGGGTAATGGTTTAGGGAAAAACCCAACCAGATATTTGTATCCTTCAGCATTCACAGAATGCCTCAAATGCTGTGGTTTTTACACCAATGTGTGTTATAAACCTGGGGCCCCCGTTTCGTCTTGGGTAAGACCGTCTTAACTGTCACGTCTTAACGGTCACGTCTTTGCTATAATACTTCCAACCTTGTCCTTTGTGATCGGAACAAAGGAGAAGGTTAAAGTCTCTGTAAAAGCGATCTTCTCAATGGTTCCGAGTGTCTTTGGAACTTATTTGAAGATGGTGCACATTTGCATAGATGTAACATTTTTGCTAGCAATTAAACTATATTTAGTTTACTTGGTAAAATCTGAAATAAGGTGTGTGTTTGATGTGTAAAAAGCAAATGATAATCTTCACTGTAAGAACATTTATTTTGTTCTAAAAGTATCTTTACTTTGTCGGTTAAGTTTGTATTTATATATCCATTTGATAACTGATACTGATAACTCCTTGCATTGCAATTCAGCTAGAAACTGTTGAAAAACAAACCAATATATTGGTTTGGAATTACAAGCCTGGACACCTGTAAACAAAGTTAAACAACATCACTTAAAAGCTTAAGGAGATACGCCAGAGAAGGAATTTATTTATATAATAATACATTATTATTCATTAATCAAATATTACATACGTCACCTGCCAACACATGCACATAAAAATAGTTCTTTAGTCCAGGCGTGAAAAAAAGTTAATTGAAGGATGCAAATAGAATCAGACGAAGGAATCAATTTATTTTTCTATAAAGATATTTCAAATTCAACTTGAAAACAAAAATGCTTGGATCATCGCAAAGCAAGCGTCTTTATCCTTTGTAATTACAAAATTTATTCCCGGGGAAATTCAACTTGAAAACCCAATTTGGATCGTTGCAAAGCGAGTGTCTTTATCCGTTGTAATGGTTACTAATTTTAGTCGCGGAATTACGATGTCTAAATCCAGATAAATGAGGATATGATTAGTTTTGCTACCTTTAATCATACTCTCTTCTTGTCCTACTCCCCATTAATGCTTAGTTGACGCAGGTACGGCAGGTAAAAGGTGAATAACCGGTCACATTTTTTTCTCTGCCTTCATTTTTTTCTTTTTTTCTTGAGGAGCTTTAATCATGTGTCAGACACATAAACACACATATCTCACTCATATTGTGTCCACGTGTGACTCACATGTTCAGGGAAAGATCTAAGGTGAGACGCACATATTTCACTCATATTGTGTCCACATGTGAATCAGAAGTTCAGGGAAAGATCTAGTGTAAGACACACACATCTCACTCTTATAGGGTCTACATGTGAATCAGAAGTTCAGGGCAAGATCTAGGGTAAGACGCACACATCTCACTCTTATAGGGTTCACATGTTACCCAGAAGTTCAGGGGGAAATGTAATGTAAGGGCCCCATTGCAGAAAGACAGAAAGAGTTACAATCGATTGCATATAAATGTGAACCAAGTGCCTGCGATTACCTTTCCCTTTCTGTTATGAGTCATTTTATTTGCTTATACCCGAGATGAGAGATAAGTGTGAACCAAGTGGTTGCGGTTACCTTCTTTCTGTTAAAAAAAAATGTGTCTTACTATTTGCTTGGAATTAATTGCTTGTCATTTAAATGTAGTAGACAGATAAAGAGAGAGAGAGAAGTAAAGAGACGCAAGAACAAACTATTAAACTACACCTCACCATTATATCTGCCCACGGCCAGCTCAGTTACCACGGCAACCCACACCTGTGTTACCATGGTAATGCGCTGACGATGGAATAACTATGTAATGGGTACTCCGATGGGCTCTTAAGAGTTCATGTCCATATGGGACAATTTATTCCTTTTTTCTCTGAAGGAGGAGAAAAACCTGAAAATATAAAAATTAAAATGCTTAATTGCATTTAGGTACCGAGGCAATTGGTTCTGAAGAAACAAACAAGAAGAAGAAAGTTGTTTTTTTGAATTTTTGAATATCTTGGATGCCACTTTTATTTCTATGGGGACGCAGCACACATATAATACATATATTGTTTTTTTTGGTAAAAACCTGAATTTTCTTTTTACACTGGGCTGCTATTTTTAGGAGGGAAAATGGTTGAGGAAATCAATAGGAAACTATTTGAGTGAAGATCGATTGATTTATTTGCCTGAATTGACTACTGTAATGAATAACATTGTAATTCAAGTGTTAGAAAACAGTTAACAAAAAAAATAGATGATGAAAACTAAAAATATATTTTTGAGTGAAGATTTAAAGCCCAATAGCTTATTTGTTCACAATCAAAAACACAATTTAGTGTGAATGCTTCAAAATCCAGGTTTCCAATAATATAATGGCAGCGCCCATATTGTATGTGATGAATGGGATTGGCCTGTTATCTTGCTTGCAGGGCAAATGTTAGAAATATTTGCATGAAATTGTCTTTTTATGTTTAGAGAACAAAATGAAAGAGATAGATAGTCGGTCAGGTGGGGAAACTTCTCCTTTAAAATAAAATCCCAAATCTATCCCAACAAAGATTAAAGGGATAGTTTAGTTTTGGTCAAACTGAATTTTAGTAACCAAAACCTGCACCATTACAGTACAAACTACTCCACCATGCTTGAAAGGTATACACAATTACAAACGACTAAGTAAAAACCCTGTTATCATTCAAAAAGAGTGGTTACAATTCAAGAGGGCGCTCTCTGAAAGCTCATTGGTTTCAACCATTTTTCATACAAAATTGTGCATGTGATGTTTTATTAAAAATAATGATTAAATAGAGATATCATCAACAACTATTTAAAAAACCTCTTTTGAAACTTTTTGAAAGAAGTGTAGAAGCATTTTAATATTTTTTTTTTAAAAGTCAAGATATCGCCTGGCCAGACGATATATAAATAAAATATTTTGAAATCAAATTTTACAACTATGAGAGTATTCGAAAGGCAATGATTCTCATGTCACATGTTTTATTCAATGAACTTTCAAATGGAATTAAAACCAACCAATTTAGTGTCAAGGGGCATTTTGGGAGGTACCAATACTCAAGTGTACCTTTAAACACATGTTGCAGAATTACTTTAAACATACTTGCATGTACTGCCAGACTAATTACTTGAACAAATGGAGAACAGAGCCTGGGAAAAATGTGTTTGATGTGGACTGAAAGTTGAATAACCTCCCATTAAACTCATTCAAGCTCATGCACAAATACTGGAGCATATTAACCCCCTCAATGCCGCATTGAATTGCAAGAATACAATTGACCCAGTCCTTTATAGACAAGTTTACATGAACAGCTTAAAGGGAACCACCACCACAAAATAATAAACTTATAAATGAAATTTCATAGTTTTAGTAGTCCATTCCACCAACAAGTTCAGAAAAATTGGTTTCCAGACAAATTATATGATTTGAAAATCCATCACGATACCTGAGTAAATTTTCATGGGTCTGTAGACGAAAACTAGTACTGTCTAGGAGGTATGCATGCATCTACTGTGCCTCCATCGTCTGAAAACGTACGCAGGTATGCGTGCTCGCAAACGTTTTGCGCTTACGGAACCATCAGCACTGTTGGTTCTGTGGGTTTCTGTGATTAATTGCATTGTTTATGAATAACACAAACCTCCAAACTACCATTTTTTTCTACTTGCCCTTTTGGGCCAGCAGAATCATAACTTTTCAACTTTTACCACTTACCCAAACAGAAAACTTACTTGCCCGCTTACTTCTATTTAAATGAGATTTACTCGTAAAGAACTACATTATTCTCTCCTAGTTAAAGCAAAAATGTTGTTGCCCAGTCGGGCAACCAAACTAGACCATTTATGAAATTTTACTTGCCCGATATCAATTTTTACTTGCCCTGGGCAACAGGGCAATTGCTTGTGTCGAGCCCTAAATAACACAAACCATTGCAAAGGGTTGGACATCTATTTGATATCTAACAATGGTTCCAGAACATAGAACCACGTGTTGTTCTTTGCGTGGTGTTCCCCTTTTTAAATTTCAAATTCTGTCTTCAATTTGAAAATCTACTAGCCCAGTTGGGACACTGCAATGTATAAATAGGGACCTGATGGAATAGAGACGTGCTTCCTTAGCACTGTGTGCGCCTAATACTAGGTGACTGGCTGGAATACTCCCTAGGGAGTGGAAAATGTGCACTGTGTGTGCAGGAATGACTGAAATGTATAAATAGGGACCTGATGGAAGGATGGGGGATGTGGTTCCTTAGCAAAGTGTGTCTGCCTAACAGTAACAGGTGACTGGCTTGAATACTCCCTAGGGAGTGGAAAGTGTGCACTTTGTGTGCAGGAATGACTGAAATGTATAAATAGGGACCTGATGGAAGGATGAGGATGTGGTTTCTTAGCAAAGTGTGTCTGCCTAACAGGTGCTTGGCTGGAATACTCTCTAGGGAGTGGAAAATGTACACTTTGTGTGCAGGAATGACTGCAGTGTGTATCCGTTGACTGGGGTAAAAAATATTAGCGCTATTGCAATTCGTGCTCATAAGTAGCTAGAACAGCTTTGAATTTCCAGGGAGAAGAAAAGGAAGGAGAAAAAAAAAGTGACAATTTACAACTCATGATAAAATCGTGCACATGTTACACTTTTACAGACTGTAAAAACATTAATGTTACTCTATTTATAGTGTTCTGCTGGACTAATCAGTCACTTGAATGTAGGGCAAAGTGTGAAAACATGTTTGATTCCGAACATTTCTATACATTAGTTTGGAAAAGAAACCACAAATCGTCAATCAATATTCTAATTTCTTAAACAGATACACAGTGCAGAGCCCTACAAATTGAATGATCACAAAACTGGATTTAACTTCCGCCACATATGATGAAACAATGCAGACAGCATTAACAAAAATCCACAATCATTGATATCCTCGTCCCGGGGTGGGGGGGGGGGGGGGGGGGGGGGGCGTTGGTAAGACAATCCCCTCCTGATTAAAGGGACTAAGTAACATTGTCCAAATCCTCAAAATAAAATTGTAATTCTAGCGGTTCATTTATACCTTGTTGTATTCGTATTAACAATAAAATCATGGGACAGCTTTCGGTTTTTCAAATTTCCCTTTCATTACAAAGATATGTATGATTGAAGTATTTAGATAAGAAAATCTCCGGGCGAGATTTTCATCCCTGTACAAAGTGAATGCAGTGAGTTGGTGAATATCACCCAATATCACTTTGCATTTTCGCTCATTACTTGGCCATACATTGTCCATTTGACCTGAAATTTTCACACAATACCCTGAGGACATATGAGATAACAACAGTATACATTGCATCAACCATTCATCAGTTTTTGCACATCTCAACAAAGTTACTAGATCCCTTTAAAATAAATTAGTTCTAAATAAAATTTGCACCCATGGTATGAAATGTACACTCACATTATCATTGCTACAAGGGGGGGGGGGGGGGGGGGGGAGGGTGGTGTTGGTGAGACAATCCCCTCCTGGTTAAAATAAATTAGTTCTAAATAAAATTTGCACCCATGGTATGAAATGTACACTCACATTATCATTGCTACAAGGGGGGGGGGGGGGGGGGGGGGGAGGGGTGTGGGGGCATGTAATTGACAAAACAGTTTATAGCATGAGGGCAACATTATTAAAAGAAACACAAAGAGGGTGCCCGCTAGATAACTTGCCGGTTGGTCTACAGCCATTTGGTCTACTCCCATTTGGTCTACTAGAAAATTATAAATTCGGGGGCTTATGATTATAATTTAATTATGGGTTATGATTAGCGTTATGGGTGTGCATTAGGGTTAGGGTTAGGTTTTGGGTTAGGGATTGTGTTTGGAGTTGGGGAAATTGAAGTTGAAGTCATCAGGTAGTAGAGACCAAATGAGTTGTAGACCAACGGAGCGTAGACCAAGTGAACATAAACCCCTAAACCCTCCCCCACCCTCCCCCCCCCCCCCCCCCCCCCCCCCCCCCCCCCCCGAACACACTACATCATTGTACATACACTCTTGTACAAGTAAAAGTCAATTGCTTTATACAGTTGCTAGAATAATTAGTTTCTCAAAAGTAGAACGAAGCAGAGACAACTTGTTTGATTTGAAAGTGGATGTAACTTACTATAAAAAAATTGCATCAATCACATTTAAATTCTTAAACATGCACATTACAGATTATGAATGGCTGTTAACTTATATGCTAAATTCATAATCTGAAGTATAAAAGTAGGGTGAATCTCTCTAGAAAAAATGTAAGCATGTTATGTTTCTATGCATAATATATAACAAAGATCCAACAATATAACATTAACCCCTTGACCACTGGAACCAAGGGGGTTGTGTACAAAGTCTATGGAGATTTCATAAACTCGTAGGGAACGGGTTAACATCAGATTAAGGAATCGATGTGAATGTACTCTATACAATTTTCAATAGATATCAAGTTTTGTCCAAAACATAACAGAAATAGTATTAACCAGATGTAAGTTATTTTTTGTGCTGTACATTGTATTTATAACAAAGATCAGTCAATAAAATGCACTAACATGTCAGATTAAAAAGATTGAAATTATGAAATTGATATCAATGCACAGTGAATGCAATTAAGATGTGTTTTTTCACCAATTATTATGAAATGTGCAGCTGTCCAGACAATTCAATAATACACAGCTGCACCTTAACTTGTTGAAAAGCCATTTAACTTATAGAAAACAAGAATAAACAAAATAAACAAGACAGAAAGAGAGGAATTAATAGTAATTCTTTAACCGATTGAGGGCTGCAACTAAGATGACTTTGAAGGTGCTAGGTCTTCACTCATTTAATCTGTCTCATTTGGTCTACTATATGATGTTTGAAACTCCCATTTTCCCCCATGAAAAAAAAAAGAAGAAATAATCCCCCCCAAAAAACAGTTATAATTGTCTGGTGGATAATGACAAATGTCAACACTTAAATCATAAATATCTCTCTAATGAAAGGGACATTCGGAAATCAGAAACATGTTCAATGCTTCCATTGGTAATACAATTATAACAAGGTATGAGAGAACCTTTAGAGTTATAAGTTTTGTGGATATTGACAATGTTACTAGATTCCTTTAACTCCCATTCCCACCCACCCCCCCCCAAAAAAACCAAGACAGAATAAGAAGAAAAATAATATTTCTTTAAGCCATTTGGTGCTGCACCTGAAATGACTTTATCGATGACTCCTTCCGTCTGTCTCATTTGGTCTACTATACGATGTATTAACCTGTTGCTTATGGGAACCAGGTGGGCCATGTACAAAGTCTATAAGGATTTCTAAATCTCAAAGGGAACAGGTAAAACTCATATTTCCCCAACGAAAACAGCTACACTGAAAGAAAGGACAAAATAATATGTCTTTAACCCATTTGGTGCTGTACCTGAGATGGGTAAAATGTTTGATTGGTCTATACCCATTTGGTCAACTTGAAAAATGATGGACTATTTCCCCAGACTCTAAACTTGACCACCCCCCCCCCCCTCCCCCCAATCCCAAACCTGATCCTAACCCCAATCCCATCCCATCCCCTTACCTTAATCCTAATCTCTAAGCCTAATCCTAATCCATAACCCTAATCCTAATCCCTAATCCCAAATCCTAATCCTCTGAATTCAGATTTGGCTACTACTAGACAAAATGGGTGTAGACAGGGCTTGACACTAGCTAGCACTTGCCTGCTTGCCCGGGGCAAATCAAAATTGGTGTCGGGCAAGTACAATTTGATAAATTGTTCAGTTTGCGACTGAATAATTATTCAACTATGAGAGAACAATGTAATTTCATACGCTTAAAGAGTACCACCACCCAAAAATAATATTCTTATAAATGAAAAGTAACATCTTTAGTATTCCATTCCATCAACAAGTTCACAAAAATATGTTTCCAGAAAGAAAAAAAATAAATTGGAAAACGCATCACTATTCTAAAGCATGCGTTCATGGGTCTGCATGTACGAGCGCACTCGCAAATGTTTGGCCCGTATGGAACCAGGAAATAGCAGTGGTTCCGTAAGTGGTGGAAATTAATTGCTTTGTTTATGAATTACACAACCTTTTGCAAAATGTTGGGTATCTATTTAATATCTCAAAACGGTACCAAAACATATAATAACGTGTTGTTCTTTGCCTGGTGGTCCCCTTTAAATCTCATCTACAAGTAAAAGGGCAAGTACATATTATATTGAGGCAAGTAAAATGTCAAAATGTATGATTTGACTTGCCTCGCTGAGCGGGCCAGTTCAGAAAAAGGTTTGTGTGGAGGCTTGGTGTAGACCAATTGGAAAATTACCCAATATCTTGGCTTTGATCTGTGGAAATTCTGTGAACAGTACTACCAGAATAAAATCAGGTCTGATTGGGTTAAAGGGATCGTGTTACTGTGTAGACATGTGCAAAAAGGGATGAATGGTTGATAAACTGTATTTTTGTGATCCGTCTTGTCCACTTAGTAATGTATGAAAATTTCACGTTTAATGGATGTTATGTGGCCGAGTAATGAGCGAAATGCACAGTGATATTTGCAGACTCATTGCACTAACTTCTGTACACGGTTATAACTTTCCAGTGGATAATTGAAAATCAGAACACTTCAATCGTACATATCTTTTTTAACAAAAGGGAAATTCAAAAAACCAAAACCTGTTCCGTGCTTCAATTGGTAATACAAATACAATGAGGTATGTAAGAACAGCTTACAGTTCTATTAAAAGTAAGTTGTGTGGATTCAGACGATGTTACTAGATCCCTTTAAATGAAAAGCAAAGGCAATCATGACTCACTTATTTGTGGACGAAAAGTTAAACTGCTCTTGACGTTTTGTTTTCTTGACCTTATGCCACACTCAGTACCTGCTCTGAACTATAAAGCGAAGATAAAAATCTCTCTTTTAACATTATGTTCTGTGATGGACTACCATTTTACACTGCTGTGGCATCTAGTGCTTTTTGTTGATTTTTGTCTTTTATTCTGACTTTTGATTGTATCTGAGATACTGTTGACTTATAGATTTGTAAAGACCAGCTTGTGAGCAAAAATTAAACTGTTGTTAGTATTGGTAATTCAAAATGCAGTAAGTATTAGAAATTAAAAATGCCATTTGTACTAATAAATTTCTTCCACTTTTAATTGTAAATGCTTCATAAAATACTGCCACGTTTTGTTATTATCAAACAAAGAGTGAGTTACAGTCCCTTTTTCATTTGCTAATTTTTTATAAAAAGGCAATCATTATTTGGTATTTACTCAGGCTCTCTTTTCATACTTTGATGTCATAAATCCAACACTTTATTTGTCACTGTTTTGTATATAAGTAATGAATGTGTAATAAAGATGAAAACAAAATTAAAATTAATTTCTTGTTCTCCTTAGGACACACAAACACGCAGCATACACACACACATATGCACATACACGCATACACGTATGGGCACGTATACAAACACACATACACACACATTAGTACACAAGCACACATGCATATGCAATTGACATATAGACGCACACGCTCATATTCTCACACACATACATCCAATCATACATACATTGTCCCTGTACATTCTTCATGAATGTGGTTTTGTACCAAAAACACATTTTAATTTCATCAATTTAATTCAACTTCCTCACATTACTGGGCACACCTCTTGTGAATTTTTCTTTTAATGACATTGTCCTTGTGTTCCAATTAACTTTAGTGATTTTAACTGTGGTTAAATAATCGGTTGTGGTATATAAAATACAAATGCAGCCTATAGAGTACCGAAGCTGTGACATCATGAAAATCTATTTTTAGAATTTCTCAATTTGAACTTCATTTTCCGGAAAGAGCATAAAAATAATGTCCAAATGTTAAAAATCAATCGAAAATGTTAAGAATTGGCTGAGATATGCCCATCCGAATGAATTTTTCTTCCATAGGCAATCGGTGTTATTTTGCTCTGGTTCATAAAGTTAATGCTGTTATCCGATCCGGATCCGATCCGAGATCCCGGCGGTAATGGCTTCCGAGCCGATTCCGAGACGGATCCGAGAAATATTTTTTCTCGGTAGAAAATATCGGAAGATTTTGCCGACCCATTTTCTCCAGTGATAATTGAACATGTGTATGTTTGACAGTCCATTAAGTAGTGTAATTTAAATAAGAAATGGGGAAATCAATATTGTTTACTTTATGAGTGGTTATTTTGGAGAAATTCATGGTTCGTCAGTTCGTTTTGCAGTCGAAAATTGAACAGGATGCGCGAAATTGCTAGTCATTTGAACGATGTTGTGGACGGATGTGCAATCAAAGTTACGCCGATACTCGAGGGGAGACGTCTGTTGGATGTCTGTATGATCGAGCTAATAAGCCAGTGCATTCAAAATGTGGCTCTGAATACGTTTTATTGTCATTTGCACATTTAAAAATGTTCTGATATTCTACTTACATGATTTCTTGGCGTTTGATAGCTGGGCGGAAACAAAAATATGCCCCTAAACAATGAAAACAATTGCGCAAAATATCGATAAAAAATTACTACACCGCTCCCGTTTGCTTGTATAATTGCGTGTGCAGATATAGATCCGCCGCCGGGAATTCCCCAATTTTCGGCGGATGGATCTCGCGTAAGAAAAAACGTTCACCATAACACACGCAAAGTAATACGACCAAATTAACGCCTAATAACTTGTTGCATGTGCATGCAAGCTATAAGCTAGCTAACTCATTGGAGTTCTCTCGAGGCCTAGCCGTCCGTAATCCGATTTTTTTTCTTTGGAAATATATCGATAATTCAGCAGTTTTGTCTTTGATTTGGGGGGTTATTTTGTATTCTGTTCGGCTTTCAGATGCCATGTTATCATGTAAGTAGATTACCAGAATTGTGTGGTTCCCTAAAAGGGTAATTTATAGCCGATTTTTGAGGGCAGTGGCCCGGCAGTGGCTCACAAGCGCGGTTTTCCACGCGATTGGCGGGTTGAGTTTCTGTGAAACGTGTGGTGCGATGCCGAACAAACCATCGAAAAAATACTTTTCTTGCGAAACTCTGAATAATCTGAATATTATTTTTCCGTAAAAATTGATATGTACATGCCTCGAAACGTCATTATTATTAATATTTTTGCCATATAAAACAAGAAAGATGAGTCTACAACGCTGCATTTTTTCAGAGCAAATTGCAATATTTTTTTTCTCCGAGATCCGATCCGATCCGAGATCTCGTTAGCGATATAGAATTCTAACGATCCGAGAACGGGCCGGGATTTTTTGTTTACCTAACAGCATTAGTACATAAAGTTACGAACCAGAGCACTATAACACTGATTTTCTATTGAAAACAATTCATTCAGATGGGCATATCTCAGCCAATTCTGAACATTCTCGATTGATTTTCAACATTTGGACATAATGTTTTATGCTCTTTCGGAAATTGAAGTTCAAATTTGGAAATTCTAAAAATAGTTTTTTGATGACGTCACACTTCACCACTCTATATCCCATGAGAGCTTAAGAATGGCTTCAGAACAGTCAATCAAGTGGTTCACTGCAGCTTTTAACCCAGTTTGTTTGAGATGCTGAAACCCCCATAGACGTTGTACATAGCCCACCAGGTTCATTCCTGTATGCAAAGGGTTGAATTATTGTTTACAATGTTGTAAATAATGCTTATAGATTATGTTTGAGTATAAAAATGCTTATTTATATTAAAGTTTGATTATAAATAATGTTGTAAGTCTTAAAATGCTTATCAATAAATTTAATTATAAATTTGTTGATTAGTCTGCGCAATCATTTATTAACTGTCAACAAGGATTGTGTTTTTGTTCAACTAGGCAAAAATAAACAAACAAAACAAATTGGGTTTCCAACAAAAAAAATAATAATTATGTATGCTACATATGTTTTCAATACGTTGTGTTTATTCAGCATAATTTGTCCATGTGCATGACCAGTTAAGCAGAATTAAACAAACAAATCTAATAATAATTCAGTAGGTAATAATCATCCATAATTGTAGTGAAATTTATTTGTTTAAATGCCCTGTGTTGTTAACAATTAAGTCATGAATAATGATGGTTATAACATGTATAACCAAAAGTACTATGAAGTAAAATTATAAATGCTGCATATATTTAATATGTTGTGTTTATTTGACAGAAATCATCCTTGTGTATGACCAGTTAAGCAGAAATAAACAAGCAAATCAAATAATAGCTCAGTTGGTAATAGTCATCCTAATTGTAGTGTAATCAGCGTGATTGTGCAAATGCCCTGTATCAATCGTTAACAATTGAGTTACGAATAATGATGTTTATAACATATGTATGACCAGTAGGTTCATGGTATGACCATATAGTTTGTTTGATAGTCTTGAAGCAACAGACTGCATGGGTGGACTTGGCAAAACAAATCATCTCTAATCATATGATATTAGTATGTACAATCAACATGTCAAAATGTATTATACCATGAACAGTTGATTTATAGATGATTATGTTCATATACTGTACCAATATAAAGATATTTTCATTTTTTGTCATGGGGAAGGTAATTATAATAATAATAATAATATATCGCACTTATATAGCGCCTAATGCAGAACAGCCTCTAAGCGCATTATTACCCCTGGTCATATGGTACAGTTCAGACTCACACAATTATCTTGTACACATTCTCAACTCCCCGGGGAGCATACTAGCGGCAGGCAACCCTATGTATAGGTGCACCAAGCTAATTTTCACCAGACCAGGTACCCATTTATACACCTGGGTAGAGAGCAGCAATGTGGATTAAATGCCTTGCTGAAGGACAAACGGAGTGGGCAGGGTTCGAACTCGGGGTCTCACGATCAGAAAGCACGCGCTCTACCGATCTTGCCACACCACTTCCACAGTACAGTTAATAACATATACGATACAAATTTTCTCTGACATTCACAATAAAGGAGTTGATAATGATGTGTATATTATGTCGAATAATGATCATGTGGATATGCACTCTTCCAATCACAATAGAAATTATGACAATAATTTGTCAAATTTGTAAGATACAGATTTTATGATCGGACTAGTTGTGTTTGATATAAAAACAAACAAATTTTGTAATTATGTAATATAGTCTTTTATAGGATTGCTCCTTAACATATTTGCTCCACACAATACACACAAATGCCATAGAGCTTTAATTCCTGACATTCAAAGTTAGGGACAGGCCCTCTTGTACAAAACGTCTGAACAGTTTCCAGTTGATGGATGGGGATGAATGTAACACACATAAACAAAATCAGATCTGTAATTTGGATTCTACGAATGAAAAACGAATGCGTCCCTCCATCAAACTATATATCGGTCAATAAAGGAGTTTAAATGTTCTGATTTAGCATAATATTACAACAATATTGTACTTATTCTTGTAAAGGTATTGTGAAGTCGACATTGGTAAGGTATGTCACGGAAAAAGATCTCAAAAATGAAGAATATAATAATTACATGTAGTCAGTTTAAGCGAGGTTTGGTTATTTTGTTTAGTATTCGCTTATGCCATTGTTTGATCTTTGCGCGGGTCACGTAGGGGTCACGCACAGCAACGTGGTACTCCGTGGAATCTGTGTGCGAACTTTCTCACCGGGTGAATACACATATAATGCACAATTAAATGCTGGATGTCATTTAATTAGTTTGAGGTCTATAACTCCATGAAAAAGAGATTTCAAGCCCTAATCTTTTCAGGCATGCTGTTAAATGACATTTTCTTTCATATAAGACAATAACCTCACAACTTTTGAAATTTGGCTTGCAAAAGAGGGCCTGTCCCTTTAACCCATTCAAGACTGATTTAACAGGCATTCTCCATAGACCCCAGCCAGAGTATTTTCGGGACCAGTCCTGGGCATTGTTGCAGAAAGAGATACAATGGATTGTAAGTTACAATTACCTGTAAGTCAGGTCATGTGTTCTAAATGCGCAAATCTGATTGGTTGAAATATGCACATTTTCTGACTTACAATTAATTGTAACTTACAATCGATTGTAACTCTTTCTGCAACTGGGCCCAGAACGGATTACTCCCGGGGGGGGGGGGGGGGGGGGGGGTACTCATGTATATTGGGTATACGGGGATGTGCCGCTGGGAAGGGTGACTATTTCAAGAAAGATCCTTAGACATGGGTCCCCTTTTCATCAAAAAAAATCCTTAGACATGGGTCCCTTTTTTCATATTTCCCCTTTCTGATACGGGATTTTGGGATTTGCTGATGTGAAATTGCAAAATTTTTCAAGCTCGCTACGCTTGCTAAGTTAAAACCACAAAATTTGCGGGAAATACAGCCAAAACATGTGCCGCAGGCGAAAAAAAAATCCTTAGACATGGCTCCATTTTTCGCAAAAGGACCCTTAGATGTCGGCATGGGTTTGGAGGTCTCAGCCGCACACCCCCGTCCGACTATAATCTAAGTACCCCCCCCCCCCCCCCCCCCCCCCCCCCCCGGGGGATTACTAGTCTGAAGAGGTAGACTAGTTTGTGCTTGGTACATAAGCAAAGGGCAAAGGCCCAGTGAACTTGGTCCCCTCCAACTACCACTGACAGTGTTTTGATTGGTCGTTTCTTTTATCCTGCAGACTATTGAGCCCATACAGGGTTATATTTGTTCAATTATGTCCTCACCCCCTCAGTCTCTCCCCATCTCTCTCTCTCTCTCTCTCCCTGTCTCTCTTTTACTTTTGTTTGTTCTTTCTTTCCACCCCTCTCTTTATCTTTTTCCTTTTCTGTCACTTTAACTCATTTTGTTCATGTTTTTTTCCACCCTTCTCAATATTTTCTCTCTTTTCCTTATCCTTATCTTTCCATTTATGTTGCCTTTCCACCTGTCTCTTTCATTTTCTCTCTCCTCAACTCTTTGTGTATGCATTATCATTCCATCTCTCTCTTTCTTTCCTCCACCGTATCTCAATTTTCCATATTTTCCCATTCTCCCCTGCCACCACCTAGCAGGGTCAAGGTAGTGTACGATATCAGACCCCAACTGTTGCTTCACCGTGTGATCTCGATTGAAAATCTCAACTCCTGTACTTTAGTTTAATGCAATACACTGGGTAGCTTATGTTGGTCACACTTCTGTATGTTCTGTATTTATTTATTCTATGCAGCGAAATGAGGAATGGGAAGAGTATGAGTTGATTTGAGGCACTTCACTCTTTAGAGTGACCTCCAAAATGGGCTGAATTGGGAGACTAGGTGGGAGTTTAACCACCAGTGTGCCCAGTGACACGCATAATAGAGGAGAAAATATGAATTTAGTGTGATATGAATAGAACGAACGGTAGCTAGCGCTGCGTTGTGCACAGGGTTCATATATGTTATAGTAGTTTTTGAGTTGAGCCTGTGTCAGTGTCGCCTGCATCCATGCATTTTTAGTTGCTGCTCTGCTGCTATATATTCCGCTTTTTCTAGAGACATGGACCCCTGGTAAGTCCTTGGTTGGATGTCTACATTCATTGACCTTTGACCTGGCACGTTAGGACGTGTGTCAAGTGCATTTTTCGTGTTGAGATAGGGTCGTCATCATGCATTCGAGATAGGAGAGTGGACATTTATGTGCTATGCCCGCCCGCCTGCCTGGCTGTGTGTATGTCCATGTGAGAGTGTGTGTGTGTCCTTATACGTACTGTGGCTGTAGAATGCTTTTTTTTTTTTTTATCAATGCATCGCCCTTCATATTGAACTTGCTGTACGGAATAACAGCTGTGCACGTAAGTGAGTGTGTGTGTGTATGTGTGTGTGCATATCGGTTGTGTTCTCTACTTGGCCGTTTCCCACGCACTCTCTCGTCTGCTGACTCGCCGTTCGTTGCCTGCATGCTGTCAGTTTGCTGCACGCTAGTCGCTAGACGTTTTCTCGCCGTCCGTCCATTCCGGCTTAGGATGTGACTGTAGCTGCGCCAAAAAATTACAAAACGCTCTCCTAAAAAAACACACCAAAGCACAGGTGAATATCTCGAAGCATGCAGGTTTATATGTTGAGACGCCCAGACTAGGTCTTCTTGCCTATTGTCTCGTTTGAGTATCGTCATTTGTCGTCGACATTGCACGGGATCTTTTTTGGATGACAGGGTGATCCCTCTACCGGTGCCACTTGTTGCCTTGTATGCATGCTTCCAGCCTGTAGAGCAATAGGAGACGTGTCCATTGTACGGGGATATATTCTCATTGTGCATATATATATGTCCACGTTATTTTTTTCTTCACCAGCTCATAATCATATATTGAATTGGCGGGACGTCGGCGAAGACACATTCTCTTATGATTATCTATGCGTATGTTGGGACTGCTTGTATTATTGCGACTGTCGGAACATTTGTGAAAATTTGATATTCGGGCTGGATACATTTCTCTGAATTATTGTTTTGCATTCTCTCTGAAAGTTAATTTGATCCTTTTAACTTTGACCTGTGAAGACTTCTCATATATTAAGCATCTTTTTGACGTGTTTTTTCTTTCCTTTTCTCTGAATCTGCAGGTGCTGCATCGCATAGTTAGCTTGTAAAGTAAAGACGACACCGCCCGCCTGCCGCAACGTTCCCGCAAAGAGGCTGGGACTTGAAATGTTTCTACACCATTCCCGCTCTACCCTTACATCATCATCGCTATCATCGACGAGGAAGGAACCGAACCCTTGTGCTTTAACTTGGTGATTAACCACGTGATTTTGTGTAGTGATCGTCATCGTGATCGTGGTTGAGCCCGCAAATTGCTGAACTCGATGTCACATTGGAATTGGAAGGACGGCAGCCCGTTTATTTCAGATTTGGATTCGGGTTTGGATTCTCCCGCCGTGTTGCACCCGGCGACGGTTGCCACGACGGCCGTGCCGTACGACTCCCCACTCGTGAGTCCTCTCTCCATCGAGCACTCAACCCCGCCGCCTCGCCTCCGCAACGCTCTTCGCTTCCAAAATCACCGCTTTCTGCAAATAAATCTTAATTGAAAATCCTCCTTTTAAAAGTCTTACTTGATTTTTAATCTAGAGATTTTTATTCCGAAAAAGAAAAGAAGCAGAAACAAAAGGGGGAGATCAAAACAGTCTATAATTTTTTTCCTGCCTATTAGCCAGAGAGCTTTATTGAGTTTTGTCTATTTTGGGGTTGCAAGCGCTTTCAACCATTTGCCATTCACTGTATTCCAATGCCTGTTATTTTTTTCTCTCTATCTTGCTTGCATTCTGTTCACCGTTTTTTTTTCTCAAAGAACCAACAAAAAAACAAAACTTCTCTAGAAGCTTGCCGTGCGGTGATTGTTAAAGTGGACTGAAGCCTTTTTCACCATCAAAAGAAAATAAGAATCCAATCCTGGAGACTTTAGTGGGAAAGACCCTCCTTGGTAGCTTTATAGAGACCTTATGCAACCATTATAGCACCTTTGCATCCAAATAAAAAAAGTTGGCTTATATGAGACTATTATTAGAAACACACACTCAATATCCAAAGGGGCTACTAGATCATCCAAGCTTGGTTTGAGAACTGGAAAACTCCCCCAACGATACGATTCTTGCCCCGTTGTTGTTTCGGTCAAGAAAGCTCCATCATTAGATAGCACGAACTGCAATCCATCCATATAGATTCCCAAGCATTCGTTTCAAACTTACATTAATTTTCCTTTGTTTTGCGAGAAGGGGGTTTGTAAACAAAAACGGGACCACATGACAATAATGGCATTTCGCGACACCCAATGGCTAATGATTGAGGCCTGTCGTGAGTTTCAGCGTGGGACCTGCAAGCGGCCTGACTCGGAGTGCAAGTACGCCCACCCCGGCGCTTCCGTTACCGTAGAAAACGGCCGCGTAACCGCCTGTTTTGATTCGCTAAAGGTGAGGGCTTGTTTTGAATCACACAAAATTAAACAAACAGACAAACAAAGCATTAAGCAAACATTTTTTTACAAGAATGTACATTCATGCTAATATATTTTTTTTAGAATGAATTTTTGTTTTGAAACGAAGACGTAAGAGATTGCAAAGAGAACGTTAACATCGAAGCCAATCCTTATTTTGCTGCTTCAATCTTCATTCCCATTATTCTCTTTGTTTTTTTGTTGTTATTGTTTTCGCTTTGCTACAAAATTAGTTTTAAATACCTCTTATTTTGTTGTTCCCTCCTGTCCGTGTTAGGGTTTGTCTCGTTTTGATTGTTGTTACGTTAATTCACCCCTATCTCCCTGAATTGATCATTTGTGGAAATAGTTACTAGTTCAGTAGTTATAGTAGTTATAGTTTCACTTTACAGTAAAATGTGAATGGCAACTTTTCTTATTTATTATGGTCACATTATCTAAATTCCCCCCCCTAATTTTAAGTAGTTTTGCGGACCTTGGGCACTGAAAGTCTTATTACACCTATCAAATTATTTCACATTTTATTTTCAATGAAAATAAAATAAAAGAATTGTTGTGCTGCAAAAAACACGAGGTTAGATTATAATAGTTCAAAAATATCACTTTAGAAACCAATGAAAGTATATGCACAAAATCATGCAGAGTTTAATGTCCAAGCAATGTACACTTGCAATAACTTGGGAACATTCAGAATTGGGATCCCCTTTTTATATTAAAAGTGTTTTATAAGTATTTAAAAAAAACATTGTAGATTTATTAGTTTCTTTGCAGCTTTGTGCTAGCTATTTTACCATAAAATATTCATGGCTGGCAAAATAATGTGCGAAAGCTGTGTTTATAATCAAATCACAAAATGATTTAGAAGGCTATGCTGTACATATCACATACTTGTGAAAGAAAAGAACAAAAAAATTGGCATATTTTTTCTCTCCATCATTGTCCTTAATCCATTTTAGAGCAGAATCGTCATGGCTGCATTGAAATAGGATACGCTTGTTTACACTTTCCCCCCACAAATATTTGTCAGGAAAAAGCTAGGTTATCGAATTACTGAATTAATCTCTGTATTGAATTCATGACATGGAACTCAACAAATCCTATTTTTCTTTGTTTTATCCTTTAATGGCTGAATAATATGTAATTGCATGCATGATGTCTATTTGGTATGTGCCTGTTGAACTGTATTGCTGCTGAAAACATTGCGTCTTGGGGAACATAATATTTTCCGTTTTCCTTTGCGTTACAAATAATGCTGTCTCCTTTGGGAAAGGCTATACTGCAACGGACCATGCATGAAAAGATTTAACGGAACATTTTGAATCGTTTTTTTTCCCTAAATTTGGTTGCCTGATGCAAATTTCCAAATATTTTCTTCTTTTTTTCAGAATAAATATATATATGCCAAGGTAAAATCTGAATGCAATATTTTCTTCTAAATTCCTCATTAAAAAAACATTTGATTGGGCTAGTACGGTTCATGAAGAAATGTTACCATTTCAGGGCTTTTGTCCCTAACATGTTCTTTCTGTGGAACGCATGTTTTTTACCAAAACCACATAGTCCTGAACCATGTTCTAACTTTTTATTGGAAACTTAAAATGCTTTAATGCAAATTTTGATGAAAAACCCCAAGTTTTAAGCAAAAATTGATGTTGGGTATTGGCAACTATGTATCAACCTTTAATTCTGTCCCATTGTTTATAGGTTTAATACCGGTATGTTTTTTTTGAAATATTTTTTAATGAGATTTGAATGTGGGGAAACTATTCTGTATATATTTGTCAATTTTGAATTCAATGTTTGTGCATTTTACGTTTTTAATCATATATATTATATTGTCATTTTCTTTACAGGTGCCGCAGAATAATGATAATTTGCGTTTATATATTGTATTGATTTGATATTGTAATGTATTATTCCTTTGTAAATATTTACATGTTATTATATGAATTGTTTGATATGTGGTGCTATGTCGGGCATATATTTGTATTTTTCTGACAAAAGCAAACGGCACTGAAAAGGTAAGTGCAGACACTCAGCAGTATTTTATATATATGTAGAATGCCTGTTTGTGAGTTGAGTGTGTGTATGTTTGTGTCTATTTATGAAAGCTATATATCAAAATATGTTTCATATTTGATACACAATATATCACCCCCTTTGTTGCATTCCAATACACCTCTGTGGGAATAATAGCTGATGCTACAAGTTGAGTTCTCCAAACTTTGAAAAGACTCAACTCCATTAGAGTATGAAATATTGTGCATTTATGTGGATATAATTATAAGTTAGTATAAACTTATTTGTAAAAACCTACTGAAATAGTATTGTAAAAGACTAATAAAATAAAAAAAGTACCGCAATTATATAATTTATAGACACAAAACACATGAAACAGCGGAGTACACTTCCCTTGTACGCTGTGTTGAACCCTTTCAGGACTTCAGGACTGATTGATTTTGTTATAGCATGTAATCTCAAATGTTCCCGAGCCTACGCACATGTTTTCTGGACCAGTCCTAAACGGGATAGTAACCCCTTTAGGACCTGGTCTCCAAAATACTTAGGCTTAGGGGTGTATGGAGAATGCACTTTATAGGAAAAATCAGTCAACCCTGCACGGGTTAAAAGTAAGAAGAAGAAATATATTAAGTGAGAGTCGTATACAGCCTAGCTTTCGATCCTAGCAGAATCTTCGTCAGGGCACAAATGACAGTTACTACAGAAAAAAACACAGAATAAATATTAAAGCTACAAATATTCTTCCAACAAGATTGATTATGAATGTGTCTTGAAACGTGTGACATTGCCTCGCTCATTATCACATTCTCCAGACATGGATTGGATGGGGAACAATATATGGTAGCTGTGTGGAATTCGATCTCCTTCTCATTATTTATGGTTCTGCGTTTTTGATTTGTTATCTGTCCTTTATTCATATATCACTTTAAAGGGACTTAGTAACATTGTCCAAATCTTCAAAATACAATTGGAATTTTAGCGGTCCCCTCATACCTTGTTGTATTCTTATCAACAAAAAAAGCATGGGACAGGTTTCGGTTTTTCAAATCTCCCTTTCATTAAAAAGATATTTACGATTGAAGTGTTCAGATGTTAAATAATCCAACGGATCGCGAAAACCGTGTACAAAGTGAATGCAATGAGTAAGTGAATATCACTTCGCATTTTTGCTCATTACTTGGCCATATAACGTCCATTTGACTTGAAATTTTCACACAATACCCTGTGGACATATCAGATAAACAACAATATACATTGTACCAACCATTTATCACTTTTAGCACATATCAACAAAGTTACTAGATCCCTTTAATATGGCTGGGTGGGTGGGTAACCAGAATTCCTTTATCTGGAAGACGCACTAACTGATAGTTAATTTCTTTTTTCCTAAAATTTATTAACCTAAAATGTATTTATTTACCTGCTATTTGTAAGAATGATTGGGATATTTCATGGAAGTCTAATAGCTTATTAAAACTGAGGAAATTCTATGTGTAGTTTTATATTTTTGATACTAGGAAAATAGACATAAATCCTTTTGTTGTTCCCCTCTTGGACTTGTTAATCAGCATTATTTCAATGGAGACTTTTTTACTGGTCTATGATTTTCTTTATAATTCGAGACTGATCATGAACTGTCAGAGGCGTCAACAGCTTCTCAAAAGTGGGGGAGGGTGTGGGAGGGGGACCCCCCCCCCCCCCCCCCCTCCCATGCACAGTAGGGAGCTTTTTACACTTTTGGACTTGAAATTGTGCGATTTGGTGCATACCTGAGACAGAAATGTCACATAATACATGTATGTTCGAGTAAAATCTATGGAATCAAACATACATTATGTATACACTTATGAAAAAAGTGTGGGGGGGGGGGGGAGGGGGGGGGGGGGGGGGACAATGCGATTATAGGAAATCTAATAGCGGCTTGAACATGTTAAGATTATAAATAACTGCTGAACAGTAGAACTGAGTTCTTGTTTGTAATTGCATAGCCATCGTCTGTCTTGAAGTCTTACAATTATCATAAGTGACGAAGGCTGAAAATGATATCCACAATTTGCTATTTAAAAAACTTTAATATACAATGTGTGTATGTTGAACAATAGATAGTAGACGGATTTGTAGGTTGTAGATAGAATGTAAATGATTGTATTGTATTATACTGTAAGACTTTGTGCATTTTGGCGGTTCTTCTTGAAGCTTGATACATGATATGATAAGTCTGTTGACATACATGTATGTCTGCGAAAATATGAATAGCTGGGATCCAAAGGTTAAGTGCTGACCAATTGACTTCAAATTTATAATTGATATTATTTCAGCATCATTCAAATAAATATATAAGCTTTGGACCCTTGGACAAATAGGAAGTATTGCAAACTTTTAACCCACTCAGGACTGGTCTCCAAAGATAATTTTGCTAGAGTCTGTGGTGAATGCATTATGGTTAGGGTCAGTGTGTTATGATAATTGCATTGGCTTGAATGGGTTAAGATAGGTATAAAGGAGAAAGGCAAACTTTTTTTTAAGGAGTTGATAAGTCGAGTCAAACTGAATGATTCAAAGTCAGAGCTATGACTCATACAATCATGTATATGTATATCTGATAATGGTAGTGCACATATTTGTTTAATAGAGAGCATGGGACAGTTGCAGTTTCAGTCCAGGATACTTTTGTTCATAACCCATTGCCTATGGGAACCTGTTTGGCCCTGTATTAAATATATGGGGAATGCAGAATCTAGTATGGAACAGGTTATCCATTGGGGACTCGCTATATAATGTATCTCGGTGGGAAAGTAAAATTCTTTAGGTAAACTGAATACATTTTATAAAATGAGCCAATTGTATCTAAATTCTAGATTCCAGAAAGTTCTATTCAATTCTGCCAATTATTAATTAGTAAGTAACTCTTTCTAGTGCAATATGTGTTAGAAATGTTGCACTTTTTGAAATAACACTTAACACAATCTTTTTCTCTACAGATCTGTAAATGCAAGCTGTGTTAAGAGTCAATTTTGATTTATTCATCTAATTAGAAAGCTACTTTTTCTTGTACAACTCATTATAACACATTATCCATCAAGCTAATTCGGTGGTACAATATTTGTTGCGCTCATTATTTAAAGTCAAATGGGATAGGAAAAAAAGGGATAAATCAGCCACCATTATTATAAGTCAGCGTAAGAATCGTAAGAATCGAAGCGGAACAAAAGCATGGAAAGGCTTTTTGTGTCTCGGACCCTTAGGGATATATGCATTTCTTTTCAGATATTCTATGCTTTCCAAGTTTTTCCCTCTCTTTACATTATACTAATTTTTGGGCTCTCAAACATTTGTGTGAATATTACTCCCACCGCCACCCCTGCTCTCTCTCTCTCTCTCTCTCTTTCTATCACTATTCATTTGTTGTTGTCAATGCTACTGAAAAGAAATAAAGAGAATAAAGTGAGAAGAAAATAAAAGATGGAGGTTTTGCGAAATGGGCCGCTAATGGCCGCATGACAGCTCGCTCCGGGCCCGTGGTGATTTTTCGAGCAAAATGTATCCCCCGCTCTCTGAACGAACGAGCGACGAGAGGACGAAACGAGAAAGGAAAAGAGGTTCCATCGCTCATTTTCGGTAATGCCTCGAATTGCTTACGGCATCTGAGTGGGTTTCGTTCTCTCGCTTTTATGTCATCCCGTCCCGTATTCCGCACTCACCATTTTGTATCCATCAGCCAAGTAGTTTTTTTTTGTTTGTTCTCTCGTTTTGTATAATCCCGTACCGTATATTTTCGCCCGCGTTGTTCTTTATCCATCATCTGAGTAGTTTTCTTTTATATCTCGTTCGCGTAATCCCGGACCGGTACCGTAACAGTCTGCTTGCACTGTTCTGTATCAATCAAAACGGATCGTTCTTTTCGATCTTGAGAATTTCCAACAAGTACCGCTTGAGGTATAATCTCTTTTTGACCATATGTAGCAAAATAGCAAGTTGAAAGCCAGCCAGATTGTTGCATAAAATTTGTAAATCTATGCAACTTTGATATGTACATACTTTGACCAAATTTAATCTATTCAGGACCGGCCCTGAATGCGTGTTTATTACACCAAAATCAACTCGTCTTCTTTGTGTAAAGAATTTGAAATCTGGAAATCTAGAA
The DNA here is from genome assembly GCA_037951105.1 of Echinarachnius parma. Classification (NCBI taxonomy): domain Eukaryota; kingdom Metazoa; phylum Echinodermata; class Echinoidea; order Clypeasteroida; family Echinarachniidae; genus Echinarachnius; species Echinarachnius parma. Next base: position 166,879 of record JBAMJV010000564.1, on the reverse strand, counting down.
ATGACTGTATAAAATGTCCTTTTTGTATTAGTTTATGTAATAATGCATCTAGAGAGTTTCAATAATGTTTGTGATAAAATATAAAATCAATGGCAATGAAAAATCTGTTTTTCTTTCATCCTAAATCAGATGGAAAAGTATCCCCCAAATATTAAATGTATAATTGCATCATACATTCATGTTATTTCCCTCATTGCAAAACTTAAATAAAATCAGAGCCATGAATGCGGTTTCGTTCCATCCATAAAATCACCCCCCCCCCATCTTTCTTTGTTCCGTACCAACATTAATCATGTTTGGCCAATAACTGATATTAGTTTTTCTCCCGCAATTCGGAAATTGTGAGCACCTCGAGGTGTTGCACATTTTAATTTGCATCCTTGGGATAGATGCAGTTGTAATTTGCGTCCCAGAGGTAACTTACCGTCTTAATTCGTGACCTAAAGGGTCCGAATGAAGTGATTCAGAGACTCTGAATCAGATAAATGTGTTAATTGGGTCCCTCGAATTTGCACCAAAAAATTGAATCATGTATGAAAGCATTTATTCTATCCCGAAGCATCTAAGCATTCGTTATTACTATTAGGGATGAGAGAATTCATGTAAAGACGAACAAGGAGAAAGATATTGCTTGAAATTAATGCAAAAGAAGCAATTTCAAATTGGCAAATATAATGAATGTCATGTTAATTTCTCAACAAATAAATCAAAAATAGGAAGAATATATTAAACCAACAACATTTTTTGGATAGATTTAGTTTATATATCATGTAAGGTACATTAACGAAGAACTATATGGTTTGTATGGACAGTATATTAATGCTTTCATATCATTGATAACTGTTGTGACAAATAATCACTCTGGTCGTTATGTATACTGCCATTTTTAAGGAATGACTAGTGCAGAATCTTAATTTTTAGATTGATGTTCCTTTTAGAATGTGTATTTACTCAACTGGTTTTTAGTTGTTTTAACTATCAACAGTGTGGTTTCTATTATTTTACAGAAAATAAACCCATTGCCTATGGTAACCTGGTGGGCCCTGTATTAAATGTATTTTGGCCTTTCGAAGCTTCTGCTTTTTCAGCTTAGTACAATTTCAAATAAATCAATTATTTTTTCTTCAAAGTGACTATGATATGTCTGCATGCAGATTTGATATCAAAAAGTGTGCTAACTATAGTTCTTCAAGAGATGGCAGAGACAGTGCAATGTTGATTTTAATGCAATGATTTGATTCATTTTTTTTTCAACATAATCACATTATACAAAATAATAATACAAATAATGAAGAAAGAAATACATTCATTGAATACTGAAAATTGTATATTAATCAGATACATTGATTAACATAATAGTAAAATTTGTAATACTATCAAGCTATGCAATTAATAACCAATAGCTTTCATGCCGCGTTGCTGTGTGTCTGTATCAAGATTTTGAGTGTATTTAGGACTTCGTTTGTAGTTTTTAAAATCTTTTGAAAGCTTTATGTATGCCTGCGAATTGATAAATTATGCCAGTTAACCCGTTCCCCTTGAGTTTCTGAAATCTCCATAGACTTTGTACCCAACCCACCCAGTTCCTGCAGTCAAGGGGTTAAGAGATGGTAGGGACAGTGCACTATCAAACTATGCAATAGCCAATAGCATGTAGCTTTCAGCGTTGTTATGTCTGGCTGTGTGTTGATAGTGACCTCCTGAACCCACTTTCACTTTGTCATCGTTTGAGAGGGAGAAGGGCGCTAAGTCACTATTTGAACTTCGGAGAAGATCATGTTTAAAAGTTCGATAGCCATATACAGAAACGGATCTCTCTTTTGTATGTGTTGAATGTTCCCAAAATTATACATAATTATTTGCTGATAATTTCTCATCATATTGAGCAGGCTTCAACCTACAGGATGGTATGCGTTACTCAGTTTATCAAAACATTGACTTTTTGTACTTCCAAGAAAATCATGTTTATAGTTTGAAGCTCTCTTTTGAGTTTTGGTTGTATTGAATGTTACCCAAATTAGACATATAATTTTTCGCTGACAATTTCCCATCATATTGAGCAGGCTTCCTTCCACCTACAAGATGGTATGTGTAAACTCAGTTTAGCCAAACATGGACTTGCGTCCTTCTCACTGGCACCTGCTGACCTGTCAGCCCCATCATGTTAGCCCCCAAGGCCCTGTTCCGGCCAAACGTCAGTCAAGTCCATATTTTCCTAATCCTCTTTTGAAAGACTCTGGAATATGCCCTATATCATACATGTAGCTGGCATAAGGCTAAGGGAACGATTCTTATCTTATAATTGATGCTTATTTTTGGCATCTCTCCACTTGTTTCAATCTTTACCCTTTTTGTCTATCTCTTTAAATCTCTTTATGTGATTCTATCATGTGTTTTGTCTCAGTGTAATTCCCTTGTGGATATGCATTTTGTATCTGTCTCAAAATAATCCCTGATTTTTACCATTTTTTGTGTGCTAAATAAACATTTTGTTTTTACTTAGTATTGACCCCTTGCCTACAGAGAACCTAGTAGAAAGTCTGTGATGATTTCAGAATCTAGAAGGGAACGGGTTTACATTTTTTTGGTTATTTAACCCGTTCCCTACGAGTTTATGAGATCCCCATAGACTTTGTACACAACCAACTCGGTTCCCGTGGTCAACGGGTTAACCTGTTCATGATGATCTAATTTGCATAAAATATGAATTTTGTAGACCCAATTCCAGGTATTTTTTTAGGACCAATCCTTTAATGGGTTAAGTAATTGGTTGAAGGGAAAGAAAAGAGTAAAGAAGGAGGGAGCTAGTCTTTAAAAAAAATCTATCCTGATTATACCGTATTAACGCTTTAACTGTGGGAGCCTGGTGTACCACGTATTAACTCTATGGGAGAGGCAATGTCTTGTAGGCAAGGGTTTAATCATCAAAATGTACGGAAAGAGTCGATTTGTTGTTGTCACTGCCGATATCCTGATAAAAAAATGGATCCCGACTTGACTCCTTCTTGGCAGGGGGGCTGATCTCTTCTTGACTCTCAGCAAGAGGACTTGTCATTCAAAGAGGTATGGAACCATTGGGGGAGAGGAGTAGACCACCCCCCCTCCCTCCCCCATGCCAATAAAGAATATTTACCCATTCAGGACTTATTGATTTCGCTATCACATGTTTTAAATCTCCATTATATACCCAAGGCCAAGCCAGAGTATTTTCCGCAACAGTCCTGAAAGGGTTAAAAGAAATATATATCCCAAAATTATATAAAAAAAGATTAATGCCCCCACAAACTCCCCCTGCCGCCACCTAGCTAGGAATCATTCCCCTGTGGCCCCCTTCCCTTGCCCCCCCCCCCTCTCCCCTCCCCCCATTTCCACCTGTTGGTTGAAGTGTGTTATGCCACTGGGTGTCATGCACATTGAACTTGAAGGTGAATTGAGATCTCTTGTTTGTGACTGTGGTTCCCATGACATTAACCTTTGACCTGTAGACCTGTATAAATGCTGTCTATTTTTGTAGGCTCAATATCACAGACGTGGATCATGTGGCAACGTAGGCTTGGTTCAATGCTGCTTGATTTTTCTTTTGATGGTATTTCTAATCCTTTGAAAAGGGTGATCCACATGTTTCTTGATAGTTTGTTGTTTTCTCTGATACTCTAATTTATTCATCGTACTCTTTCATAAAAATGTAGACCTAGAACGATAGGTTAATTTTGTTAATTCTGGAAAATGTATTTAATGACTTACATTATTCACTTTTCAAAGGAAAAACATAGCAACAAGTAAATGAACAAGTACAATTTCAAATTGCTTTCAATTGCTTCTTCTTCAGCTATAACCCAATTAAAAAAAAAGAAACTTTATACCCGAAAGTCTTGATTCAAGGCCACGTGGCTAGTTTGGTGGGAGGGAACACGTGCATTCCTGCGATAACTTTACAACAGTCCGCGGCTCCCCTTGTTGAATGGCGATAATATGTCTGGTTCATTCCTGTGTCAACTCTATCGTGTACCCAGCTTAGTCTTGATTGGAAAGGGAAAGTGATTGGACATATGCTTTGCTAATTAAGACATATCACCCCTGACGGTTTCCCTCCATTCATACCTTGTGTATGTCGGCATAAACCATTTGACTGCGCTTCGCCGTGTGCGTGATGATCCAATGCGAGCATGGATTTGTCGTTGAGCTGTCCTTGCATATAGCTAGTCATGATTTATAAACCTGTTGAGTATAATCGCAAACACAAACAAACTCGCAAAAATAATTCGATTCTGCAGATGCGATGCTAATTAAGACGTATCGCCCTTCATGCATTCCTTTCATTCATGCAACGTGTATGTCTCATAAACCATTTGACTGCGCTTCGCCATGTGCGTTATGGCCCAATGCGAGCATGGATTTGTCATTGATGATTAGAAAAAAAAGTTCTGCGTTTGCTTCATGACCCAGTTACAATTTATGAACCTGTTGAGAATAATCGCAAACACAAGCGAATGTTGCAACTATAATTCGATTCCACAGATGCCATGCTGATTAAGACGTATCAACCATCATGCGTTCCTTTCATTCATACAGCCTGTGAGTCTCGTAACCCATTTGACTGCTTCGCAATGTGCGCAGTATTGCTCAAGTATTGCAATACAATCATTATGCATTCGTCATGGATGATTAGACAAAAGTTCTGCATTGATTTATTAAATTGTTGATTGAAATTTAGAAAAAGAAGAAAGAGAATGTGCAAAAATAATTTGATTCTACAAAAAACCCTTGACGGTTTCTCTCTATTCATGCCCCCTGTATGTCTTGTAACATAAATATTTACGATTAATTGAACCATCATTTGATTCATCATTCTAGCACTGAGTGTTTTACCTCATTGTTTTTGTTTCTATAAAATAATACTACTAATAATAGTCTTTTTATGCTCGAGGCGCATCACTATTATAAAAAAATCATGATATTTTAATTTTGCTTTCGCATACGGGTGTGAACGAGATGTGATGGTAAGCTTTAAACATGGTGAAAGTGATACTTCCAGCCTCGGTTGGATCATCGTCAGCGGGATTCGCAGATTAACCATAGCAGACATTCTAGCTCTTAAAGGGATCTGGTAACATTGTCCAAATCCTCAAAATCCAATTAGAATTCTAGCGGTTCCCTCATACATAATTGTTGTATTCATATTAGCAATAAAAGCATGGGATAGGTTTTGGTTTTCTAAATTTTCTTTTCATTAAAAAAGATATTTACGATTGAAGTGTTCAGATGTTAAACTATCCAATGGATAGTCGTAACCGTGTACAAGGTCAGTGCAATGAGGTAATGAATATCACTTGCATTTTTGCTCATTACTCTACCATATAACGTCCACTTAACTTGAAATTTTCACACAATACCCAGTGGACATATTATTAGATAACAATAATATACATTTTATCAACCATTCATCACTTTTTGCACATGTCACCAAAGGTACTAGATCCCTTTAATGACTGCTCACTTTCTATCAGAGTTCTGGGTTTAACCTCTTCAAGACTATTTGCTGTTCATATAATGCATTCTCTGTAGACCCTAGCCCGAGTATTTCTAGGAACAGCGCTTCAATGCGGTCGAAGCATTCTTCTCTATGAAATCATACTCCCAAAATAGTTTGTGTGTAAAAGTGTGAATGTTAGAAAGTATATGAGGTGGTTTGATTCTCGGAAAAGTGATACTCTTGTTAGTTTGATTATGATCTGCAGACTTAACAGTGTACTTTTTAATATGCACAATTATATTACACACAATATGACATACAGATACATGTACATGTATGTGTCAAAGTTAGATGGTGCAAAGTGCTTCAATTCTGGTGAAAGTGATATCCTAATCAACAAGTTTCATTATAATCCGGAGACTTCACAGTGTTCTTTATATACTCAGTTATATTACACACAATAGGACATAGAGATATTTTCCCCAAGTAGTAGCAGACTTCCGTATAAACCCTTTGCTTTAATACAGGAACCTTAATGGGCTATGTACAAATTCTTTTGGGATTTCAAAATCTGCAATGAAACGTGTTGAAACATCCTTTTTCAAAAAAATATGTCCCAAAATTGGCTTGTGAAAGTGTGAACTTAAGTAGGTGCAAAGATCTTAAAGATCTGTAATCTTAGTGAAAGTGATATAGTAATTCTCTGTTTGATTCTAATCTGCTGGATGTACAGGGTAACAGAGTCAGACACGAGGATATGGAAACTTGAATGACATCCGTCATCCATCTGATGTAATTCTGTAATTCTTTTGGGTTTTTTTTCTTCTTTTTTGGGGTACATACTGTAATACCCCATTGGGATCTTAGAAATAAGAATCAAGAGTTGCAAAGTTCTTTTAATGGTTATTGAATTACACATTTTGGTTTTGTTATTATGAGAATTGCTATATACATGGATAAAACTTATCTAAATGGGTAACAAAAATCAGAATTTATTTAAAAATCAGCATTTTTAATGATTTGAAAGTTTTTCTGAGTCTTCTATTCCATTCCCAAAGTAGAGTGTGTCTTTTTAATCATGAATTTGGACTGAATATTTGTTCCTAAAATACAAACTCATTTTGAAGAGTTGTGATTCAGTTGTAGTGTTTACAAAAAGTAAATTGTTTTCACTCTCATTTCTAAGGAAATGACAATAAAATATAATCGTTTCCTCTTTCTTAAACTATTATCATGATTTATTAATCAAAAGTAACTTGAAAAACAAGTTGAAAACAAAAATGATGTCATATATTATTGTCTAGTCTGATATATATGGTAATTGAGTTATTGCTTCAATAAATCAGAAATTACTCATCCCCCCCTGGTTTTATTGCTACTCAATTTGATCTAGGATATAGTCAATTTCTGTTTTCCCCCTCTTTTCCTTTTATAGATTGATAACACATTTACTGTAAATACGCTTTTCATCAACAGCAAAAGGACAATGTCATTTACAGATTGTCAGTTGAGAAAGAGAAGGGCACTGTTATAAAGTCACCCTTTTTTCTACTTGGGATATAATCATGTTTAAAGTTTGGGACCCTTGTGGAAACTCAGTTTGGCTCTCTTGTATTATTGATAAATATTCCCTTAAATTAAGAATAATTATTATCTGAAAATTTGGCATCACAAAGTCATAGATAAGGCCCCAAACTACAATATGGTATTAAAGCAGAACTCAATTTAACCCTAAAATTGACCTAACGCCTTCTGACTCGCACCTGACAACATGTTGGACATCTTGAAGTGTTCTTGAGTCCTATTGAAACGATACTGAAAACACAATGTATAGTCATAGATAAGGCCCCAAACTACAATATGGTATTAAAGCAGAACTCAATTTAGCCCAAAAAATGTACATAATGCCTTCTGACTCGCACATGACAACATGTTCGACATCTTGAAGTGTTCTTGAGTCCTATTGAAACGATACTGAAAACAAAATGTATAGTTGCATATCCTGCCTGAGATGTTAGAGTAAAATAAGGACATAGGTATAAACCAGATAATAAAAAGCGGAGCAGATAATATTAAGGTGGTCAATAATTTGTCAGAGTGCCCATTTCACATAGGCAAGTATGAAAAGTATGTACGGTTATTTCAAAGAGTACTAATTTCACATAATGATACCAAAAAAAGTGGAAAGTTTGAAAAGTAAAACCACCAAAATGTAATTTTTTATTTTTTCCCTACATTGCAACTCAGAGCCAAGAAACAGTAACCGCATGGCGGATGTTTGTGTCATTGAGAGGAGACGGTGAGAAGATGGGATTGGTGGTCAGATGAGAGAGAGAGAGAGAGAGAGAAAAGGATGATACAAAATACAGCTGAAAACTGCTTATCTACTATAATAACGCCTGTGTATAAATAAGAAGAGAGTCAATATAATATAAGGCCTACATTTTTTATCCTAGCTGAATCTTCTTCAGAGGCTAAAATGACGATGGTACATAGAGAACACAGTACTATATAGACATATAGACAGCTAGAAAAAGATAGATAGACACACGTCAAAGACTAAGAGGGAAAATGTTGTGAAAAGACAGCAGAAATTTACTGTTTCTTACTTTTAATTTCTTCCAAGACCAATATTTCCTTATATTGGGTTATTAGGGTTAGACAATATGACGCACAGAGTGAAAGGGGGAAATCTTTGAAAAGATAGTGACAATTTACTGTTTTTTGTACTCCTTTTTTCTTCTTTTTTCTACTCCTTTTTTCTTCTTTTTTCTTTCAATGTTTCCTTGTTCAGGGCAAATTGGAAAATACAACTCACATAACTTGGTGAGAAAGGAGAAAAGTAGAAAATCATTAATATTTCTTCCAATATTTTCTTGTTTTGGGTGTAAATTTGATGAATTGAAAATAATGTAGATTATATTTAAATTTGTTGGCTAATACATCGCTGATATCATACAGTAAACAAAGAAGAAATCAGATATGTTGTATCTTATAGAGGAACTTGTCTGGATAAAATGCATGTAGTAACATTATACTTTTGGTTTGGTAACTTTGGTTGCACATGTTGTAAGTGCTTGTAATGAGATGGAATGGGACACAATTGTTCCTGAAATTTCCTTTTCAGACTCTGAACTAGAAATTTGATAATATTGTTGATATTTTGTGATATTTATATAAAAACTTGAAAGTGATATCGAATTGCATGCATATACATTTCATGTTTTACACTGAACATTTTTAATTCAATTTTCAAAATGGACTTTAACCATTTGTCTACAGGAGAATGGTCTATCATGTATTAACCAATTTAGGCCTGGTCGGCAACAAACAAATTGACGAATTTCTGCTGCCACACTCTTTCTTACATAAAAACATAATCAATTTCCCCCCCCCCCCAAAAAAAAAAAAAATATAACGACAACAATAAATCTCCCTTTAATTTTATAAGGCACTTAAATAGGCACTAAAGATTATGCAAAAACAAAATCTCCTTTTATTTATATAGAAGTTGAGCAGGTGCTCAAATCATGCAAAGGTAATGGCAGAAGTAAAAATCTCCTTTTAATTTATAGAGCACTTGAATATGTGCTAGAACTATGCAAAAGTAATGGCTAAAAATAAAATTATATAATAAATTATATACTACACTACTTGAGTAAGCACTAAAAATACTGCAAAGCATTACGGCAGAGTAAAGGGAAATACATGTTGGCCGGAAGGACTATGTGCATTCAGTACACAAGTGAAGTGAAAATGGTTTTATTACATATTTATGTTGTAAATTATATTTTTTTATTTCTCTTTCCTCATTGTCTATTTTTTTATTTCTCTTTCCTCATTGTCCCGATCAATGCCCGTACAAGGAAGCAGTTGCGAAGCAAAACTCTCTCTCATTTTCGATTCTCTGTCAGTTCGAGAACGGCTACCAGATATTTTGGGCTCGTGTGATTTTGTCCAGTCCGCAGGTACACTGAGCCGCTCCAAATGTAACGGTCCGTGAAATACCACAAATGTTGCGGACATCTTTGTGCAATTGGAAGAATATATATTTTATTTCATCTCATAGATATTGCAGGTTGTGATTTTTTAATCAGCAAGTTCGCTGTGCCGTGAATCTAAAGATCAGTGGGTGCCACAAAATGCACAAATGTTGCAGGAATTAACAAAACTTTCTCTGTGCAATATTGCTATTTTACTAGTCGACAAACTAGTCAACTAACTAGTCAACTAACTATTCAATAAAACTAGTCAACAAACTAGTCAACAAACTAGTCAACAAAACTTGTTTGTACCTGATAATATTTGGGAGAGACTTGGTTTAATACTCAACCTATATTTATCATCTCTACTCGACTGGACTGTTTATTGGAGTCAATGGATAACATGTACGCTGCAGACAGCTTGGTAAATATTCTCTTTATTACGGTGGTTCAGATTCGTATTTTATGGTGGTTCAGATTTATATTGTTACGGCGGTTCAGATTCGTAAATCAGACGCGCTGTGCCATTTTGTGAATTCCTTGTGCTCGGTGCGAAAAACACTTTGGCTCGATGTTATATATTGCGCGCAAAAACTAGCCTAGTTACACACATTTTCGGATTACAATATGATCTTTAAGAACAACTATTGAAGATATTAATTTTTAAAACCCATTCTTGAAGGTTTGATTTTGCTTTTAAAATTATTACCAGTTCCAGATGGGCTAATATAACTATTACATTGACTTGAAAATGGTCAATTAGGGGGGGGGGGGGCGAATTGTTTACTGGAAGCTGGTTAGTTGATGTTTCCCAGCTTTTAGATGGTCTACTAATCAATATATTGGTCTATGATATTCATTATTTGCTTACAGTTAAAATTTGTGGCACACCCACTATAAAAGATTGCTCAATAGTATTCCTATTTTTAATTGTTGGTGTCTTGTTTTTTCTTGGCAATGAGAATGAAAAGAAAACAATCCTTTAATGGTCACCTCGATTTCTCTTTAAATAGCTGACGATGTATTAAGGAAAAACAAAACTTGGAAGGAAGCGAGTTTTTCCTGTTATTGACGAAACGCCTCGTGAGTGGAAAAACATGGACACATCAAGTGTTTTTGAAGAGCGGTGTTGCGTCAGGGAGTGTTGATTTTTCATGATCATTAGTTTTATTTTCCTTGAAAATGCGAGCGAGAGGTTTGCATCATTTTTTTTTTATAGAGAAGAGATCATTATGGGAGAAATTAATGATAAAAAAGGAAACAATTCACCCACTTCGTGATGACCCACCATGGCAATTACAATGCAGTTCCATGGTTTTTTCTTCAATTTATTTTATCTTAAATAATCATAATTTTCATAGATCTGTTTATACCATTTAAAAAGTGTAAGTTAGCATTCTATTGCGCCAAGCTCAAGTTCTTTATCGCCCATAAACTCCTTTTCTTCAACCTTAGAAAGAAAGTGCATTCTTAGGGTTAGGATAATTTATCATTATGTGCTTTAATAGAAGCTCAAGAAAAATATGTCACATTACTATGTCATGTCTAAAAATCTAAATGTTTTTTTTTCTTCTTTTGGCTGGAACAATAAGGCTACTTGAACTTGCAGTCAGAGTTTTAAATAAAATATATATATGCACAACCTGCGCCAGAGTCCACGTTATAAATTACTGTTGCCCACAAAACAGCTGTCTTCTGGTTTTGTATGTTCTTCTTTGACTAGAAAAAAAAAATCCTATTTTTGGGTGTGTGAGGAAACTAGAACAAGTGCCTGTCAGGTCAAAGGTCATGGGCTTGGCATGCTGGGAAATCAACAAGCTCTCTGATTACTCTGATACTTCTTCTTACAGTGCACACCCAAAGGGGGTACAATTAATGGATAGATGGATGCATTTGGTACAAAATTATATTATACAATAAAATTGTGAACTTCAGTGTTGAATTATTCAATCTTATTTGGTCCGACCCTCCCTCCTGTTACGATTGATGGTCACTTGTTGCGAAATTAGGTCAGGTCAAAGGTGGCATAGCAGGCATGCTTACAACAATATTAAGTGGTGTTTATATCTTTCAATTTCTTACAGCGCATAGAGACATATATATGATATGCGCATTATAAATATTTTATTATTATCTTAACCCGTTGAATGATTTCATTTTGTTGTAACTGACTTTCTCTGTTAACCCAAGTACAAGTATTTTCAGGACCAGTCCTGAATGGGTTTAATCCCTTATTGTGCATATTTTCAACGTACAGGAGTTCTTTTTACTGCATGGCAATAATAGCGATTTTTGTTTGTGTTTACCTCTATTGCATGGCATTGGCAATGCCATTGGCGTTGATCTTTTTACAATTGTATTACTCACATAAATATGGCATTATTGGTTGAGTTATAATTCTAAACTTGAATTCTCTAGTATATTGTCTGATTATCCCATTTTTGTTCTCCTCTATTGCACAGCAATGGCAGTAATGTTGTTACTCCAATTTTAATTCTTGCATCAATATGGTATTATTGGTGTGCATGGGTTATAAATCTAAACCTGAATTCTCTATTATATTGTCTGCGGATTATTCCATTGTCCTTCTCCTCTATAGCACAGCAATGACAGTGATTATTTTACAATTGTAATACTCCCATCAATACGGTATTATTGGTGTGGGTTATAAATCTAAACCTGAATTGTGTATTAGATTGTCTGATTATTCCATTTTCGCATCCTGTATTACTGCATGGCATTGACTGCTAGTGTGATCTTCATTATGGTATTGACCTCCCCTCTGATAGGGGCCTGTAACAGGTGGCCTTGGTGCATCAACACCCACATAATGGAAAAGGGAAAAGGAGAGAGGACTGTAAAATGAGAGAAAGAGATAGAGATAGATAGATAGAATGAAACAGGGGAGATGGGGATAGAAACGTAAATAGAAGGGGGGGGGGGGGTAAATAGAAAGAGATAGAGACAGGGTGTAAATAGAGAGAGAGATATAAATTGGAAGGATAAATATAGAGTAACAGAGAGAGAGAGAGAGATGGATACACTTAAATGATACGTGAGTTGAGGGTCAAAGAGCTAGAGAGAGAGAGAATGCTTGAGAGCGATATAAACTTGAACTTGAACCTGGGACACAGTGAAAGAGAGGGAGATAAAGAAAGGAAGAACAGATAGAGGAAGAAAAAGGAGAAGAAAGAACCCTCACCCCCCCCCCCCCTAAACCCGGAGATAATAAAGAAGAGTGGGAGATGTGGTATATACATGTACAAACAAAGATAGACATATACAAATAGAGACACACTATGATTGTCATAGATATGCAAATAGCATAAAAGATAGTAACACAATGAAAGAGAGAAATATCTATATCTAGAGAGATGAGATTGTGTTCAGTGTGTTGATAAAACCGTGACCTTGTATGCAGTGAAAATACATATGTTGTGTGTACACTGTCGTCCAATTCTCGTATAAATATATTTATGCTGCGTTGGCTGAGATCCATTCTGTTCCTCCCCCCCACCCCTATATAATTTATAACGCTCACGTGCTGACGGACCAGGTGCGGAAAAGCATACAAGCGTTCATGATCGGTCATTGTATAAATGTTCCGTTGTCCTCGTGCGAATGGTATGCGAGTGGGTAATTGGGAGTGGACTTTGAGTGAGACAGAAAATTTACCATTGCGTACAACAACAACATATTATTGCTTTGTGTGTGTGTGAATGCAGCAAAGAAGGCGTTCATTATCGGTCATTGTGTGAATGTTGATTGTTGGAATGGTCTATGGTGGACGAGTGGACTTTTGAGTGGGAAAAAAAAATCCCCATTGTACACAACAAACAAAATTATTTTGTAGTTGGGGTAATATATCCATAAATATGTTCCCTTGTGTGTAATGCAGAAAAAACAGGCGTTCTTTATCGGTCATTGTGTGAATGTGTGTTGTTGGAATGGTCCATGGTATTTGAGGGAGGAATGGCGATCGAGTGGACTTTTGGAGTGGGAAAAAAATATCACCAGTGCAAACAACGAACAAAATTCTTTTGTAGTTGGCTAATTTTTCCGTATATGTGGTTCCCCTCTGTATGAATGTGTGTTCCGACTTTTTTTATAATGTATTTTCTATATCAGCAACACCTGCAGTTTCATGTTGATTTGAAATTTTTTAATGGTCATTTTGGTGATGATGTGCATTGTCTTTTTAATACACATCACCGACAACATTCCTGCTTATTCTTGTATTCTACCATTTTGTTTTAATTATTACAGTTCCTTCAATATCCTCTTTTCAGCAACTGATAACTTTGGTAGTGCTATTAAACCTTTCTTTACTTTATATCGATAACACCTTCAGAGTTCTAACGGACACATTTTTCGATTGATTTGAATGCATCGTCAGCTAAAAAAAAATCATATAGCAATGACGTAGAGAAAACACCACTGTATTTACCCTTCATGCAGAGCTGCTAAGGCCCCGTTTTTAATAAAGATGAACGATTTATTCAGAAAAATGGGGGACTGCAAATTGCAAATAGGGTGAGATAATGTCGTCACTGCATATTGACATATGAAGATATGACCATAAAGCTCGCTTTCAGACAGACAAAAAAATGTCACGTATAGCCAAACATGTTTGAATATTTGCGATGATTTTGAAATGGTGTTCATACACTGCCTTGACATCGTATGGCAATGCGATATATGTTTGAAACGATATAAGAAAGGTTTGATGAGACATGCTTGGCAATACCATGTTATGCACATAGAGTGGTCAAGTGTGATGTCATCAAAAACCTATTTTTTAAATTTCCAAATTTGAACTTCTATTTTCTGAAATAGCATAAAAAATAATGTTGAAATGTTGAAAATCAATTGAATATATTAAGTATTGGCTGAGATATGCCCATCCAAATTTATTTTCAATAGGAAACCACTGTTATTTTGCTCTGGTTCATAACGGTTATAATACAATGTTAACGTTAATAATTCACTAATAATGTGAATGGGGGTTGGAGAAATGGTGTGAATGGCATTGTTTGTTTTGTAAAGGTTGTGTCTGTGCAGAAATCAGGTGAGCCATAAATACATTCATCTATTTTTTCTCCCTTTTCATTTCAACCATTCATTATTCAGTCTCGAAGATTCATTGACATTTTTATTCAATATGGCAAAGAATAATTAGCAAAACCACCCGTAACTAATGATTCACATATATACCCAGTGTAGATTTGTATGAGTGTGATCGAGTGTGATTGCCAAGTACAACATACAATACAATGTATTTGTCTGGCATGAATATAATTATTCTCGATATTGTTCATGAATTAACTGTACTGTAGTCATTATAACCATTGGGAATGGGAATTTATACGGTGCATATCTGACTATATTTGCTTGGGCATGAAACATGAACGAGTCTAAATCCTTTTTTCTGACACAAAATATTCAGTCGCCAATGATTGACGATAATGAGAGATGTTGGTTATTGATTGTGTCTTCACATAATACCACCAATAATTCTCAACCATAATATTTGTATTATAACTGTGCATTAGAAGTTTAAACAAAAATGCAATTTATTCTTTTGCAATTTCACCCAAACTGACAGCTTTAATATAGCTTTAAATAAAGAACAAAGCACAAATTTAACTCTATCGTAATGATCCACAGATTAAACTTTATTTATTCACATATTGCAGTATTCACAATTTAACCCGTTCAGAGCTGTGGTCTATGTAATGGGGCATGGTACTGTACCGAAATTGAGTAGACTTCAATGGGTTTTTATACACTGCCTATGAGATATATGTATTAACCTAATGAGGACTGGTTCCCAACATACTCCAGCCAGGGGTTTATGGAGAATGCATGTTATATCAAATTAAAATAGTCTTTAAACTTGTTAATGCACTTCTTAACTTACTGAGACAGCAGACAGAGTCTGAGTTCGAGTGAAAACGGACCACTTTTATAATTACATACATGTATAAAATAAATCCTTCAACCTCATTCTTCTTCATCATCAATCTTTGTTGCAAAAAGAGGTGGAAAAAGAAAGAGAAGATGTTAGCTCTTAATTTTGTTCTCGTTCCAGTCATTAGTCCTCATTATCACGCTCACACGCCTCGCTCCGAACCGTCATTTCAAATAAAAACGGTGAGGTAATAAATAAAGCTAATGAACTTCCTTCGATAGCACCCCTCTCGTGCCATTAAGCCATTCAGGACCGGTCCCGAAAATACTCTTGGCCTAGGGTCTACAGAGAATGTAAATTAAACTAATGTACAGTACTTCCTTTGATAGCGCCCCCTCGTGCCATTAACCCATTCAGAGTTGGTCTCGGGTCTAGGGTCTATTGAGAATGCATGTTATAGCAATTTAAACAATCAGTCCTGAACAGGTTTGCACAGTTCCTATGTGCCTATATACACTCGTTCAGGGAAAAGCAAATCATGTTGAATGAGTTAATGAAGACATTGTTCGGGTGAGAAATTCAAAAGAATATCAAACCGGATATACCACAGCCATATATTGCTTTTAGGCTATAGCTTGTAAAATGTTTTGTTGTTATATTGCTTGTTATATTGATATATTCATTTCATTTCTGAAAGAAGCTTACATCTCATATTTGCTTCTTTTGTATTGAACAAAGATGATCTATATATACAGTATATAGTTGTACCATTTCTGTTGGAAATTACAAAATAAACTTGAAATATAAAACTAGATATAATATGGGGAGACAGAAAATAATAGTCAATTTCAACAGAAAATGGGAACTAATCACTGGACCAAATATTATATTGTAGCATTTAATACAAGGTCATTCATTAGTCTGAGGCAGTTTGTTGATACCACACATCTACAAATATTGCTTGTAAAATGTGTTGTTGTTCTATCGTTTGTTATATATGATTTGTACCCTTTCTGTAGGAAATTACAAAAGTAAACTAGAAATATTAAACTAGATATGTCAGGAGACAGAAAAATAAGTCAATTTCAACAGAAAAATGGAAACAAATCATCAGACCAAATACACTACTCAAAAAAAGTTAAGGATCACTTTTTATTTTGTGAATAATTTTAAAATGACATATTTTACTCCTGAATGACCTCAAACACACTGTAATCAATATCACATGTGGTTCAGTTGTTGCATAATATCTCTTGCATCATTTTTTTTTTCCAATGAGGACACCATCTAGTCAAACAAAAAATGAAAGAACTAGGTAAGACCTCACTCATAGCTTGGAAAAAATACAAGTTAAGAAAAAAGTGATCCTTAACTTTTTTTTGAGTAGTATATTAGATATTGTAGCGTTTAATAGGAGGTCATTAGTCTTGAGGCAGCTCAATGATGATGATGGCACACATTACCTACGTCACACACGATGAATGTAAATGGGCATGGAATCGAGAGGGTAATGTTCCGTAGATAATCAATTAGAGTTTGGCGAGCGAGGGGGTATAGATTACGACTGCACATTATGATATGATAGCATTTATGTCATCTAGGTCATATGTCTACTGTATATCTATGCATTGCAGTATACACATTCATTTTTTTATAGTAACGAATACATCACCATCACAAAATTGGAGTCGGAGTCAAATCCTAATTTCATGTGCATTGATTTTTTTTTAGAGTGTTCTTTGATAAGAACTGTCAGTCACTAGTTGTCTTGTTAGTGGTATTTAAGTAATTATCGATTCAAAACTGTTTTATTGATTACAAAAGAAAGAACTGGGAAATGATGTACATGTATACACCAGCTCCTTTAATAGTTCATTGTTAAAAAATTATTTTGCTTTTTATATCTTACAATTAATTTATAATATTAATTATTGGAAAAACAAAGAAATACATAAGGTGTGCCCCCCCCCCCAATAATTTGCATGTCCCCCCCCCCTCAATCAGTCCGACCACGCTACGCCACTGAATAATGATACCATAATACTAATGATGAATTTGATGATGAGGATGACAATGACAATAATGATCATGACAATGGCGATGATGACAGTTATGTTGAAAATAACTCGCACACGAACAAAATTTCCAATTATCACTGTAGTACCCTGGTATTTCTACCATTGTGTTGCAGCAGCAAAAAAAAAAGAAAGGAAAAAAAAAAAAAAGATGAGCTTTTTTTTACATCCATCAGATAATATGGAATCGTTGAAAGAATCAGGGCACAGGAAGATGCTTTGTTGGGCTGCTCCGATTCCGATTCAATCTTTACAGAGCATATTGATCTTTTTGATTGCAACAAATACTGCAAATGTCATCTGTGTATATGTGACTTGCTATCAGTAGCAAAAGCCTGCCTGCACTTGTCGGTATTTCATGTTTGAAAGAAATTGCCATTTTAAGTTCACATAATGTGTGTAAAAGACATATGATTGTAAAAATTGAAACAATTATATCTTCGCCAATAATTGACCAATTTGTTAGAACAAAGCATCAAATGAAAGCTTGTGACAAGGCCTTTCTAATGGTATGAATATCTACATTTTGATCTTTACCGACAAGTGCAGGGTTTTGCAATAGCCGGTCACATATATATTCATGTATACATACAGAGTGGTGTATTCTCTTGGGGGTGGGCAGATATGGGTAATAATCTCATTTTTGTAATTAACATATTTTCAAGACTCTTTGATTTTAACTAAAATGCGCATTCACCATAGACCCCAGCTCAAGTATTTTGGGGACCAGCCCCTAAAGGGTTAACAAGTAAAGTGTATTCTCTTGGGGGGTTAGATAGATATGCGGAATAATCTTGTTTTTGTAATTAACCTGTGCAAAACTTTTTGTTTCACTATTATCATAATTTTATAAATTACATTCTTTGTTGACCTTAGCTTTAAAACATATAGGACTTGGTCCTAAATGTGTTAGAAATATGATCATCTTACATCTAGGTTCAAGTGTCAAACAAGGATATAGGGCAAACATTTGAATAGATGGAAAAGAAGAAAGAAAATCAAATTTATATTTATTTGGAGATTACACATGTGATTCCCCCCAAAGTAGGCCTATATACAGAGTTATTGGGTTTGCTTTCCAAACACTTCATAGCTCCTGTATGTAATTTGGGGAAACGATTTGATGTTGAAATGCAGCGATTATATATATTCTGGTGAGAATAAGAGGAGCGCTTAGTCTTTGTTCTTTGTACCATCTTATAGTTCGGGGTCTAAGTGGGTTAGCGTCGCTCTCTCTTTCTCAACCATCAAAATATAGTCGATAAGATAGTACAGCGCGAGAGGGTCCTACCGAAACTAAAACAAACACTTGAAGATCTTACACAGCGGGAGTGCACGTGACCACCGATCCCTATCTGACAGTCCATATTAATAGCATAACGGTGTACTACTGTTGGGTTTTAATATTTTATCATACCTTTTTTCTCATCACCTTGTTTTTAAAGCTTATTTGAATTTAAATTTCAAGTATTTCACAAAAATGTTGACATCGTAGCCATCTAGACCTGTTCAGGACTAAAAAATTAATTTCTTAACATAATCGGATCTTCATTTGTAGCCATCTAAACCTGTTCAAATTATGTGATTCTGACAGTGTATTCAATCTTATAATATATCTCATTACTATTATTCGTATTTGATTATAAAATCAAAGTTTTTGATGCACATGCTTTGATATTTATGACGTAATACTCTCAGCTTGGATATTTTGGGTGCTATATTTTCGGGACTGGTTATAACAAATATTTGGGCTGTACGGTCGTCTACCGAAAATGTGTGTCATACAAAAATCAAAATGTCTTCAAGGGGTTATAACATGTTCAATACTGTTTGATTTTGCCAGTATAACACACATTCTCCAGACCGTCACCAAGCCAAACTATTTTTGGCCTTCAACGGGTTAAACTTGACATTGTCCTTGCCAGGTGCAAAAGTCAGACGAGGAAGGACCACGGACGTCTCTCTGCATTCGTTCGTTCGCTCGTTCCGATTTTAACTTTTAATTGGTCACCTATTATTTTGCTGACACCCCCGTGCAGCCATCGGTAGACACGTCGTCTGCTTCCTGTTCTGTATGCTCGGTTTGATATTATTATTTTCGTTTTCGAGTCGAGAGACAGACGGGAAGAGATTTGAGAGATTCAAGTATTTATGATATCGAAATTGAAACTATATAGGTTTTTCAAGCTTCTACTACACACTACACTACATGTAAATCAAGCAAGGGAAGGGGTTTTGCGTCAATTTCCAAAAGTACACAAAACTGCGGAAGATTCTTGTTGTTTTTTGTATAAAATGTGTCGCTGTCTTTGTAGAATACAATTTGTTATCATTATCTATTGATTATTATAGCCTTATTATGAAGCCCTATTTGGGTCCAAATATATAGTGATAGCTTAAATGTTTGCTTGATATGATTTTGTTATAGATACATATTATATTTATGATGATATGATTTTGTTATAGATACATATTATATTTATGATAGGTTAGATATTAAATGTGTTAAGCAAACTCGAGAGATTTATGTTTACAAATGATCCGCGGATTGTGAATTACTGATAGTTATAAGATATTTGAGTTTTTCATTGAAACTAACAATAATGTGTGCAACTGAGGATTGACTATAACATTGTTTGCCAATGAGATATATATATATATTTTTCATTTAAATGGTGTTGCTTTTTTTATAGAATTTCAATAATTAATTTGAAGCTTTGACTAACTTATGATTGAAATAATCAGCATGCAATAATTAATCTTGCACCTAATTTCTAATTATTATGAATTTTCCATGCACAAACAGAAGTGTTATATATATATATATATATATACTGACTTTTAAATATATACATTTCTTTTCACTGCATTCTATATTGAGAATATATACACGTGGGGAAAGACAATAAGTGTAGCTTTGACTTTCTTTTCATTAAATCCGCCAATATGCAGAAATACATTTTCATCGAACGCTTGATTATTAAACATGCAATTGCATTGTCTTTACTCAAAGATAGCTTCTCTACAGTTTTACTGTATGTACATGTACAGTGCTGACATCTGAATGTATTTCATTTTTATCACATTCTTATATTGAAAATCAAATGATAAGAGTAGCTTTTACTTTTTTATTTGTTCATTAAATCCATCAACATTTGAGAATACACTTGCGTTTGATGTATATTATTAGATCATCCTGCTTTGTCTATGCACGGAGCAAACTTCTATAGACAAGTTGCGTGTGTACAATACTGAGTGCTGAATAGCGCTTTTCTTTCTATCGTTTTTTCATTATGCGGAGATAAAACGGGACAAATCAAGAGCAATTCGTCTTTGATTGAAAACCTCACAATTGAATTCTGCTCACAGAGAGTAGAGGAGGAGGAGGAGGATGGTGGTAAGATATGTGAGACAACATCTCAGGGAGATGTATTGAGAGAAAAAGGAAGAGGAAGGGAGACGGGAGAAGAAGACGTATACATGTAGAAAGATACATATGAAGATGGATGTAGCTAGAGATAAGGATATGTATGTGAGACAATCTCAGAGATAGAGGATGTACAGGTTGGAGAGGAAGAAAGAGAGGGAGAGAGGGGGAAATAGATAGAGAGATAAAGATAGAAAGAAAGGAAGATAGAGATTGGGAGAGATAGATATAAATGGACCTCTAGAGAGAGAGGATAAATATGAATAGAAAGAGAGATGTCGATAGATATGGTGAGAAATAGACTGTATGAACAGAGAGGAATAGTGTGAGAGAAATATATAAGATGTAATTGAGTAACAGGAGTAAGAAAGAGACTAGGATTAAGAGAGGTATATGAATAGAAAGAAAGATGTTGATAGAAATAGTACTATAACTATTTCTGTGAGAGAAAATAAAAGAGAGGAGTAAGAAACAGAATGCGATGCAGATAAATTATAAAAATAGTAAAGAGAGATATTCAAAACAGAATGATACAAAATTATAGAGAGAGAGAGAAATATAGAATATATAAAAGGATGAAGAGATATATAAATAGAAAGGAGAGATGTTTATAGATAACATGAGAGATAAATCATATATAAACAGAGAGATACATAATTATAGATTGAGAGAAATATAGAAGATATGTTGAGATAAAGAGATGTAATGCAAGAGATGAAGAGATGAAGATGTAATGCAATTGGGGACCTCCTATTTCCCCCCTTCTTGGGGACCCTCCTGTTTCCCCTCTTCTTGGGGACCCTCCTGTTTTCTTTCTTTCTTTCTCTGCAACTTGATTTATTGCATCTAGACTTTGGATATTTTTACCCAATGCCCTTCAAGTTGAAGGTTTTCCATTTTATTGCTATCTTTCTCTCATTTTCTCATCATTTCTCTTTCTGCCTTTCTCTATCTCTTTTTGCCTTTCTCCTCCTTGTCTGTGGTGCCTCTTTCTTATTCTCTGTTATTCTCTTTCCTGTGCCGTTGTCTTTTCTTGTTGACATTCTTTTGTTTTAAGGTCACAGTAAATTATGATATGCTCTTATTGCTTAGTCTTCAATCAAGTCTGGAAATCATTACTTCTGTGTGGAACATCTGATCACTAATTCTTCAAAAGTGGAAACTGAAGGAAATATTAATCAATACTTCCAAATATGCAATGTCTAGGGGACCAAAATATTACTTTTGTCAAATTTACAGACTGATGTTTATATAATTTAAGTGATATTTGTAAAAAAAATCAACAATCTGTTTGCCTAGTGTGTGTTTTCTTGCAGTTGCATTCAAATGTTTTATTATGGCTCAGACTTGACTCGAGACTTGACTTGGAGCACTTATTGATGTTGCTAGTTTATATGCGCTACCATTGGAATGTACATTTTCATGGGATGCTTATATATGGGAGGGCTTATCAATCCTGACTATTGCTATATCTCATTGGATTTTCTCTCAATCTCTATTTTTGGTGGGGAGTAGTTGCCTTTTGTGGATCAAAATATCCAAGCCATATATACTTCTTTCAAAGAGAAGCTGTATCAAATCTATTACGGTTTGCAGAATCTACTAGTGTGCAGGTTAACCCATTGCTTACAGGAACCAGGTGGGCTATGTACAAAGTCTATAGGGATTTCAGAATCCTGTGGTGAACTTGTTAAACAATATATAAGATAGAACATAGACTGCTACTATTCAAATGATGTGTTCTGCAGTATAAAAGCAGTAGCTGTCGATGAGTACCTCGAGATAAAAGCTACCTGCACGCTAAAAATACAACTTCCCTGGTAAAAAAAAAAAAATTGACCCCAAATCATCCAATACCCTAAGTGTATGCAAAGTGCTTGATGGAGGATGGAATTCCATCGGAGAATGAGGCGTGATTATGCTTAGGTTCTCCCAGATCCAGGGAAGATAATAATCGACGACGACGTCTCAGAGTCAAGTTTTCTCCTCATTCGAAGGTTGTCAAGCAGCATATAAGGATGCTACGCCGTACGGTAGTTCGCCATTTTGAACTTTATAGGCTAGTTTGTGCACAATGCATATTAGACTGAGTCAGTATGTATTACACATTGTGCAAGGCGTTAACCAGATGGCACTATATGCATCTGATATGCGCATCAGAGCTACAGTACTACCTTTTGAATAACCTGTTGAAGACCGAGCTAGTGATAAATGTGTTTTGTACAAATTTCATCGTTGATGGGTGAAAGGCGGTTGGGTTTTGTAAATCGAACACGTGGTTGTGGTGCCATCTTGCGAACGCCTTGTGTAGAGTGCTCAGTGTTTATTGCTGTGCGTACAAACCAGCCTGTTTCAAAATGGCGAACTGGCGAAGCATTTCAAGCTAAAATGACATGGAATAAAATATAAACCCATCGCCTATTAATTGATTAATTGATTAATTCATAAATTAACCCATTGCCTACAGAAACCTGGTGGGCCCTGTATATATTCTCAAAAGGGATTGCAAAATCCAATAGAGAACAGGTTAAATACAAACCCAGTTCTCATCCTGAGAGTCCTAGGGTTAGCGCACATATGGATAAATCGCAATTCATTCTAGATACCTCCCTCCCTCTCTCCTCTTTCTTGCTGTTTTTCTTTCTAACTTCATCCTCATCCTCTCTGCTCATATGTTTCGTTATCGTTGTCAACGGCTACAGTGTTATTCCCGCCCCCCCACATACACATGGTGATTGATTGGGGCGATATATGTGCGCAAATTCATGTGCTATGTTACCACAAATTCATGTGCTATGTTGCAGACATGTTTATTCCCACGAGCAAAGAAAGGTCGCAGGCACCCCATTTTTGTATTGATTGCTTACCCACGTTTTGTCCATTTATGATTGCCTTCCCCACTACCATGACCACAGTATTTTTGGGGGACCTATACTGAATCGGTTAAGGTGATTTAATTTCGCCAAGGACGCTCCATTCTATTCAGTTAATGTGCATTTCATCGTGGAGTGTGTGTGGTTGGGAATATCTCATTCAAGAAGATTTGATTTCGCTATTATAACATGAATTATCTATATACCACAGCCAGAGTTGGTTAGCAATGCAAAGTTATCTTTCTTATAGTCACTAATACGGTGGTGTAGCAACAGGGATGTCCCCCACCCCCAGGCACAATTATTGGACATAAACAATACAAAACATGAGGTGGAAATCTGCATACAAAATAAGAAATACATAGAGTGTGCCCCCCTATCTAAAACAGATTTAGAACTCGGCTAGAACTAAGCTAGTGTAGTTTCAGGTATATATGCCCTGATACGTTGCAAATCTTATCTGCATCTACAAAATAAAATAATAGAATAAAACTACAAAGCTAGTTGGTTTTATCAAGGAGGTATATAATAGAAACTACCTCCTTGGTTGTATGAATATGTGCCACGATGCAAAAGCAATTCTTTCTCATAGGATGGGATAAATTATGGTTTGTGTTTAGATCCTAATCACCACCCTACATACATGTGATGAGGAAGTGTGTGGGATGATTGAGGACGTTTTCGTCTCGCCTTTGTACTTAAATACGAGGAATAAAACTAAGAAGGCCCTCAAAATAGAAACTGTTATATTTTTGGTATCCATTTTAAATAAGGGCAATCATAAGAGAAATAAATTGTTAAGGTTTTAATAAATCAAGTCAATTATAAGTGACAGGAATTTGTAATGCATGTTTTAATTAATCAGGTCTTTGAAGATGTTATTCTTGTTGATAAATCTGCTTTAAAATGTGAGGCGCATTTTCTATTCTTGACAGAAAATTCATTCGCAAAGTATAGATGATAATGCTTAATTTTAAATCCCAAATCAGGTTGTTTTTCTCTACTGAAATAATCCAGTCTTTTTATGGTCTCTTTATAAATGAATTTGCTTACAAGATGTTTGCATGCATTCACAGGGTACACCGGGTTCCTGTGGTGAATAGGTTAAATACTCAATTGACTTCAGTCCTAAACCCATTCAGGACTGATTGATTTTGCTATTCTCCATAGACCCTAGCCCGAGTATTTTCGGTACCAGTCCTGGGCCCCGTTGCAGAAAGAGATACAATCGATTGTAAGTTGCAATTAATCGAAAGTCAGATCACGTGTTCTAGATGCGCAAATCTGATTGGTTGAAACGCGTAAATTTGCTGAATCTCTTTCTGCAACGGGGCCCTGATCGGGTTAACCATTTGAAGACAATATAGATTATGGTATATTACACATCCTCCATAGACCCAACCCACCCCAACTATTTTTAGAACCCATTTTGAATGGATTTTAACCCCTTGCCTATTAATTGTATGTCCGTATCCTGCTGGGCTGTGTACATAGTCTACATGGAATCCAGAATCGCAAAGGAAACGGGTTAAGAGATCAGAAAAGGCGTGAATGACATTAATTGTACAAACAGATTTTTTTTTTTTTTTAAGGGGGAGGGGGGCGCGGGAGTATGCAGGTGATTGATGAGTGGTGTTGACTTTGTTCCAGTCAGTACCGACCAGGAGTCATTCAAACTGGGTCAAGTGCGAAAGAAAGAAACAAAATCCTTAAATTCCCGCCACCTTTTCTCACCCACGCTTTACAAGCATTGAAAAGAACTTAAGAATTTATACGACTTCTGTAGGGGAACTTTGATGGGCTTGAAATATTCCCATTGTAGCGAGCTCGTAAACCGCAAAAAAAAAATGAAAGAAGGAACAAAAAGCGGCAACAGTCTTTACTTTCAACTATCCGTTAAATTCGCCTTGCACGCATGTGCATGTCGATGCACACTCACGCTCACACACACGCACACATATGGGTGAACACGTGCACACACATACAATGTGCTTGCACAGACACACTCCTCTAAAATGTCGAACAAAAGAGGGACCATAAAAGCGGGACCACAGATTTTTTTTTTTTACCCAAAACCATATGCCATATGTCTAGACAGATTTTTTCCCCCCTCATTCTCATTATTTTCTTTTTTCGTTGACTTGGTATGGATTTTTTTCCTGAACATATAATATGGTTCTAATTACATTTTTCACACAAAGTTTCAAATTCTTGCTGAATACATTTAAGGGTTCATAGTGAAAATGTTTATTTTGTGAGTTAATCTCAACATTATCGTCGTCATCATCACCATCACCATAAAAATCCCTACCATATCATCGTCAACATAGCAATCCCACCATCATCACCACCAACACAACCACGGACAAATATCATAATTTTCCTTGCATATAATGTCACCACTTTCTTCTAGGACTTGAGAGATGAACTTGTCTGAGAGAGAGAATAGGAATAAGAAATTTCAGATTATGCTGAATTATTCTGACAAAAGACACTTGGGAATGCGAGAGCACAGGTGAAACAACACAAATGCGTAGAATATATCGACGTGGGCCGAGCCGACTCCACGCTTAGCATGGCTGTATAAAGTCTCTAATGCACATATGCGCGGTCAAATCCACCTCTTCTTCCTACTAGCCGGGATACAATTTTTAGCATATTGCCATAGCAACAGGCATAATCTTGCCTTCTTACTTACCCCCACACCCCTCCTCCCCCCCCCTTCTTAGTTCTTTCCAGTATCGTAGGTGTTGTTCACAGGTAGACAGGCAGATCCAAATTTGCATATTGCCATGCATGGCAACGGGCATAATCTTGCCTTCTTACTTACCCCCCCCCCCCCCCCCCCCCCCTGTCCCGTCCTCCCCTCCTCCTCCTCCTCCTCCTCCTCCTCCTCCTTTCCAGTATCGGAGGTGTTGTTCCCCGGTTTCTTCAGGCTGATCATCATCTTTCATGTCAGGTATAGAACTAGGTGCGAGCATATGCCCGTCGGATGCCAATGACCGCTGGAGAAAACGGGGTTGTGATTACGAATGCATGTGAGCAGTGAAATTGTGGGCAGAAAAAAAAAAGAGTTGAGACTTTATAAACAAAGGTGTATTTTTTGGTTTAAATGAAAGAGAAATTGAGAGTTTGAGTGTAATCAACAAATTAGGTGAAATTGTGGGCAGAGGAGAGGAGAATTAAACAGTGGTGTCACGTTTTGAAATGAAATCTGAGAGAATGAAGAGTTTGGTTGTAAGCAATGAATTCAAAAGGTGAAGTGTTTAGAAAGAAAAGATACACAGATTGCAAAATTAGAAAAGGTGTCATATATATTTAGAAATAAAAGAGATTCAAGAGAGTTTCTGAAAACTATCATTTAAAGATACATAGATTGCAATAAACAATGGTGTAGCGTTTCAAAATGAAAGAGAAAATTAAGAGTTTGGTTGTAAGCAACAAATTTGAAAGGTGAAGTGTTTAGAAAGAAAATATGCACAGATCGCAACATTAGAAAAGGTGTTATATTTGGAAATAAAAAGAGATTCAAGAGAATTTTCTGAAAACTTTTATTCTGCGAAATCAACCCATCCAGTTCTTGGCTGTGGTCAATTTAAAATGCATAATATACAAAATGAAAACAAAAATAGGTAGTGAACTTGTTAAAATCAATGCAGAGAACTGAAAGTGGGATATGAGCGTATCTTGATTGCGACTAATTCACCCCCTCCAGAATCATAATGAGAAAATGCCATTGCATAAATACTACACATTTGATTGTATTTAGAGTAATGATCGGGTAAAAAAAATAATATATATATCGCAAATGTGCTCAGAATTAGAGAATATAGCAGTAGGGGTCAATTTTATCCACAGTATATAATATCCTTAGTGGCAATGAATTATCAAAGCGTTTCCATCTACACGTATTAACCCGTTCGGGGCCGGTCAGAGAGAAAACTCCGGCTGCGGTCGATTGGGAATGCATGTTATACGGAATATACCCCCAAACCAAATTATGGTGAAGACGTTTATACATTCGTATGTATGTACGGGCTTGGTGGTAGGATAATGTTTTTAAAGCGCAGAGAGAGAGAAATGGCATTAAAAACCACTAATATCATTACTGGTAATTTGTTTTGCCCCGCGGCATGATTGCAGGCCATTCAGGTGAACTTAGCCGAGTTGGAACGACCTTCTTAGCTTTTCTAGTTTGTGTCTGACCGAGTAGACGGCAAAAGTAGAGAAATTATTTTCGATTTGAATTTAATTTGGTGGCGGTAATTGCATAATTATACACGTTCATTTTGGTTATGATGTAATAAAAGCAAGTGTTGATTTATATTAATTCGACTCAAGGGCAATTTTATATTTTGGGGTTTTTGTATTAAACAGACACTTTGAATATCTCGCTAAGTTCTTAGTGTGTGTTAGGAAAGCAGCAAAAATTGCCTGACATTTATTGGTTATACAGTATATGTTTTTTTACATTGTGCACCCTTTCTATAAGTACTCATTGATGTCACCTTATTCAAGTTGATTTTGAGAAAAATTATACAAATTTTACTTGTTTTTATAATATTTAGATTTGTTTCATTCTCAACATGAATCAAAAACTTTCTAATCTGTCCCGCCCAAGTGTAACATGCTGCCAAAAACAAGTCTCTATCAAATTTTTACCATCAAACAAATGCCTGTTCATCAAAGTGAGAAATATTTGGTTAAATCTTTAAGTACTTCGTTAGAACAAGTTCTGAAAAAAAAAAATGCGCCGTGAACTTTCGCACAATAGTTTCCAGTACAAAAGCAATGCCCCGGGGCATTTCTAGGGCCCTCGGTAGCCTAAATAAGTATTAAAAAGAACGCTTTGTTTCCCCCCTTTTCTTAGGCATTCGCCACCAGTCCCAACAGCACAAAAATAGGTGCGGCTATTTTTTCGTTCCTTGCCTCAGATGAATGCATTGTACTGCTTGAAAGGATCGCGAAGAAAAGAATTCTGGTCGTTTATCCTCACGAGGATTTACCCGGTCCTTTCTCCCCACGTTTGTTTAACAAAAAGGAACGTGCCTCGTTGCGAATTTCCAGCGCCGAATGTTAGCAAAAGCTTCTAATTTTGATCATTTATTTCTCTCATTTTCACCCTGTAAACTTCATCTGTCAAAGTGCCTTATGTTTAAGGGGAATAAAAGCTTTTTTTCCTCTTCAGAAAATAAGTTGTTTTTTCTCTCGAATTCCTTTAGAATAAATGGTTAATGGGTTTCAAGACCGGGTGAGTCATGTGGGAATGCATATACTTTGTGGTTTCAGTATATCCACGAAGATGCTTTTGACGCGATGTAACGACTTACGAATTCCTTGAACTTCAGGAGATGGAACACATGAACACGGTTGATTTATCTGTCTTCTTCTTCTTTAAGAGGGATAGGCAGAAGCTCCAGGACATATGTGCAAATGTAGGCTAATGTTCTTAGATAATAAGGTAGTTAACACCCTCTTCTGAATTTGTTTACTTCTTTTCTTCTTTGTATTGAACTGCCTCCTTCAATGCTGAGGATTCTTGCAGTATTTTGGTCAATACCTGAGAGAATATATGCTGCATTGTTTGAATTATCCCAACCCTTTCACATTTTTTGCATCCGTGACAAAATCTGAACATGGTTTATGGACGCTACCGCTTGGGTATCTATACGTGGGTTAGTATAAGTTAGAGTAATCTATTAAGTACCTGACACTTCAGTACGTAGAATACTGAAGCAGATAATTGTCTTTTCTTGTTGGTTTTGGCAATAATGGAAACACTCTCATGTTAGGATCAATATTTGAACACCATTGATATCTCTATGTTTCATAAAAAGGCGGGAAAGCAACTTTATGTTATTCTTTATTTCAATAAAACTTTAAATTGATTTTCATATGAGTGCCTATAATTATAGCAATAAAAAACATAGTAATAGTCCTTAATGATAAATATAAAATGATATAAGAGAATGTTGCAATTAAACGACCGTCCATTTTCTGAAACATTCTCAACCCATTACATTACAAGTTAAAATTACCCTTCTTTGTAGTCGTGAAGTTGCCGAATGTATGTTGTGGCTTATTCTTGGTTTTCTTAATTCAATGACGAATCGTTGGTGCTCTCTAAAATTGCATTTTCTCTGAATTTTCTAGATGCCATTACTTCCACCTGGCGGTGTGGGCGCAACATAATCTGCGCACCCTTTGTGAACTCAATGTCTACTCCAATCCATTAACCTCAACCCCCACATTAAGTGCACAATCAACGGACAATAATTGCACGAATTTTCAGGAGTCGGAGGTCACACGCCACTGCCCCACCATGGGTCATTTCAAGGTTATTGTCTGTGAATCACTTTTGTATTTTCGCAATCACTTGTCTCTGTCTGCCAGCCCTAAGGGGATTTTGGTTGTACCCTAAGCATTTCGATCCTGACAAGAGCAATAAAAAAGTCTTCTTTTTTGTCTGTTGATATGATTGTCATTTGCTCGTTTTGAACTTTGGTGTTCTGTACTAAACCCTGTCCTAGATTTAGCCATAGATCGAGATATGTCCACATCAACCCATTGCCTGCGGAAAGCGGGTGGGCCCTGTATTAATTCTTATGTGAATTGCAAAATCTGATATAGTCCATATTAGAATTATGGAGTGCATTGGATCGCTTTGAACACTTTTTAACATTTTTGATGGAAAATGCGCTATATAAATTCATTATTATTATTACTATTATTACTGGGTCCTCATATAAAGCATTGTATTGATGTAGACAGATGTTACTTTGGTTATTCTAAGCCTCTCTCCAATAGCTTGTGATAATAACATGGGTATTGATGAAGAGGACCATTAGGCAGATCCAGGATTAAAAAAGGAACATGACATTTCAAGAAACAAATATGTTCAACAATCAATTGAATTGCCAGTTTGAAAAAAGGAGAGTTGTTTTAATAGAGTATGTTTATAAATAATTATTTCAGTGGTAGATGATTGTTATTATATACACCCAGAAAAGATACTCCACATTTAAACAATAATATGAATTATTCCTGCCATTTACAATTTATAGACAAATTATTTAGCCAATTTTACAATGATTTATTCTTTTCAGTGTCCATTTTTATAGAGGATCATTAAGATTCAGCCAGAAATTTAACTCCGCATTGAAAAATAATATATAAACGATTAATTCTTATTGCCCTACCTGAAAAAAGATGTTATTAACAACACGTTTATGAATACTTTTGTCCAGTTGAAAAAACAAATATTCAAACATCTCAATTTTGTCTGTTTGGCTATCACTGTATGTATACTGCATCCTTGGACCAGTCAGAATCAGATATTCCATCCACATCCACAGCGAATGAGAGTTTAAATGGACATGACTCTTTAATGGGCCCCCACTGTTATGAATGATTTATAAATATGTTTCATGCGATTGTCCTTGGCCTGGTAAAGCACCCATTTCATTATTATATATATTGTTGTGCTGTATTATAATGTATTGATCTGTATATCCAGGATACAGTAATGTCACATCATATATGATCTAAAGGTGGTTTGAATTTGTAAATCAGTCCTGTGGTGCCATCTTGCAAATTCCTTGTGCACAGGGGTGCAAAATACACACTGGCTCAGTGTTAGAAGTGTGCACAAACTATAGCCTAGTTCAAAATGGCGGCCCGCAGTGTAGCATCCCTATGCATGACAATATTAACCCGTTGCTTACAGGAACTGGGTGGGCTAAGTACAACGTCTATGGGGATTTTAGAATCTTGAAGTGAAGGGGTTAAGAATGAAGATTCATGGATGTGTGCCTTAGACTCTCCCTTGGATACTTGTTTTCTATAACAACAAAATGTGTGCCTTTTGTTGCTGGAATACTTCCCAGGGAGTGGAAATCGTGCACTTTGTGTGCAGGAATTATTGAAGTGTGTATCCGTTGACGGGGGTAATAATAATAGCGCTTTAAATGTCTGTTATTAATATTATTATTTTGTCCCTTATTTCCAGCAGTGCTATTGAGATGAATACTGTGTATTCTGGAGATTAACCCATTTAGGACTGTTGATAGTCCCATGAAAGGAACCTGGGCCAAATTGCCTCTATGGCGATTGCATGTTATATCAAAATCAAATCATTGAGGATGGGGTTAACCCCTTGATTACAGGAACCGAGTGGGCTATGTACAAAGTCTATGGGGATTTCAGAATCTCGGTTCAAATGGATAGTTCTAGTCCGAAAAGTATTTGGGGTTGGGTAGATCTTGAATGTAAGGTTCATGGATTGATGGAGAATACATGATATATCAAAATCAAGTTTGATTGAACTTGTTATCCCACTCGGAGCTGGTCCGCATACTCTGGACGGAGTCTATGGAGAATGAATGAAGTACCAAAACAAAATCGTATTGAACTGATTAGCTAGTTCACTACGAGAACGTGACGTAATGTGTATTAACTCTAGGGAATGCAATATCTAATATCTAAAATCTTCTTGTCTGATGAAAAGTAGACAGTATAAATAGCAGCTGCACATACATGTATATGTGGATCGCCCATTAATGGTGTGTGTGTTGGTGAGAAAGCCATGGCCTGGAATTTATGGAGTAACGATTTATTGCGTTGTTATCTGTCCGAGGGAAGGGCACAACAAGTAAATCATGCCCTATCACAGACAGCTATCCCAAGGAAGACCCATGACATTCTTTTTGCTTAATTAATGACGTGAGGATGATTGAATCTGAGTTTGAAGGTGATTCGGATTCGTAAATCAGTCTCGGTCTCGCGGTGCCAGCTTGCCAATGCCTTGCGCGCAACAAGTAAATCATGCCCTGTCAGAGACAGCTATCCCAAGGAAGACCCATAACATTCTTTTTGCTTAATTAAAGAGGTGAGGATGATTGAATCTGAGTTTAAAGGTAATTCGGATGCGTAAATCAGTCACGCGGTGCAATTTTGCAAATGCCTTGTGCATGCCATGGTGCAAAATATACCAAGCTTGAGTATTTTCGGGACTAGTACTGAACCGGCTTTCAAAAAAGTTGGAAATGACAGTTCTCATCTTCTGAGGTTCACATTCCTAATAAAAGGTGGCCCTAGTATTTCTAGGCGGGCCTACGCTACAGGAACCTGGTGGGCTATGTACACAGTCTATGCGGATTTCAGAATCTCAAAGGGAACAAGTTAATATTATAGCTCAAAAGAAGGAAATTAGTTATGTCTAAAGCAAGAAGTTGACATATTTCCCTCCACGCCTATATTTCTCTTTCATCAATCTAAGAAGCGAGTTATAGATAGAAAAGAAAGTGCCCCTTTTGATAGCGGTCATCATCCGTCCGCAGTGCAGATCGATAGAGTTGTCAATCTCTTGCGTGTACGACAGCCACATCATCATTATCACGTCCAAGCTATTCCAATCATCTGACCTCGTATCGTTCCCCTTCGAGGGGGCAACACATTTGTTCCATTGACAAGCAAATGCTCAGAGGGTTTATAGCCACATAATAAGTTTGATTTCAAGTTAGTGTTAGGGTTAGGCTTAGTTTTAGGCCAGTGGTTAGTGTTCGGACATCCTCGGCGCAGATCAATACAGTTGTCAATCTCTTGCGTGTATGACAGCCACATCTTCATATCACGTCCAAGCTATTCCAACCATCTGACCTCATGTCGTTCCCCTTTCAATGCAAGGGGGGGGGGGGATAAAAATGTTGCTCCTGCGACAATCCCTCGGACGGACGGCTTTAGTTTATGGTAAGGGTTGTGTTATGGCTTTGGGTTAGTGGTCAAAATCTCTGTTGCTTTATTAGGCAAGTGTCTTGGAACCATGCAAGGGGTCATCATCCACATTTGTATATGGTTTCTCTCTCTTTATTAAATTAAGTAATTTCTTCCTCTTTTTTAAATCATAGAATGAGGCCAAAAAGCACCCCATTTGCTTACAGTCACCAGTGCTCCCCAAGCTCTAATAAATGAAAGTATTTGCTGCACCTTCGATCAATACTGAAATTGATTTTTTGGCCTGTTTGACATTATGTTCATGGACCTAGCAGTTTCTTGCTGTTACTTTATCCTGTTCAATACTAGATGTTGCAATTCCCATAGAGTTCATACAAGGTCCGCCTGGTTCCCTGTAGGCAATGGGTTAATACTTGTATGTATTGTATCGCAATGAATTGTATGTACATTTATATTATTCATTTCTTTTGTACTTGTCTTGTCTTTTCTAAAATGAGCCTTTCTGCAACTTATGGTTTTGTAAAGATGACATTTAAAGGACATTTTAAATAATGTCTTTAATATTTAACGTAAGACAAACTCTGCACAGACATGAAAATGCTCCCATCCCTTTAATTCCTCTTATTAGTGTCCCCTCATAAGAGACAGATCATTATTCAAAAGTTGATGTTGTCCATGTGACAGCTCCGTGCACCTTTATTCAGAAGCTATTTCATCTATTTTTAAATATATGGTTTTAGAAATAGACTGCCATATATCCCTTATCTCAAACAGAAATGTTTGATATTAATAAAGATGCTCATTTCCTCAGTATGACAGTTACATTGTCAAGTCCATTCTTGGCTATTCCAGTTATTCTAATTGCTCCACCCTTAACCCAATCGAGGCTATAGCTGGTGTCACACACAATTAACTAGATAATAGTTATCTAGATAATTCACCTACGTATTTGACAGACATGCTACAAATTATCTAGATATTTATTTTATCTAGATAATTGGCCCCAGTGTGACCCCGACTTATTTGATTGTTGGTATATCATGCATTCAACATTTACTGAAGCCCGAGTATTTGCACCACCGGTCCTGTAAAGGTTAATTTTGTTACTGCTCCTTTTCCCTACACTTTTATCATCATCTTTCATTCATTTATTTTTATTAATTTATTCACGTTTTTATTTCAACAGGGTCCATATTTATGCATGTCAATTATCTTTTTGAAATGTTAATTAATATTTCAGAAAAGATAATAATAGTAGTACTGCAACTATTCAGAGGAATTGTGGTTGTGGTTACCATGGCAACTGCTTTTGTGATTTTGTTAATTATGAGCCATTGTTGCTTTCTATGATGTACAACCCTGAATAAATAACATGTATCATACCAATGAAAACAAGGAAAAATATGTAATGAAGAGGGGAACAAATCAGCAAAATTGTGTTAGTATAGAGTGAATGACAAATAATTATTTAAATGACAATGGAAAATAAAGTATTCTTGCAGGGGAAAAAGAAAAAAGAAAGACCAATATGCCCAAAAAATAAAAAAAAAAAGAAGAAAGGAGAAAAGTATATAAAGAAATAAGCAAATTAAGATAATGTAAATACTTCTGATAATAATAATAATAATACAAGAACTTTGTTCAACATGAATAAAATAAATAGGAAAGAAATATGAAAAGCTAATGTCAACAAAATTCATTGAGAAATATTTGGCCATGTGTCTTGTGTCTTGAGAGGGCATATTATACTAAAATCAAGCTGTCTTCTGTGGGTAATTGAAACAAAAATAAATAAATAAATTGCAAAACAACCATTTTGTCATATAAATAGCACATGTATTTGATTCACACCAGGAAGTTGTGAAATGTTTTCAATTTCAAGTGTTTCTAGAAACTGCCTGGACTAAATCACAATAGTTGTGTTTATGATTACATTTACAAAACATATTGAGCATATTTTTAGAAACTAAAGTGAAAAACAACTTCTACCTTGCAGATAAATGTGAGGTAATTACCCAAATTAGAAAAACTGTGCAATAATATTCAGAAAGGAAAAAGGTAACAAAAATGTCTGTAGGAAAAAAATATGCCTAAAGCTATTTTGACTGTTCTACCACTTTCTTAAATTTCACATTTCCCCTTTTGTGTCATTTCTGTGTTATGAAAGGAAAGGGAAATGTGATATTCTTCTTTCTAGATTGGCAAAAATATTGTGAGAATTAACTTTATTTATTTATTTATTGAGAAACAGCTGCTACAAGAACAAAATGACAACATCAACTTAATGAGTGTAGACTATTAAAAACTAGTGGATGATACTAGCAGATTTTAATCAAGAAAAAAAATGTATTTCTTTAAATAGACAGAACAAAAAAAGAGTGAGTTTCATAGACCATCATAGCAAAACTGTAAACCCTCCAAAGATGAATCAACATTTTCCAAAGAAATAGTTGGAAGATCATACTTTAGTAAAGTCTGTAGCATATAAAGGGAAAAAAAGGAATGGTGATGTTGTATAACATCGGAGGGAAATACTCTTACACAAAGCAGAAAGAAAAGACACATGAAACACATGATTGGTTGAGCAATATAGAGCCTATAAGAATGCAGTAGTGTGCAAAGAGAAATAGAAGAGAGCATAGAAAGTTGGAAGTCAAGATCAAAGTTGTTGGGAAGCAAACGGCGTAAATAAATGATGATCAGACATGGCCGTGTACGCATCGTCGAAGAAAGCGTTCAGGCTTCAATGCAAGGAGAGCCTATGAGTCACACCCCCGGGCCATTTTAATTCCGTGAATTAGAAACATTTAAATGGACACTAATTAACGGGCCTAGCCTCCGGCGAGCGATCCCCACGAGGGCAGGCTTTCATGTTTATGGGGCTTCTTTCTTTTAAAAACACCTGTCCCCGCCCGGCTAATCTTGTCGCGCCTTTCAGCGAGGGAGGGTCCCCGTGCGACTTTGCTGATCAGGCGAGCTTGTGCTAAAGATACCCCGGTGAACCTACAGACGTAATTTGCGTGGAGATTTAATGTGTTTATTTACTTTCCTTATTGCCGGCTCTTCTCCATCTCTTCCACTGTCTCTTCTGCTCCGTTTCTCTTCGCATTTGTGGCTTGATCGTTTAAGTTTAAAGTGTGGACACAACTCCTTAGAAAAAAAAACTATCCAGTTTTCATTTCATATACAATGTGACTAAATATCAACATACTTCTTTGCATATTATGATTTCAAATATTTCCTTGATGTTTAAATGTTCCTTATTCAATATCTTCAAGATTATATGTTACTTTAATTGACTGATGTACAAATACATGATGGGTATAATAGTCAAGTGTGTTACATATATTTTAATCAAAAACTTTTTTTAAAGGGTCCATGACTTGGGCATTGAGAAAGTAAGGGAAAAATAGTGTGAAGCTGTACGCATATAATGTTACCCGTATGCCTATGGGATCTTGGTGGGCTACATGTATGTACAAATTCTATGGGAATTTTAGGGATCTCTCGAAGGGAACCGGTTAAAAAAAGAAGTTGTATTCATCTTATCACTGTAATGTATAGTGAACACCTCATTTGTAGGTCAATATTCAATGGCTAATGGACAGTTCCATCCCCAGGGTCCAGTCATTTCATGGTCAGTTAGTCCATCGGTCAAGCGGTAGATGATATCTTCATTACATGCTGATCGCTGAGTTCCAGGGTGTAATATTCCTAGGTTGTGTAACCTTCTGATATTGATTATTACAGCACGTTACTTGTGGCTAAACATTTCTTTTATTTATTTGATGTTTAAATCGTATTAAGAGTTATTTATAACTCTTTTATTTATTTATTATAAATTTGTGTGTATTTTGGTATAGATCTTGATTAGATAGTAACATACTAACAGTGTATGTTTAAATTCTAGCTTATGTAATTTTTAAAGCTTTAAGTGTTCTGAAAAGTTACACATTAAGATATATGTAAGTTGAATTGTATATACATGTATATGTATAGATATTTTATTTGGAAGATACAGAATATTTGGGATTTAAGAATTACAGTCCATGCCTGTACGTTGAACTGTGACCAAATGTATGTAGCGTATTACTATTTAGACTAGATTCCTTTGATACACAGAACAGCAAGAACAAAACACCTTTCGCCACTTTGTCTCCATTTTCCCCATTTTTCGGACCAGTCTTGTCGCAACTCTCTGCATAAAGGGACCCTAGAGAGAACTGAACAAGTGAGAACAGAATTAATTAATTAATTTGTTTGTGGCTAGTGAGAAGAATGATAAAAACTGTAACACAACCTCACTGTGGATAAGTTAGAGGATATTAAAGAAAAGACAACTTTGCTTTTGCTTTTTTTAGAGAGAGAGAATGAGGATTCGACAAACAACTTTGTTTTTGACAAAGACGTTTTTGCATCGCCATGGGAACTGTGGAAGGATAGATTTCATTCTGTCATCGTGGTGGCAGAAGGGATCGATTACAGTCCGTTACCATGGCAATGCAGAGGGAGTAGATTACAGTCGGTTACCATGGTAACGAGTGGAGGGGGTAGATTACTGAGGAGGTGATGGTAGCTCTGTAGGGGAGACTGGGTTGTCTACTTCCGGCTGTTCCTTATATTTTCCCTTATCGTCTCGTCCGTCCGTGGTGTCTTGTGGTGTCTTGTCAGCCGTCTGGTTGGTCGGATATTCTGTGGTTGGGATCCCAGTCGACTGGGGTCAAACCATATTTGGGTTATAGCTGTCTGCCTTGGGGACCCGGGGAATGGGATGTGGTAAGTGGTAGTCGGGAGGGGGGGGGGGGGGGTTCCGTTTGTGGGTTTTTGGGATGGTGGTGGACAAGGATAGATCCTGTTCTAGTTTGAAATTAAAAATTGTATTTATTTTTTATTTTGGAAGTGGTAAAGTAAATGGGGAGGGGTTTTTCTTTGTGCATGTTTTGGAAGGTGGTGGACAAGGATAGATTCAGTTTTAAAATGAAAATTGTATAAATTATTTGTCTTTTTGAAAGAAAGGGGGTTTCCCTATGCATGTTGGGGAATAGTAATAGAGTCTGGATATTAATCCAGTGCCTACAGGAGCCTGCTGGATCCTGTTTCTGCTCTAGATTGATTTTAAAAAGTAGAAGGGAACAGGTAAAATTGTATATTGTTTTAGGTGTTGGGGATGGGGAGGGGGGGGGGGGGGTAAAGGGATCAAAGACTTATTTCCTATTATCATAATTTTTATTTAATTGTATTATTTTTCATTAGTTATTTTTTACTGATTTTGATGATGGATTTCTTATGGCTGCAATGTAAGGAAGAAGCATGAGTGAGATAGCGGGATTAGATCTGTTAGGCTGATGGGCAAATAAATCATTCTCGGGTTTTTACAATGAAATGTCCTCCCACATATTTTATTGGAATGGGAAACGGGGTTAAACGAGAACGTTTGTTGTAGTTTGCAATAATAAATAAAAAAGTGTTGTTTATTAAGAGGCATTTCTGGGCCAAGATTCTTCTAAGAAAGATTGAAACCACAGTCATATTTTTTCGTGCTTTGTGGTTAAATGTGCTGTAAATAATGGATACCTTTTTTGACAGGTAACTTGTTATTATCTGGACTTGTTTTTATTCCAAAGTGAAAGTTTCTTCTTGGAATCAACATCAACTTGTTTATTGAAGTCCCATAAATATTATCGTGTTGTTGATTATTTTTGCACAGAATATTCATGAAATTAAGATATGCGAGTAGATTGCGTGTGAAATGGAACTGCTCTTGAGATCAAGTGTGATGTTAACCCATTCAAGACTGTGTGATTTTTGTTTAACTTGCAATCTCAATAATTCAACATCCAAAGTATTTTCAGGCCCAGTCCTGAATGTGTTAATTTGTTTCCCCATAGAATATGCATATATGTGTGAATATCAACAAGTTTCAAATGATGCTTTGGAAGTTTGGTAGAGTATATATGGTATAGTTAGGTTTGGCTAACTCAGTAACTTGTATTATTTTGTTGTCTTATCTAATGACATGTGCATTTGTATGTGCATGTTTTAGATAGCAAGTTGGTTGTGTCCAAGTCCATAGGCAATCAATCCCAGGACATAATATACAGGAGAGCATTAATTGTGAGCACAGTTGTACATGGTAAGACAGTGATGTGTACATTGTAAATAGGAAGTCAGTTGCGCCCAAAAGCCACAGGCGTCCCCATCAAAGATAGGAAAGCGCATTTTCATCTTTGTGTGATCTGCCGGTGATGCGAGTGGGCGGTGAGGCTATCGTTCCATGCTGCACGACTTAACCCAACGCTTCCTTACCCCAAACATGTCTAGATCTAAAATCACCATATATTAACACGTTCACTACGATATTCTGAAATCCCCATAGACTTTGTTCATAGCCCACCGGGTTCCCGTAAGCAACGGCTTGATCCGTGCATATCGCATGGCAGGTTTCCATTTAAAGGAGTGGATGGGTTAAACCATGTCTGCAAGAATCTCAAGGATTGAAGGAGGCATAACATATTAATCAGTAGGAAAAGAATAACCACAACATTGCCTGCTATTAAAAAGGACGTTGACTGTTTCCCCGCTACATTTTTATCAAAGAAGATCACGATGATGTTGGTCAACCTAAAAATAAATGAAAGGATGTTGTCTAGTATTCTTTATTTATCAGTGATGTTGCTTACGGTTTTCTGTAGCCCCAGAAGTTTCTGAAAGATTGTGTCCTGTTTTTTCTTCTTCACAGTTTATTTATAGGGAAGATGGCATTAAAAGGGTGATAATTTACAACCCAAAGTCTGGAAAAGTATGTTGATTTTTTCTGTTGTTTTACGGAAAAGTTTATTGTCCTAGAGCTTTCTAAAATGGGGCTGGTGATTATCTGGAATAACTCTTCTGTGCCTCTGAGACTATATAGCTTGGATGACCTCTGGAAAGAAGGTCTTTTGATGAGGAAGATGGGATAACAATTAGGGCTTTAACACCAACAATTTGCAAATGGGTGTTGATAGTTTCCCCATTTTTTATAAATAAAAATAGATTACATTTATATAGCGCTTAATACAGTGTCTCTATAAAGGTCATTATTATTACCCTTGGTCATCAGGAAGATGCAATCGTAGGGTTCCGTCCGTGCCCAAAATAGGGCCGGCGTACAGATGTAGCGGTCAAGTCGTCTGTGTAAATGAAGCGTTTGTGTTTGGATGCTGCGAGGGGCCTCTATATGTTTGTATCGCTGCGGGCTGCACAGCGAGAACAGCGGGACAGGACCAGGTGTCGTGATGGGTGTGATAATTGGTGACTTGGTATGGACAGACTCTGATTCGCAATAGATGGTTTTGGTGGGGTAGGGTGGGGTGATTTAGAGAGTGGAGGTGCAGAGAGACTATTTAAGATTATGTTTCAGATGGAGGTTGGGGATTGTCAATTAAGACTTGGTAATAGCATGGCAATAGTTGGTTTGGGTGGGGTGTGGAGATTTAGAGGGGGGAGGAGGTAAAGTGCGAGGTCGAGAATACATGTAATGTGCTAGATTGAAGTTAGGGATGGTCGATTGAGATTTG
The DNA here is from genome assembly GCA_037951105.1 of Echinarachnius parma. Taxonomy (NCBI): domain Eukaryota; kingdom Metazoa; phylum Echinodermata; class Echinoidea; order Clypeasteroida; family Echinarachniidae; genus Echinarachnius; species Echinarachnius parma. The sequence continues at coordinate 125,849 of JBAMJV010000564.1, read as the reverse complement.
CTATGGACATACCAGAGAGGTGGGAGGACCTCTCTGGACATTTGCAATAGATGGTTTGGGTGGGGTATGGTGATTGAGAGAGTGGGGAGGTACAGTGAGAGACTATCTAAGACTATATCAATTGAGATTTGGTAACCGTAATAGCTTTATACCAATAGTTAGTTTTGGTGGGGTACAGAGATTTAGAGGGGGATCGAGGGGGAGATACAGTGAGAGGTCGAGACCATGTAAGACAGAGGTGGGGATGGTAGATTGAGACTTGGTATGGACAGACAGACTGTGATTTGCAATAGATGGTTTGGTGGGGTGCGGAGATTAAGAGAGTGGGGAAGTACTGCAAGACTGTATCTGAGTGCCAAACTAGTTTGAAAGATTAACTTCATCCAGTGCCTCGGTCAAGTTCACATTAATAATTTGATCTCCCATTTATCTACAATGAAGAAAAAGTTGAAAAAATTATTGTGCTTTTGTTATGAACTGCTCACAATAATTCTGTCCCTATTTCATTGGTGTCCAACATTGTAAGAACATTTTAATAACAGGAACTACATGTACTTCACAAATAAAACATTCATAGTCTGGTTGCCTGATTGCAAACAAAAAGGTGTAGACATTTCTTTTTTATCCCGATGAAGGAGAAAATCGTTGACGACATAATCATGAAAACTCGAACTCTTGAATTTCCTCTCATCTCGGCAATCTCCTTCTGTCCTCAAGTCAAAGTCTCCCCTTTTGACGGAAGAAAGTGGAATGTCATTACGACAAGAACCCTCTTGTGAGAGTTGTTACCATTTGCTCCACTCCCTTGGGAGCATTTCTGGCTGCAGGAATTTCTTGAGTGACAGCTTCAAAATCGTCGGTTGAGAAAGAGAAGGGCGCAAGTCACTTTTTGGACTTAATCATGTTTTAAATGAGTGGGAGAGCTTGGAGGAACTCCATTTGCCCCTCTTTGGTTATTGATAAATATTCCCCAATTTACAATTAATTATCATCTGAAAATTTAATTGGCATCAAATAGAGTAGGTTTCCGCTGTCAAGATGGTATGCAGAACTCAGTTTGGTCAGAAATCGACTTAACACCCTTCTCACTCTCATCCGTTGAAATGTGTTTTGATGTCTTGAACTGACAGCTAAAAATGTATTTTCGTCTGTGGATTTGATGATGGAAGAAATGGAGGAATGTGGCAAAATGTAAAGCCATACATCATACATATATTTTCTCATCCTTGTTAATTTTATAACCTTGCAATATTGTAGCATTGTTATAATCGTACTTTTCCCCCTCTTATGCCTTCTGTACTTCTTTATTTTAGTAATTTTCATCATAATATCTTCCGCATTTTTGGTAGCCTCCATGATGCCTGTCCGAAAAACTTCTTTTTCCTCAGATCAATGGTCATTGACCATTAAATTGGAGTGGTCAGCTCAACAATAGGCCACTTACTACTACTTGCTACAAATCATTTAGCCACACAATTGCAACAGCTACTTTAAAGGTATTAAATAGCCAAAATCTGCTTGCCATGTGTATTGTACTTTGATAACAAACCAATAAACTACACAATCGCAATTTAGCTTCAAAAGGTATTAAAAGATGAGAAAAATCCCCTTGCCTGTACAGCCTCAGGTATTGTTCATTGATTATCGACCAGCTTTACAAGGGCTTCTTGAAAAGATATCACATTACTTCTATTTTTTTCTTACACCAAAGATCCATTTACCATTTAAGTAGCAGATTACCATTAACAATGGTAGTCTAGATTACTTCTCCTATTTTCTTCCAACAAAGGTCTTTGTACCAAAATAAACCAGCCTTTTATTGATAGTCCAAACACTAGCCCAGATTAGGTCCCATTCAGCTAATCAATCTGTTTGATCTTTAGGGGAAGATAAGACTGCATGCCCTATTATATTGGTGCATGCAGTGCAGTTGTTGCGTGTAACTGTTAACTGCTAAATGCATTGCATTGTGTGCCTTGATCTTGGATTAGGTTATTATAGTACAGTAAGGATACGCTAGAACGGGTTTCATCTATACCTCAGACTGAGCAAATGTGTATGTTTTTGGATGGAGCACGTGTATGTGAGGATATATAAGTGACCAGGGGTAGGATTATTTTGCTGGACATTGGACTATGGTCAGACTCTGATGTTTGCATTGGACTGAATGTTGGGCAGTGCACACAGAAGTAGCTCCATAGCTTCTTGGTCAGTTTCTGACCACTGACCAGATAACACATGCATGCACAGCCAGTGCAATTGCATAGGATTAGGACCACTAGCCACTACAGCTGTAGTGTATACCACATTGTTCCTCTTCAGTTGAACATCTTCTGAGAGATAATAATCATAGAAGAAGCCTCCTGGTCAGTTTCTGACCACTGACCGGATCACATAGCCAGTGCAGCTACAAGTACAAAAGGACTGCCAGCCACTACATCCCGGATACCATCACCACGTTGTAGTACTCTTTAACGGTTTCAGTTTAACATTTTTTTTTACATCGGAGTGATAATCATAATATATTCTCAGCCTCAGGATGAATCCGGAGATTCTGAAGCTTTTCGCCGGCATTCTGCCGTCGTCTTCTCACGCCCACAACCAGCCGAGAATTTGCAGGAAGGTATATAAACGCAATCTCATCATCTTCTTGTCCTAGTAATAATAATACCGGCGTAATCGTGACGGTAATGTGTTTTCCTCCCCCGGTTTACCATGTTTTATCCTCATCACATCGCGGCGGGAGAACAGGGATCTACCATATGTTGGATAAGTGATCGTTCACGTCTGTGTCTTAACCCGCTCAAGTCGTCAAGATGTCGTTAAGGAGATAACTTGGGCTGGGATCTATGGAGAATGCATGTTATACCAAAATCAAATAGTTCACTATGCAGTATGGGTTAATTTGTGGAAACCAATGTTGTGTCATTTTGCGTGGTAGTATACTTAGTACTTCATGTTGGATTTGTTTTTTAACCCATGAAAGACAATTTGATTTGGGTATAATGTGCATTCTCCATTGACTTCTGCCTTCTGGACCAGTCCTGTGTGGGTTAATTAATGGTAGGCAAGAAAAGGATTTCTGGCCCAGTTTACTGCTCGAGGTTAAGGGAGTTCTGCGTGTCTAATAGAAGATGCCATTATTTGTATGTTGAGACTTACTATAATGTTTGTATTTGTTTTCATTTCCCTACAACATTAAACAATTCACACTAAAGGATTTCTGGTCCAGTTTACTGCTCGAGGTTAAGGGAGTTCTGCATGTCTAATAGAAGATGCCATGATTTTTATGTTGAGACTTACTATAATGTTTGTATTTGTTTTCATTTCCCAACAACAATAAACAATTCACACTACCTGTCAAACTTGACTTTTTCTTCACTGTTGGAAGCGCCATCTTCCTAAATGCAATGTTTGTGCAACTCTTTATGCAATATTTTCCAAGCGATTGAATATCGCACCTTGATTAAAGTCAAGACATCAGATGTTTTGTGTTCGGTTGTGCACCTTTAAAGGTGGGAAAAATTAGACCTCCGTGTTCCCAGGAAAAAAAAAAATGGTATCCCTTAGCAAAACATTCGTGACAAAGGAAGGCGCAGGGGTGCACCCTTGCAGGCATTACATGGTCCCTATTCTAGAGGAATTAGAACCGTCCAAAAAAATAAGTGAGTAAGTCTGAAAATATTTGTGAGAGCAGGTCACTGGCAAGTGGGCCAAAGAGTAGTTATATAGTGCCCCCATTGCACAAATAGGTTTGGCTGGATCGGATCACTCTGACATTGCCTTTAGACCAATCAACACGGAGTGTTTTGTACTTGTAGACGTGGGCTTGAGTTATAGGATTTTAAGCTTTGCGTGCAACAGATTTCATGTCTCCTTGGCCCTGTTATGATAGGTTTGTGTCTCACCTGTGCATAAATAACGCATCAAATATTAGTGCATTCACACTGAACGTGGCTTTTGGAGTACTAAGTCTTTGAGTGTTAGAAAAGGCAATAGACCTGGGTTCTGTTTCAAACAACTTTCAAACAAATGTACTATGGGGAAACATTCAAGCACAATATTATTGTGATATTTCAATCCAAAATTAACAAGTTTCCTACACGTGGTGTATGCATAAAAGAGTAGAAATAAAATATGATGATGTTTCTGTCTCATCTAAATTTCTCCCAACTTAAGGGAAGCATTTAATAAAGAGCTTTGTTTTTGTGTGAACGTTTCGCTCCAGTCTTACAAGTTTCCTACATGTATGCATATTATATATAAAGGAATAGAGATATTAAATACCATGATGTCTCCATGCATCCACCACCATTTCCACTTTTAGGTCGTGTGTGGACAAAGCTGGAGGGAGAGAGAGGGGGCGAATGTGGTAAAGGAACAGTAATGGCAAAGATGAAAGGTGGGCGAAGGGGGTGGGGCGTTAAATTGTTATCGTGAATGTCTCTATCCTAATTCACAAGTTTTCCTATAAAACATATTTAGGGCAATTCCAAGCAAACGCCGTGACGGTCAGAGGGTGTTTCTCACAATGAAAGTCCAAATAACTCATCAAATCTAAATATCTAGAACCAACTTTTGATATGCATCTGTAACCACTATCCTACCAATAATTTACAATAGGCAAGAAAACCAAAATTCCCAATAAATTATTAATTATGAATATCAATATCTGCCGTAACACCGTGACGGCAAAAAGACATGGGTTTCTTACATGCTAAGAAACTAAGTAAACTCTGTGAACTACAGGAACATTTTGCACTTTTGTCACATTGATTCTTTGTATTAGACATCAAGCTAGAACATCCAAATAAAAATGTAGAAAAAATCCAATGCTCATAGTAAATATGATATCATAAATGTATCTATGCACTGTAACGCCGTGACTGTAACGCCGTGACCTCTGAATTGTACATGTTATATATATGGGAGATATTAAAGAGATGAATAATATGATATAATTTTAATGTAGTGATCCAGAATCAATAAAGAACTAGATGAATGGGTGATATAACCAAGATGCTATTAAATGATCATCTGCATGACACAAATTTGCAGCACAGCGCCCTCTATTGATCAAAAAATCTTTTAGGACATAATTGAAATTCTTATCTATTTCAGAAGTTAGTTAATGGAACCATCAAATATTAAAACCAAAATACATACTTAAATGTAACAATGAAATATGAGACCTTTGACATCTGACCTTTGACCTTGTTTCTCAAAATAACATACAAATGTTTAATTTTTGGTCTGCACAGTGCATATTTGCAAGTGATTTGTTTCATGTAACATGATTTCAAAGTTAGTAAATGTTTGTTTTTGAATTGGTAATTATCCGAGTGACCTTTGACCTGTGCCCCAAACAGTTTCAGAAAATTGTCTTTTACCTACAGTACTCTTTCTAACATTGATTCTGGAACTTAATTGTGAGAACAAAAAACAACAACAATATTTTGACCTGTTGACCTATGACCTCCCATGACCCCATTCCCTAATCAGGTCATATACTTCACTGGACGCATACCAGTATTATTATCATGTTATCCTTCAAGGATTCTCAAACTATCTTGATAATAATATAATTTTTGCATATTTGTTAGCTATGTGACCTTTGACCTTTGACCTCATGGACCAAAATCATATGCAATAATTCGTACCTCTAAATACATGGATTGTACAAAGTTTGAACAAAATCCATCCAACGATTCTTGAGATATTGCAAAAAAAAGAACACTGATGTACAGATGCACATACAGACAGACGGACATACAACCCATACACATACATGACTCGGGTAACTTTGAGATGGAAACATTATCAACTGACCCTATTCATATAATTATAGCATGAGCAATGCCCAAGCATACCTACAAAAAATATCTTACACTATTTGATTATGTCTACTGTGTAATATCAATGGGATTCCAGTAGGTAGCGTCACGGCGTTACACAAAACGTAACGCCGTGACCAAATTGATATTGATTATATTAATAAGTGGTAAAAGATAATGCTGCTATTCAGCATGCATATTATAGCCCTATGGGCTAATACAGAGAAAACAAAAAATTATTTCATTCCCATTCATATTTTTCCAGAAATATTAAAAATATATGTTTTTAGTGTAACGCCGTGACATATTAATGATTGTAAATAAGACAGTCACTGAAGCGGAACGAAGAGCGAAAATGACGAAATTGATATTTATCTGTAAAATTGAAGCAATGATCCTATCAACACTGAAATAAAATTTCATGAATACTCCTTTTCGCAGTTCTTTTATGCTTAATATTTAATTGAATGTTTTGTGAAAATAACTGAAAATTAATTTATGCTATATATTAACAATAAAATAATAGTTTACAATTTTTTTTTTCAAAAACAAAATACATTTTTGGAAAGTTCAATCTTTTAGCTTTCATTTGATACCAAATTTGTTATGGTACAACGAATTTGAAAAATCAGTGGTTATGTCAATGTTTGCTTGGAATTGCCCTTTAACATAGCATAGATCATTAGGACAAATTCAAAATTCAAGTCTCCATCCACCATCCAACAAAATATATATAATATATAACTTTTAGGATGTGTGTGGACAAAGCAGGAGGGAGAAAGAGGGGGGGAATGTGATGATGAAGGACCGGTAATGGCATAGGTGAAAGGTGGGAGGAAAGGGGTGGGTCTTGTCGGAGGCGTTTTTTCTATTCAATTTATTCTCCTGAATTTCTTCCCTTTTTTTTTGTCCCTCTACCCGAATTTCCTTTAAGCATATTTACCTTTAGTCTGGAGGATTTCAGTTCCAGCACCATATATTATTTTTATCGCCGTACACCTGTCTGCTCGACGACTTAATTTCATCTTTCTCACGTTCCTGATTTTTGTTCAATTCACGAGAAACCGGTGGTGTGATCATATCGGTAAACATACAAAATTTGAGCGCGGTAATATTTGTTTGCTTGGTATGAGAATGTGTTCGACGAATGTACTGTACACCATGTGATAGTACAGTGACAAACTGCCGTGAACTTTAATAAAATGTAGACTATATGGCTAGAATTCACAAAGGTGGTGCAAATTAAACCATGGTTTATTACGTTCATGGTTTCACGGAGTGCTGCGCATTCTTTTTTCATTACTAAAAATAAGGACCGGGAATTCTGCCATTAAAACAAATGAACAATGCAAATTTTAGTCATAAAATAAAAATACTAAAATAAATGTTTTTTTTGTAGATATCTTTGTTTAATTATTATGTATTGTTATCAATTTTGTTCCAGAACACAAATTTACTATTCCATCTATGGCATGAGATGAAGTTAGCAAGCAGGACAAAAATTATGTAAAAATCTCAGTGGGGGTCCAAAACGCGTCATCATGAAATGCTTCCAGATCATTCTGGTGCACGTGACTTCGGGCAGGAATGAACTCAAAATAATAGTAGGATTTCCGGGAACTACCGCCCTCACAAGAGCATTTCCTTTTAGCTTTATATATAGTGGCATTTACTATTGGTTATAGAGAAACAGTCTGGCGATCCGGAGGTCTTGGGTTTGATTGCTGTGTAATCCTGTTTTTCTTCGCTCCTTTTACCAAGTCAAATAAATCATCATGGCTGTGTATTAAAGATCCCACTATTCGGGCATGCCTGGTAACAATTTTTTGTACAAATTATTTTTGAAATACATTTTAAGTGCTGGTCTTGAAGGGGTCAGCATTTACAAATTCAAACTGCTAGTCATCTAAATGAGATAATGTTGGTATATTTTCCCCTCCCCAAAAGCTGTACAGTATTTATTTGCAGAGTCCGCGCTTTTCAATATATTTAGGTTAAGTTATAAATCCACACTTCTTGGAAGATCAAAGACTCAAAGTTGACAATTTCTTGCCAAGCATTAGTGCTTGAACATGATCAGGGATTTTATGATGTATGTATTATATGATATCATAAAGTATTTCTGGTTTGGTAATTTACAATCATGTCATTGTTGGATGAACACAAACAAGCCCATGAAAAGGTGGAACAACTTTGGAAAAAGGTCTTCAGGGGGGAGGGGGGGAAAGAAGAAGAAAAAAATCAGATAATACAATTTTGTTGCTACCCTGGTATTAAACTGGTCTTTGTTTGTTGTAGAGTTACATTAAAATGCTTAAGTCCTGGCTCTTCTTACCTTTTCAGGACTAGTCCCCAAAATGGCTGGGCTGGAGTTTATAATATAGTATTATAGAGAATGCCTGCTTGAATACTAAAATCATATCACCTGGAATGGGTTAAACTCATTTTTTGATTAATAGCTTTCCTCATAATTTTTCAGACAAACATGTAACTTTAGTATATAATGTTATTATATTCAGGACTGCACGGTCCTGAAAATACACCCGGCTGGGCCGCTGGGATCTACTGAGATTACATGAAAATGATTACTGAAAAATCATTGTGCAAATGGGCCATAATCCTTTTTGTTACATTTGCTCATAAAATTTCCAGCCTTGATTGCAATTACAGTATCAAATGTTATTGTTGTAAATTTACATTGTGCTCTTTTTGGTCAAGAAAAGTAGTATTGTCATTGAAAAAATAGCCCAAAGGCCTATCGGTTTGCATATCAAACAGGTGCGTATAGTTACCGTAGCAACAACATTGGACAATAAACAAAGAAAAACAAGCATTTATTACATCTATATATATTATGTATGTAAATGTGAGTCATATCTAAGCAAAAAATCTCTTCATTGTTATTTAAAATAATCACAGTTTTCACATCTTGAGGCGAAGAAAATGTTGTACAAACTGACGCTCGTAAAACCACAAACGCTCCTTGTTCCACCTGCCGCCCCCGCCTTTTGTGCAAGAAAAGAAAACGTCGCTATACCCTTTTGACTTGTGTCTGTTGAAGAAAGGTTGTTTTGATATTTAATGCAAAAAATGTTTGTGTTAGGTAAAGAATGATGTGATTTGATTTTTTCTTGATTGGAGTATTACTATTGTATAGTTCAATTTTATGTCTGTTAAGGGCCCCCGTTGCAGAAAGAGATGCAAATGATTGTAAAGTTGCAATTCATAAATTGCAAGTCAGATCACCTGACTACTGTAAATGCACATACCTGATTGGTTAAAAATGCACACATTTTCTGACTTGCAATTAGTTGTAACTTACAATCGATTGCAAGTCTTTCTGCAACGGGACCATGGAGTTTCTATTCTAATTACTTTAAAGACTGTAATGCGTGGGGGTGTAGAGGGCACTGTTTGAAATGCTACACCACTGTTCAATATTTGTAAATAATGTAGGCTTGGTTGTGCGCACTACATTAAACACTGAGCCAGTGTGTGTTTTGCACCGGGCACAAGGCATTCGCAAGATGGCAATCTTACTTTTGCTCTCTCTTTAATTAATATATATATGATGACACACGCGGTACCCCGGGGTACCGTTGTACCCACTTAAAGCACAACCGTATTGTGTTGTGCATGTAGTGCAGCGCGCGCTTGTACGCACGCTATACGCCGGTACAGCCCTAAAAAATAAATAAATAATTAAACAAAATGGCGGATATTCGTTTGGTACCCCAGGGTACCATTTATGTCATCATATATATATTATTTTTCTATCTCTCTCCCTATCACCACATTCCATGGTATTGACATAATATAACAAATAACCTATGCAAACTGCCTCATTGCGGATATTTTATTTAATGACTTCCTTCATTGTATTTCTCCAAAACATTAACCGCCTGTGAACTTCCTCATCTTATTTAGGGTGATTTAACTCTTTAAAGACTGTTTGATTTTGGTATCACATGCATTCTGCATAAACCCCCCAGCCTAATTATTTTTGGGACCATGCAGTCCTGAATGGGTTAATTATAATAATAGGTTTGATTTGTATAGCGTCTAATGATACAATATGGTTATACACTATTATTACCCCAGTTTACATAGGATACAATGCAAACAATCACACATTGTGTGCACCATCTCCACTCCCCGGGGAGCATTCCTTCCAATCGGCCCATGGGTTTAAAGACCTTTCATATTGGCATCACATGCATTCACCATCGATCCCAGCCGAAGAGTATTATTGGTTGAGTTCTGAATGAGTTAACTTCAACAATGCCAGTAATACTGTAGTGTAGATCTATGCAGGCTTTGTGTTCATAATGGTACAAATGTGCAACTCTGGCCATGGTAGCATTAACAAAATGTATTTATATTTATTCGTTCGTATGAAATGATACAGTAATCAATCGCTTCATAAATTCAACGCTATGATACCATCCGCTATTAACCCATTCAGGACTGGTCCCGAAAATACTCTGTCTGGGATCTATGGAGAATACGTGCTACAAATAGCAAAAGCAATCAAGCAATCAACTCTGAATTGGTTAAAATGCACAGCTAGTATAAACGATACAGTTATTATAAATCAATGTATCAATCCTACCATTCACCAACGCATCGCTATTGTCGGGTGATTTATTTCTATACACAATCGGCCCATTCAGGACCGATTGATTTTGCTATAATATGCATCCATATCTCCATAGACCCATGCCCGAGTATTTTGGGGACCAATGCAGTACTGAAGAGGTTAAAATCATCCATTGACAACATGAATTACCACGGCTCAGACATGGGTTCAGAGGTGGCATTGTGAGGGAGCTGTTTGGGTGTTTGCTCTCTTATCTCACATTGCGCGTATGTTTGCTCGGTCGGCCATTATTCTGCTCTCAGTTTTCGTCTATACTGTACCCCCAAGTGCAAGTGTAGTCTTGATAACGAGACTCCTTTTTTAAATATAAATTATCATTTTAGTGAGGGGGGGAAAAAAAAGAATTTATATTCGTGAGCTACTTTTTTTTAGCCTGCCTGTGCATCGAAATATTATTCTTAAATTTGTTTTGTATTCAACACTGTCGGAACTTAATACGTGGGCTCGTTTTTATGAATTTTGGGGACTTTTCTTTCCATTTCATGGAGCGAATCCATCCTGAGGCTGAGCTCTAGGCCCTAGCTGTTGCAGAAAGAGATACAATCGATTGTTAGTATTACAATTAATTGTAAGTCAGAAAATATGTGTATTTTAACCATTTAGATTTGCGCATTTAGTCACATGATCTGACTTACAGTTAATTGCAACTTTACAATCGATTGTATCTCTTTCTGCAACGGGGGCCCTGGTGTATGTATCACCTGGGGTGTTGAAACACGGCAGATGCTATTTGCAAGCAGGGAAAATCTTACAATCTATTTTTGGGGGCTACTTTTCAAACTAGCCTGAAGAACAGGGCACTCTAAAATCTGCCTTACTTTGAACTCTATGCAAATTTTCCAGGGCTCTTATATGATTTTCTGGGGCATTTGGGAGCATTTTAGGGGCTGAATCGCTCTGCATGAGCCCCCATACATTGTTCACTGCATGATACAATTTAGTACTATATACATGTAATTGCAGTTCACTCCTTTTTTATTAGTTATACTGTAAACAGGATTATGAGCACATCATATAACATTTTTTTTTAAAATGTAAGTTCATTGACATACATGCAGGGTAATTAATCTGCATTCCAATTTCCATTGTACGTGCCTTCTGATGTCATGAAACTACATGTACATTAATACATATTGCTGGTTTCACATTCCATATTTTGTGTACTAATAGAGCAACTCGATAAAGCGAGACAGTTTCAGGTTACTTGTTTTCAGCCTGTCTAATTAGACCTGCTTTTGATGAAATTCGAGTGGAGACTATGTTTGAAATGTAGAAACAAAATAGTACCATTAACTTTTGTTTATTTCGTTTTATTTTACCATGCTATTGGAGCAAATCTGCACCAAATGCATAAAGAGTTGCAGGATAAAATTATATTTGGTTGAAAGACACAAATAGTACAGATTAAATAATAATGTCCTTCTATACCTATAAATCAAACCTCACTTTATATTACCATGAATTTGGTCATTTGAGGACCAGTCCTGAAAAGAATGGTTGGAATTCACAAAGCAGGTTTATGTGTTAACAATGTTCTACATCATAAATTCTAATCATAAATTGATGGAGAAAGAATTATATGTCCACTTTTTACTTGTTAACAATGTTTAAGCTACACAATTGCTAAGGACACCAAATTAATGTAAAATTTCTGAAGTGGTGAATTTTTAGTTCAAATGCCACTGGTTAGCAAGCAACAGCAGCCATATCATCAGACATTAGCAAATGATTTTGTTTGCTTTTTTTAAAACTTGTCTACAAGCAGCACTTCATAGATGTAGACCATGGTTTACATAAACCTTTGTGGATTCCAGCCGTTAAGTCTGTCCATCAACCAACCACATTCCATCCCTCTAGGGATATATGTTGGCCGTGAACTTGGCCAGGGGGGTCTCTATTCGGCAGACTAGCGCCCAGAGGTGCAGGTAATTGTTCCCCTCGACAGTCAGACATGCATGCGGGGTTTTTACATACATGAATGATTCAGCGCTATAGAGAGTGAGCGATATGAAACCGAGAGAATAGCATTTGGAAAAATTGGAACCAACCCGTGGATCTATTGTATTGTGTGCGTGTGTGTCGTCGATACCACCACCACCACCATTGCACCACCACCGTGTGCGCAAGTGCATACCTGTCCCGAAATTAGAACGAAACAAAACTACCCAGCCATCCCACGGTCATGGTTATTACCAGACACCAATGTTCCACATTTGTGTTCCATTGCGTCCCCTCCGTGCAAGTGCCATTGTAACATTTTTTAGGCTTCCAGCGTGATCGTTGCAACGGTTGGTGTTTTCCTCGAGGAAATTGTCGGAAACATTTTCACTGGAAGTGGAATCAGACCGAGCAGCTAGAAAAAGACAAACAGATGTTTCGATGATCACATTTTTATTGTGAAGAATTTCGAGGAAGCTTATTTGATACTGATGATCGCTATCTCCCAGCATATTTTGGTGCATTTTTTTGGTGTGTGCAGCGAGCACGCTTCTCGATTGTGAATATGTTTGCGGTTTGAGGAAGTGGAGTGCATATTATTGATGGTTCCGTCTATTTTGGTTTCATTTCAGGTGCACGGACCTAGTACACTTGCATCAGTAAGCTCACTAGTAACTCATTGCTTGTAAGCAGCAGTAGCAGTCACACCTTCTGAGTGTGAGTCAACTATTTTGGGACCATCTTTTTATTGCCATTCTCTTTTAGGTGTCAATGCCAGTTGCATCTCTCACTCTCTTTCGGGGAATAAGGCGTCACCTTTATTGAAACCGTCTCGGTTTGTCTCTCTCGTGGAGTTGTTCGATTATCATCCCCCAGTTGCAGTCGGAGAAAAAACCCAGACAGTTCATTTCCCACCCTCGCAGCCTGATCACGTGCAGCCTTCTAGATTGGACTCCTCTCGTGAATTTCTTGACATTTTGCCCGATTCATTTGGAGGCTAGTTTTTGTGTGTTTCACGCTACTGCGCACTTGATTTCTTTTTGCACTTGCTGGCCGAGGATTGTGGTTTACACTCCTTATAACTATGTACTAGAAGAAAAACTGCAGCAACAACAGCAACAATTGAAGACGTGGAAGGAGAGTAGGGAGAGAGACTGATATACGGAGAGAGATAGCAAGAGAGAAGGTGATAGAGGAACAAGGGTGAACATATCCTCATTAGCTTTTTGTTTGAAGCCGCATCATCCATGCAGGTAATATTAGTTGCCAATTTAGTGATGATAAAATTTAGAGAGATCGTGGTAGAAAGGAAGAGTGTAAAAGGGCTTTTTAAAGTATGATATTGATAACATGTATTATACCTTGTACTGTGGGTTGCCAATTTGTTGATGATAAAATTAGAGGGATCTTCTAAGAAGGAATAAGCGTAAAAGGGCTTTTTAAAAATGTATACCATTAATAAAATCAGAATGGTTGGGGAAGGAAGGGGTAGGATTGAAATGAGGTATATTTTGGGTGTGATATTAATACAAAATCAAGAGAGAAAGTCGGGGGAAGCATTGATTTGAAATGGGGGCTTAATTTAGGTATCGTATTGCGTGAGAGCACTTCAAATTGTTCTGTTGTCAGTGATATTGGATTTCATTCTCTCCTCACTGCAAATTTAGTCATCTGTAGCGAGTGGGCAACGGTCAAACTCTCGGCAGCTTCATTAAAGATACATTACCGGGGCTGTGCGGCAGTGAAATGGAATAGTAATGACTATGCGACAACTTAAACGAGGAGTGAACTACATGTACTTCATGTATCACTCGTGTGTGTGGGCTATATCACTCATTCAGTGTCATTTATTTCCCATTATGTGTTATACTGTACACAGGAGAAATAAAAAGCTAAAAAGGGAACATATTTTGCAGCCTGTGTAATATATATATACATGTCCTTCCCTTCCGATTGGCTTGCTAGCTACAATGTAGGCCTGGCTTGAGTGTTTTGTTTTTTCTTGTATTTTAAAAGAAAAATGAAAGTGAGATGTGTACATTTGAGCTACATTTCCTGTACAGGATTTCCTAACCGTGTTACTATTTCCCTAATGGCCCACTGAAAGGAATATCTTTATCCTTTATATAAAATGTAAACAAAATATAAAATGTACAGTATGCTTTGATTTTGATTTGATTTGAATTGATTTGCCATCTTTCACTGTTACTATTCACAAATTATAAAAAAAAAAAATTTTGAACAAGTAAATAAACAAACAGGCAATATATTAATAAATAAAGTGCAATATAAAAATTACAGACAACTAAATAAACAATATAAATTATATATTCAGTCAAAAACAAGTTCTGAATGTATAATGCAGAATATGGGGAACCAAAAATAAGAGGAATATTGTTCTTATAGATTTGGCATAAATAAGTTATTCCATTCTATATATTGTATTATTTTTATATTATAAATGACCAATATGCAATTACCACTATATCATTATCACTGTTTCTTGATTTTAGCTTCTTGATTTTAGCTTTTATAGTGGCATCCCAATCTTGTCTCAGCCTCATGCAGTGTGCTCTTCAGATTAAGCGTAAAAGATCAATAGAGTATAAAAGACAAACATAAATGGCATAGATAAATATAGTATAAAAGACAAACATTAACAGCATAGATAAATAAAGTATAAAAGACAAATCAATTCTGAATGACAAACATTAAAAGGCAGAAGATTCAGATCAATAGATATCTTTATCTTTAGTTTATTCAAGCTCCCATCTGATATTATCCAGATTGTGGCCTGCGACGACGTCTACTATCAAAGTCTTGTACATTGTATGTACGTGACAAATGTGTTACCAATAGCTTCCCACGCTATATATGTGGCATGTGATATTAATGATGTGCATGATAAATGTACAATGTATTGAGGCTGTGTGGGCGCCATTAGTAAATTAAAGTCGAGCTCCTCATCATATTCTCAATTTACGCACGATGTGCAGTACTTAGTATATAATTCTGATGCGTTTTTTTTATAGTGAACTAAATAAAATATGGTAGAAAGTTCCCATCGCGTAAAATACTGAATACTGCATGATTTATAGGTTGGTTTAAGAGTTTAGTATTGTTTTATGTTTATAGAACAGCATTACTAGAGCAGTAACTTTATGGCTTTATTGTAGAATGACACGTGATTAACTGTTAACACTTTGATTGCCAGGGATTTTGATGCTCCATGGCATTTGTGTGTATTGTAACTCACCAAAATATGAGCTTGGCACTCGAGGAGTTAAATAATAATGATCAGTGAAAATGATCGTTTGAAATATAAATGGCTTCAGCCACATTTAATTTAGAAATGTAGAACTTTTTTTGGCAGACTAATATGTATGTCATTGACACATGATTAACTTACATGTAATGATCAGTGAAAAGAATAGAGACTGGTCTTTAGAAATATAATGCCTTGAGGCACATTTTTCATTTAAAAACTGGGGTTTTTGGGGTTTGCCAGACCAAAAAGGTCACAGAATCCGTGTCATCAAGGCAGGATTCAGATATAAATGGTATGAAAGAGATATGAGCAGGTCTTTTGAAAAATGAATGGCTTGAGGCATCTGTACCGCTAAGGCACCTGTACAGCTGCGTGAATACGAAGGAAGTACGATCATTTATATGGCGCTGTAATGGCTACCCGAAGATGTGAAAAGGATTTATAACAAAAGAACGCAAGAAAAAGGGGGAAAAACTTGCCAAATGCCTTGCCATGGAAGAGCAAGTTTACAAAGAAACCTGTCTGCTATTTTTAAAAGCGTCGACTTGAATTGAAATAATGCTTGCTTGTGCGGTTAGTGAAAATTGTTGGTCCCTTGTTCCCAACAAGTCATACTTGGATGGTCATCATCATTGTCATAATATATGTTGAGATTATGTGACTTTAACCCATTCTCTCTATATTAGATTACAGGGCCAAGAGATCCCTTTAATTGGCAACTACAGAAGGCAACCATGGTAGTGACTAAGGAAGCTTTTTACTTTGTCTTAGCATCTAAAAAGAAATTGAACTATTCTATCTATAATGTGGTTTTATGAATATTGGCTCTGATGTGCTTGAAATGTTGGCAACCTTTTCTCGTATTAAAATTCACACTTTGTTGCTCATCAAGATTTTACGACACTAATGTAACATTCGATTTCCTGGTACAAAGTTAGGCGCCTTAACCTCGTAAAAGTCACACGAGTCCTTCTACGTGATGTTCAATTCTTTGATGGTATTAAGAGCCAATGAAAATTATTTCAAAAGACATGAAATGAAAATGAACAGGTTTCATTATAAATCAATCATTACCACACTGATGAATAGATCACACTCTTTACAAATCGTTTCCCCCGTGACGATTTGTGCAGTAGGGCAAAAATGTGCTTCCCGTTTTAGTCGTTGAAGACAATCAAAGTTTGTTGGCAATGAACATTCTCCATTTACTCAAGTTTTGTTTTTTCCGCACCTTCCTCGATGGGTTTACCCTGTGGCAACGATTAATTTTTAGCAGACAATATACATTTTTGAATATACAGTAGCCCAAGTATTTTGGGGACCAGTCCTGAATGGGTTAAAAAGCGCTGTTCACAAACCCAAACACAACAGCTTTTCGAGCTTGAGTGATTTTTATTTATGAGTCACATTTATACAAACTTATTATTAGTATTAATTTCTATATAATCTATAGTCATTTGTGATTAATTTCCTTACTTGGATGCAGTTCAACGCTCCTATTAAATCCACTGTCACGTTCTTCTACATAGAGACATTTTTAAAGGAACACTCGTCTTTCGTTGAATTAAGCAACTTGGTACGGACCCTTCCCTATATTGACTGGACTCCATTGGTTGGTGTCTATGAATTGTATAATGGTTATAAACTTATTACTAAGTACCTCCTTATACCTATTCCCTATTAGATTTGCAATCCCCATCTATAAAGTCAATGCAGGACTCACCAGGTTCTGGTAGGCAATGGGTTAATAAACCATTCTGTATCAAACAAAAATTAAATTATTTATCATTTACCTCTAATATCTGCCCCTTCACCCAGACCACCTGTTGGCTTTGATTATCTGCACCACTTGGCTACCATGGGACAAGGATTTTTTTTTTGGGGGGGGGGGACAGGTTTGTCCCTATTGGGGTCAGGGTTGACACCCACTTGGTCATGGTTGACCCCCACCTAGCTTTAATAATACTGGTCAGTCTAGACAATTATTTATTCCTCTTGACATGTTGACCTCTTCCCTTGACCTTGATAACAAGGGGAAGGGGGAGGGGGAGGAGGAGGGGGGATAGAAGAGGAGGGCATTAAACAGTCAGAATGTGCTACAGTAGTTTTGGCTTCAGGGGGTAACCTTTAAAGGTGGTACTCCTACATGTACCTGATTAAGGGGTACCGGTATGATTTGACCGAACATTGTGTCACCACTTAATCAGGTACACATATTAAAGGGGTAAAATGTACCTTGCAAAAGCCTACCGAATTAAGTGGAAAGTACTGTAATGACTTTTGTCAGTCTTTTTAACTGTACTGCCTTGGTAATGATATGGTCTGCTTTTCTTTCATTGTATCAGAGAGGTGGGAAGACCACCTCTCTGATTGTATGGTTCACCTGCAACTGCAAGGGAGTGACTTTGAAGGTTTGGGAATTTCAAATCTAGTAGATATACCAACAGATTCACTAAATGCTTTGCTTGTTTTTTAACTTATAGCTTGTTTCTTATCTTGTCGATAGTGAGCGGCAAGACCTAGATACATGCAGACAGTCAAGTTCACGAAAGTAATCCATAAAAGATTGTGCATAATACCATTGGGGCTGCAGTAGGACCAGGTGGACCTGCGCCATTTCCGCCACATGTTTGCTGGTTTAACCCATTCCCTGCGGGGAACTGGTGGGTCCTGTATTAACTGTATGGGGATGCAAAATCTGTTCAGGACCAGGGTTAATAAACCAGGGCAAACTGAGGAAAGGGGGATGCCCGGTCATGGGGGTAGGGAGGGGTTAGAACCGTTAATAGATCAACCAAAGTTATTGGATAACTTTGAATTTCCTGCGCATCAACAGAGAGTGACTTTCATGTTAATTTCCCTGGCTAACATTCGCAAATTCTTAGGATAACATTGGTGATTATCTCGTTAGCTAGACCCTGTCTGCATCTGTGCAGTCGGCCTACTTGCGGCGATGCGGTGACTCCAGTCGTCGGATGCGGCCAGTGGCAGGTGCGTTCTCACACCGCCGTATTATAGAACGATTCATGTGAATCACGCACAAATGTTTCAGAATGAAGTGAAGATTAGTTAATAAAACGATTTAGAAATTAGAATCTTGCACAAATGTTTTAGAAGAAAGTGAAGATTTCGTTTTTAAAAAGTAACTGATTGTAAATCATGCACAAATGATTCAAAATAATGTGAAGATTTGAAGAAAAAAATGAAACGGAACAAATGTGAACTGTGCATGTATGTTTCAGAACAAAGGGAAGATTTATAGAAATGATTTTTAATCATGGTATAAAGCTTCAAAAAGTCTGTCTTCATGTGAAGCAAAGAAATAACTTACTGTAGGTCAAAGTTTAATCTTATAATGATGAAGGGATGTACATTTACAGCTTCACATACTGTCCTACAGCCAGGTGTAGCAAACAAAGATAAGTCATACTTTATATTTTGTTTTAATGTTTGCGTGACACTGGCTCATGTTAAACTGTAGCAGGTGTGTTCACGTACTTTTTGTGACCCACAAATTAAGGCAACGTGTGTATAAGGAAGAAAATAAGATCCGCGTCTTAACGTTGTTACCCAGGTGCGTTCTATATTCCTCACGCAATTCCACAGGTGTAGCGATTCAAAAGCAACACAGGTCTTTTTGTAAAATATGTTTCAATGGTCTTTACATTACCCCCAAATATTTCAGCCAGGTGCATTCACACATGTGTTGTGAATCATATGATTGGTTAGAAGAACATACAAGAGGATTTTTTCAAGAGGTTTCAAGAAAAACCTTCATTTTTATTTTGTATTGCACAGCACCATCTAACTTTCATTACAAAGTAATTCCTCGGGTGCATCATTCAAACCTTCCTAACTAGGCTAGTTAACCAGGTGCATTTACACATGTGTTGTGAATCATTGGTTAGAACGAACATGATATACAAGAGGATTTTTCAAGAGGGTTTCAAGAAAAACCTTCATTTTCTTTGGTAGTGCACAGCACCATCTAACTTTCATTACAAAGTAATTCCACGGGTGCATATCATTCAAACCGTCCTAACTATGCTAGTTTGTGCGCTACATTGTTATTTGTTATTTTCGGGAATAACTTTGCAGCACTGCTCGTCTGCACATCAAAACAAGCGCATTGGGTTTCACCAACTTTGTAATCCATGCCTAATTTATTTTGCAAAATTTAGGAAGAAAATATATAATGTTCATGTATATACCTTGAACATGTATTTAAACATAATTTAATTTGATAAATTTTGTTTGAATCTAGCACTGTGTGTATACTGTAGTTGCTATTATTTAATTAGCATGAAAGTGAGACAAATATTTGGAAAATGTATGAGCTTGATTCTTCTGTTCACACTTTATTCCTTAACCCATTCAGGACTGATTGATTTTTGCTATTTCATGTATTCTTCATGGAGCTTTGCCTGAGTATTTTCGGGACCAGTCCTAAATGTGTTAACCAATAAAAAATTCTAGTTTTGATTTTTTAATAGGTACTCTGTAATTCATGTATTCTCCATAGACCCCAAACCTTGTATTACAAGGAAAAGGTGTGTATTAAAGAACATTATTTTTTTGGAAGCATCTGCGCTTCCATACGTGCTGATCTAATCATGTATGTTTTGTTTCTTTGAGTAAAGTGAGCAAGTGGTTAAACTAAGGAAGAAAATCATTGTTTTGAAGATGCTGCGCTTCCATACTGATCTATTCATGTACGTTTTTGTTACTTTGAGTAAAGTGAACAAGTGGTTAAACTAAGGAAGAAAATCATTGTTTTGAAGCTGGTGCGCGTCCAAACGTGCTAAACTATTCATGTATCTTTCGTTTCTCGAGGACAGCGTGAAAACGGAAAGAAGAAAAATCCTAGCTTGTTTTGAAGCCGCTTCGCTGGCGCGCACGCTAAACTCCTCATGAATTTTTAGATATCATTCTCCATATGACCTGCTTCTCGGTATGCTAAGGAGCAACTCGATCAACCTCGTGATCAAAACACACGCTCTTACTCTAGGTCTAGCTCTAGTCCTTACGATGATGGCCCGCTGGAAACGGACGCCATCTTTCTCTTCAGCATTATGCTTTTAGAGTGTATTATTCATGGTCATGTGGAATAATTACTTGTGTTCAAACTAAAGCCACATATGCAGTTGGGGGGGGGGGGGATATTAACCTATTGCCTACTGACTTACTGTAGCTTGGTGGACCCTTTATGTAACTCTATGTGAATTGAGAAATCTAGTAGGGAACCGGTTAACCCATTGCCTACAAGACACCTGGTGGACCCTGTATTTATACTATGTAAATTATGAAATCTAGTAGGGAATAAAATATTCACATGGGCTGTATTGAGATGTTACAACAACATTATATCGTGAGAACATTCCTTACTGTAAGGCTTATAGCAAATTGAAAATAATAATAATAAAGAGATATTTATAGAGGGCAAATTTCAATGAGTTTTTAAAGCGCTAGTCATTATTACCCCACACAATTCCCTGCATACAATGAGCACAGTTTCCACTCCGTGGGGAGTATCCCAGCCAGTTGCTTGATAAAGGAACCACATTCCCATGCTTCCAGGTATTTATTGTTGAAATCATGTTAACGCTGTTTGGTCAGATCTATTGAGAATGTATCTTATAAATACCAAAATCAAGCTTGAACAGGTTAAATAAAGGTTTTTATATTTTGTGAATTCATGTTCTCTTGAATCTTTTAACCTGTTGCTTATGGGAACCGGGTGGGCTATGACTACAAATTCTATGGGGATTTCAGAATCTAGTTGTGAACGGGTTAAGATGTACAATTTAAGTCGGAGTTGTTTTTCATCTTTTCCGCATTAACGTCAAGGAAATCTATTTGGCATTTGGCAAGTTAATCATGATATTTTGTGCAAAATTAGAGCTTTGGGGTGAAATCCATTTTCGTTATTAAAAGCGGATCATCCCCCCTGAATTGCAAATCACCTGTCCTGTTGTGTGATGGAATAATTTAACCTTTAAGATAATTTGTCTCCCTCGTGTCTCGTTGGTAACTGTTACACAAAATGTTTAGTTTAGTTTTTTTTTTCAAAGGAAGGTAAATGATGTCGATGAAAAAATGGAGGGATAGAAAGAGAGAGTGTGATTGGTTACCCTGTTTACTTCGAGATTCTGAAATCCCCATAGACTTATAGTATGTAGCCAACCAAGTTCCCTTAAAAGGCAAGGGGTTAAGTAATGTTATAAAGGCGCTGTTATTTTGGTAAGCACTTGACAGATGAAAGTCTGTTATTTGGTGAGAACTCGGAGACGAGACGGGGAGAAAGTCTCGGGAGATGGCATGTCAGAGTAACACTATCGGCCTCTCGTCTGTCGGAGGCCCTTGTTATTACACGAGAGAACGAGCGAGGGTGATGGAGATTGGGTTGCCAATTTTGCGAGTTGACCTGACCGACTGAGGCCCTCCTTGTTGCGATTAAAGCAACAGAATGTAAAACTGAAAGATATTTGGAAACTTACGAGTTAGAATTGCAAATTTTTGTTGTTGAGAGCATTAGGTACATTAATAATGCAAACGGTAAAGTGACAGTGATAAGATGTTTGAGTTCTCTAGTTAAGAGATCTGGGGCTCTAGAGCTGTAATAAAGGTGGGTGATGAAGATTGAGTTGCCAATTTGAGAATCAACCTTGCGGTACAGATGCCGTTATGTTTAACCCATTCAGGACTGGTCCTGGTAATACTCGGGCTAGGGTCTATGAAGAACGTAGATTATACCGAAATCAAATACTCGTAGTCTTGAATGGGTTTATACACTGAGGGATGGGAAAAGAACGATTGCCGATGGGGTTTGCCAATTTGCCAATTTCCATTGTCGTTTGCCAATTTGCCCATGCCTGGGAAAATGCAAAATGAGGGAGTCTAGAGGTACAGACAGACTAGACTAGATTACCAATTTTGAGAATGCTGGGTAAATGCAAAGGGACTATCTCGAGAGAGAAAAAGAGAGCAGCGCAAAGACATTTGGGAGTGCCAATTTAGAGAACTGACAGTTTGGAGGACCTTGTTATAAGAAGCGAGAGAGAGAGAAAGAAAGCGAGTGGTGAATGGTTAGGAGAGAGACTTGGCAATGGACAATTGGGTTGCCAATTTGGAGATTTGAATGTCAAAGTCCGAAGCACTGCCTCGCCAATGATAGGACATTTTAGAGGATCCAACTAGCTTTGCCAATTTCGAGAGGGCTGAGAAGTAAGTGCAAGACTTTTATTGAGAAGGTCAACAATATGTTTCATTAGGTTGCCAATTTTGAGATTTTAACTGATTGATTGCATTAATCTGTAAGACAGACAAAAAGAAGAAAGAAAAAAAGTTTGACCAAATAAGGTTTTGTTAATTAAAATACACTACACGAGATTGAAAGAGAGCAATTCTGAGAACACTGGTGAAAATGCATACTGTTAAAATAGAATTACTTATTAATCATTTTGATCCTAAATATGGAGAATTTGATTATGAAAGGCTTACGTTTTACATGGACGAAGCAGAGATATGGGGCAAGAGAGAAGGAGGGAGAGAGATATTCAGAGTTGCCAATTTAGAGATTGCTTGGATATATGATGCTAGGAGTCAAAAGGAATAGAATGAAGTGGTCTTTATAATTATGAATTTTCCGACAATTACTCTTTTTGGAGCAGCAATGCAGGCATGATCAATTACCGTATTGAATGTACTTAAACTGATTGTTCATATATGCCTTTCTCTAATAATTGATGTAATTAGCGATTGCATTCTCCATTAGGGAAGTGTAGCCAATTGGTGAACACCTGCAAGTCCATTTTCTCATCTCACAAACAAGCTACTATAGCTATTGTTGGTGTGTACGTAATAATTGCCCAGTCGTCATATTTTTCTCAGCATTTAATTAGGAGTTTCACTTTCAATTTAGGCTTTGAGGAGTAAATTTATAGGCGTCAGGAAAATACCGTTATGGGTTTTACCTGTAGAAGATAATTTCCTTGTCGTAATAGCTACCAGGGACACAAGTACAAATAATATATGTACTCTTGAAAGGGTATACTGTATATGATGAAACCATTGTATATTGTTGCCTATAGGAGCCTTTTATACATACAGTATTGTATATTAGAAAAATCTATGGATATTTCATTATTTAGGAGGATTAAGAATGTTATGCATTTTTAAAAGCAAATATTGTCTTTATTATGACATGGATTTCTGATGCAAAAGCAATAAAAACCATCAATATTTTGGCTCGACGCTGCATGTTCTCACATACTTCATGTTGGAGAAGTGTATGTTGCACGGACGGTTATAAACCGCAGCCTGTTTACTCAGTCTAGTTGGGTTTGGGATGCATGCACATCCGCATCAGAGACGTGTTTGCCAGGGCAAAATCGTCGGGTTCGAGCGAGAAGGCCGTTAAGTTGATTTCTGGCAAGAATGAGTTTATGCATACCATCTTGTATGTCAGATGGAGCCTTCTCTATGTCGTGCCAACATTTCAGATGATATAGTTGTTTCTAATTTTGGGAATATTTTGCAAAAATCAAAAAGAGAACTATATTGGGTTTCGATCTACTTGGCACCCTAACCATTTAACATGATCACGCCTCTAAAGTACTAAAAGTGACTTAGCGTCCTTCTCGTTCTCAACTGACGAAATGCTGAAACAGCACGTCATGTTTTTACACTCACATGTTATTACACCTAGCTCTGTTCCCTCTTGACAAAACCGCAAGAAATCAAATAAGACGCTCAAGTTGTGAAAAAAGCGTCTCAGAACCGGATACCAAGCTATACTTAATTTACATCATTCAATGTCTTTTTTGATATTTCCAATTATCTTCCTTTTACCATAAATAGCCCATTTTATTTCCTATCATCACCTGCTTTTTTTTAAGGATTTGAATTTACAGGTCTCTTCCCTGTGAATTTTGCACATCAGATAGACTCCCACAACATTGTGTGTTGTAGATCCGAATCTGTTGATGGCCAATGCAAGAGTTTCTAGTGGCCAAATTAAATTTTGTGGTGGCCATTGGCACTCGAGCCGCCACTAATAGGGCAAACCAGTCCGGTTTCTATGGGAGGGTACATGTATCTCACAGGGGACAAAATAATATGTATTTTTCGGGGGCTACTTTTCAAGCTTGCTTGCATGAAAATAACACTCTAAAATGTCTTTTGCATTGAACTCTATGCAAATTTATTGGGGCTCTTGTATGATTTTCGGGAACTCTTTTTTGGCATTTCGGGGGGCGAATTCGCCCCGAGCCCCGTGTTTTTTTGTCACTGGTATCTCGGCATAAGCACCGAGGCACCTGTCTGTCTTGGTAGAAATGTATATGCACAGTCCAAAGTGCGCTCCCAGTCGGTGTTTGCTTTAAATGTAGATCCTATTATAAATGAGATCCTTAATTTCCCGCTTTCGTGCGCGCCAGACAAAGAATGTGCGCAATCATGCTGTAAAATATGAAACAAATTATCTCTCCTTTTATTCTTGTTTAGTTTTCAATATGCATCTTTCTAATAGTGTAGACATTAACAAAAGAATGATTATATTGAAGAAAACAAATTGCCAAATCATATACTGTGTGCAAAGTGATCAGAACAATTTGATTAAAATGTCTTTTACTTTGGTGTATTAATATATTTTTTTTCTCCAAAAAAAAACAATTCTCCACCTCTAATATCTATTGTTCATTTACAGGCAGCGTATTATAATGTCTGCAGCCTTCACACGACCCGGTGGATACATGTACATGTACATAGTACATGCTGGTCCTCCGATTGGGGTGAAATTAGCTGCCTCCAGATCTGATATTAAAGGCGCGTTATCAATTTTCTCTCATATTTCTCTTATTTCACAGGTTTGCTGCAGTCTGAACAACTGTGAATATCTGCGTCCATTGATTATAAATGTATTTACATGTATGTGTGCAAATCCGAGTCAGAACAGAGTGGGTTTGTGAGCACTACAAAATGCCCTCTGCCCATCTATGTTGTCATCATACCCCCTCCCTCCCTCCCTCCCATCCTCTCTTGTGCTTGCGATGTTTGCTATAAAATGGCTCAAATTCTCTCTCTCTCGTTCACACTTGGCAGGGTCGCTGCACCAGAGAGAACTGTAAATACCTGCATCCGCCGCCACACCTAAAAACCCAGCTGGAGATCAACGGCCGCAACACACTGGCCACACAGAAGATGCTGCAGAACTTGCAGAACCAACAGCTAGGGCAGGTGGTGGGACTACCACCAAACATGAACCTGCAGCTGCAGCCGTCCCAGTCGGCCCTGCTCGCCGGCAGCCAGGGGGTCCCAACTGCACCAGGGGTGAGTCACATCTCACATGTATATAATTGTCATGTACATGTTGCATTTGAAATAATGAAATAGTCCCTTTTTTCTGTTCTCCTTTATACTTCCAATTTTGCATCATTTTGAAAGTAAAACTGAAACGCTGCTGCCTGCACTGTTATATTTGTAAATTTTAGCCTGAAATATTTCTCTTTTCTTTGGATTATAAAGCATACATTGTACATCTGCATCTTTTGAAAAAGTTTGAGCTCGAAAGTATTTTTTTTTATTATTAAGAAACTTGTATTTGCATATATTTTGTAGTTGAACATTTAGTACAAAGTTTCCTTTTTGTATCATCCGTTTTTTGCATATTTGAATATTTGATGTATTGTCTTGCATTATAGTGCCTAGTATTATAAAAAAAAAAAAAAGCATAATGCATTATTTAGACAATATGGTACACGTAGAGTGTACTCGCATCACAATTAAATAGATGTTTAATTTTGATAATATACGTTTGAATATTATAAATGCTATATCTCAAAAAGCATATCATTTCTGTTTTGTTAGTTTCATATTGAAAACATTGCTAATTATCATTAAAAGCAAGAAGCTTTTTCCTCTGTCATCTGTGCTAACTTTTATGCAAAACTTTGTGAATAACTAGAAAGAAAAACATATTTAATGTGCAGCGCAAAAATTGATTTGCAACGGAGAATGTAAATACCTATATATAGTCTTCAAAGTGCACCATAGTACATTATTTCCTCATATAAATGTTAAAAACATTTTCACTTTTACATTGAATGAAAATCTGCATGGAAATGCTGGAAAATTGAAAGCGTGCAGTTAGATATCTAGAGCAACGTTTGTAATATAATCATAGTAACTGTTTATGCAGGCTTACTGCCATATGCTGTTATTCAGCTTTGAATAATGCATTTAATATTTTCTAGCATTAGATTGGATCAGAGGATTTCTTTATTGATTAACCCATAAAGGGGGGTGTTTCACAAAGATTCTAAGTTGAACTTAACTCTAAGTTGGACTTCAACAATTATGGAAAGCCGTTAGTTTCTTTGAAAATTTGTTGTACAAGTTCTTTTAAAAGGCATGAAATGTTGGCCCAAATCATTAATATTTTCTATTATCACGGAGATTTCATGTTCTTGATGTCAAGTTTATGAAGAGTTTATGAAAAGTTTAAAATACTTTAATTTTTGCTTTTGAATTAATTTTTATTTCAGTCTTGAGAGATAAGTTCATCTAAGGATCTTTGTGAACCCCCCCCCCCCAGCTTGACTTCCCCAAAATACTCAGTTTGGGGTCTATATAGTAAATATATACTATACCAAAATCAAACGAGTCTTGAATGGGTTTAATAAACATACATGTATATAAAAACAAAAAATAGTCAAATTGAGCACATTGCCATGTAGCATACAAAATAGATGGCTGCAAAATGAGACACAAATGAGACAATGAGACTGCAAACAAGAAACGCAACAAAGAAATATATTGAATATAATTCTTCTTTAATAGAGCATGATTGCATATACTGTGCATTTTCCAGTAATGAAACATTTTGCATTTTTCACTGTTTGTGCATACAAATATATTGATTGCATAATGTGTGCTATTAACCCTTTTAGGGCTGACAGATTTCGCTATAACATGTATTCTCTATAGACCCGTGCCCGAGTATGTTCAGGACCAGTCCTGGAGGGGTTTATAAAGAAAGAGCATTTAACATTTCAATATTCAGCAAATAATTGCATGATTATAATGTTCAAGTATACCCACGCCGCATTTCCAAAAAGAGTAGCGCAATAGCTTAATAGCGTCTAGACATATGCTGTTTCTGAACTTGAGGTATATGTCACAATCGAAATACAGTTGTGTAGAAAATTCCATCAAAATGCTTTACTTCAATTCATGGCATGGCTTATTGTAGAAAACAATAAATTCATACTTGTATGTATGTACATTTTGTGTCCAATACATATTAGCCAATAAGTTAAATTTATACAAAATTTACATTTTAAAGCAATACTCATAATAAAAAACAATCTGTATCAACTATTTTACTTACAAACAAAAAAATCAGTACATGTATATCAAATTATTTAAACATGGATATATATCATCACATACAATTTTACTATTTCACAAAAGCAAGGAAATATGCATATATATACATATCGGCAAGTATAACAAGATGTATCATTTTTTAAAAGGAACAAAATTATTGAATATAATGTATGTACTCATGACCCTACGACTAAAATGTTCATTAAAATGAAACCGGAATATCTACCCATTTTTTCACCATCTACAATAAATTTGAATTTATTGCATGGCAAATGTTCATGTTGTATTCACATTTTTATCAAACATTTTTTGAAATTCTATCACACCTTCCATATCGTTGAATTTCATTGAGTAATTTAATTTCATATGTTACAAAAAACATACATTTCAGTTCAAAATAATCATGAAACATATTTGTAAGTGAAAGAAAATAGCGGTTAGGACCATTTCCAAGCAAAGCGTCATGTTGTTAACAAAGAAAAATCACCCCTTTGCCCTTTGAGTATGATCCTGCCAATATTGAATTGACTACTGGTAGCATTTCAGTACGTATCACTGTAATGAGAACATTCATATTTGAAATGATTCAAATGCCAAAAGGATTATTTTGTGGCTACATTGTAACATTATAACATTTGGTCCACGTTTGCTCGGACTGCCCAGCACTGAGTATGCTTATGCTGATGATCGGTGCCTCGCCCTATAGACACTCATAAAATGACGTCTTACCTATTAAAAGTAACTATGAATTGAATGCCAGGAATCTTCAAAAGTGCAACAGAAACTGAAATATAAACCATCCTAAATTGGACCCCCCCCCCCCCCCCCCCCCGTCCCATTTTGTTTTCAAAGAACTTTTAAATGTTGAAAATTGCCAGTCTAGAATTTAAAAAAAATGTATATGTATGAAACATCCCATTGGATCTTCAGATATTTCTCACTTCTTGCATAGTTTTGTAAACATTTCTCAATTATATAAAAAAATACTAAAATATTAAAAAATAGACTGAGATTGTTGAAAGTTCAATGCTCAGTGTTGTAAAGTTTGATCACCTTCCAACCATTGTGTGTAAATTTATTATTTACCCATTCAGGACTGCTGTCCCCCGCAAATACTTAGTTTGTGGATGCATGATTTCATCTAAAATGTTCAAAAGCACTGAAGGTCCAATTTATGGGAAAAGACAGTTTTTCAACTTTTCTTTAAAAAGACAACAATTACTGCTAATTTGGCGAATATCTATCAAAAATAGAAGAGAGCAAAATTTGGTTTGTGCTACAAGTATCATTCTGATTATCTCTGAAGTACAAAAAGTGACTATAGCACCGTTTTTTCTCAGAGTCAACTAACGAAAGATGTAGCATTTAATACAGTTGTCAACAGTTCGTGGGAGAGATGTCTTTGTTTAGAAATGGAAACATTCTATAGGCCTAACCTCTCACCCTCGGGCAAGAATGAAATCTACATTGTGTAAACAATCTATAAACATCAAATAATGGAACACAACAGCTACTGTACATAATACAAAGGTCGTAATAATCGTTCTATTCTTCTGTTCGGCTTGGGGTGTTTGATGATACATTATATACACCCCAGGGTTGAAGTTGTGACATTGAGCATTAATTAGATTTTTAATTAGATTACATGGCATCTATTATCATTTTGAAGCATCATCGTGGGAGATTTATAGTCAGATTTACTCTCTCGGTCGCTCAAATTTTGTAGTAAAGAAAATGTATCAGTATTGCGAGGGAAAATGTGTAAATTATTCATGAGAACTAGAATGAGAGGATTATTTTGATGATATTTTGGAAGATCATCTAAAAATTGAATTTTGTGATTGGAAAAGTGATAAATGTGCAATGCTCACACCAAAAGACAATAAAGGAATTAATTGCCAAAGAATTGCCATTAGAATAAAAACAAATGAAAAGAAACAAATTAATGTAGATCAATTTCTCATATTGAGAGAATAAGAACGCAATCACAGAAGAAGACTCGTGCAAATACTATTACCCCACTGCCTACAGGAACCTGAAGGGTATGTGTTTACTCATTGGAAATTGACAAATCTAGTAGGGAATAGGGGGGTGTTCCACAAAGATCCTAAGTTGAACTTAACTCTAAGTTGGACTTAAAAATGATGGTAAGCCATTTGTAGCCTTGAAATAAAATATATATATTCAAAAGCAAATATGCAAGTACATGTACATGTATCTTAGACTTTTTGTAAACATTTACATGAAGTCTCCTTGTTAATAGGAAATATTAATGATTTGAATCAACATTTTATGCCTTTTAAAAGAACTTCCCTAAAAATTCCCTCAAAACTAACAGCTTTCCATAATGTTTAAGTTTAAATTAGGATCTTTGTGAAACACCCCCAGGTTAAAGTGCATCGTTCCTTATTCACAATCTGTAATTCCCCGGCCTTTATTTGCTATAAAATCTGATTGACGAGTTTCTCAGAAACGGGGTTAATACCTGCTCGTCGGAGACAGATTTACGATATCAAGATGTCCACGAGCATCATGAATACATTATTTAAAGCTAATGTCTAGTCCTTGCAGAATAATTTTCATTCAGAAGGAAACGGCCTTAAAGGTAGTGTCATTCTTTTTCAGGCATTTTAAAGTTTTTTCAGTATTAATATTATTACAGGTTACTTATATAGCGCTATTCATAAGATATCATACCTTTTTTTATTAAAACAAATATAACAATTAATACATACAAAATACCAACAACAACAACGATACATCATTCTATTACAAATTTTTAAAAATTCCTTTAAGTCAGGAAATTTTAGATGGACAAGTACCCAATAGTGCCTTTGAATTAGATTCTACATGGTCATTTGATCTCAAATGGGTCATTAAGGAAAGAGTACAGAAATTAAAATGGAGAATGATTGTCTACATCTCCGAGACGAGAAAAAGAATGTCAAGTTGAATTCTGACCCAATTTCTTCCAGATTCAATTAGTACAGGCCTTTTAATATGTATTAATGGAAATAAACAGAAATTAAAAAAGGGTAATGTATGTGTAGATAATACATAAGTAGCATCCACGTTACAATATTCAATTACATTAAATTGGTCATCGCAATTTTAAAAACATAAACAAACATATGCTGATAAATTTACGTAGTTTGTTTGAAACTAATGTTTTTAATATCCAATAATTTTGTGTTCAATTGAAATATGCCATATAATAACATAACTACTACAATGTATCCATAACTCTTTATACATTTAATAAAATATGCCAAATAAGTTTAATAAGATCTCACAATGTCATGTAATCTTGAATTCTAATGATATTAAAAACAAAATAATGGTAATTCTGAACAAGTAATTCAATATAACACACAATTTGCATCTACAAATCCGAACACTTTGAAAAAATAATGTAACTTGAAACATAAATACAGTCTGCAAAAAAAAATGAGTTCATTAAGTTGACAATAACATATGAATGTGATGGAAACGTCATCCCTTACACTATATTTATGTATGATAGTTATGTCAGTGAAAAAAATACATGGGGCTCGGGGCAAATTATTCTCCGAAATGCCCAAAAGAGCTCCCGAAAATTATAAAAGAGCCCCCGTAAATTTGCATAGTTCAATGCAAAACAAATATTAGAGTGTTTTTGTTCATCCAGGCAAGCTTGAAAAGTAGCCCCCGAAAAATAAATAAATTTTTTGCCTGGATAGTTATGGAATGTCCGTTATGAATAGCTAGTAAGAAGTAGTGCTTTTAGTTTAAGCAAATGTAAAATGTTTTGAATTATTAACCCAAAGCTTATTTCATGCAATATTTTTTTCCTCTCAAGTGATCAACCTAACTCCTAAAAGCAAAAAAGAATTCTACCTCGTGCGGTGGAAATAATGCTATCATTTGAATGTCTCTTTTTCTCTTAGTTGTCAATTGTATGAACAATTATTGCATTTGTATAAAAGAAATTGCATTTGTATTAAAAAATTGCATTTGTATTAGAAAATTGCATTTGTATTAAAAATTGCATCCGTATTACCAAAAAAAAAGCATTTGTTTGAAACAAAAAAAAATATCTATCAATATTATGCATATTTATTTTATTTATTTATTCCATTTTCTGTGTATTGAATGCTGCCCCCTTGTGTTCCTTCCACCTTGATTTGCAGCAAAGCACGCCCGTCGTCATCCCCACTTCACAATATCATCACATCCCCTCCAAGGACTCTGCTCAGCACTCTGCTGCTACCGTCGCCGCCGCCAATGCCGCCGCTGCCTCCCTCTATCAGCAGCATGTTGCCCCCGCGCAAATGACCTACAACGGCCTGCAAATAATGACGCAGCCGCCCTACCACACCCTACCCGGTGTGCCTGTCACGGCTGGGCAGGTACGTAAGCCCCCCCCCCCTTACCTAAAGAGAGAGGGGGGAAATCAAAAATTGTATAAAACAAAATGGCCGCCACCAACAGATGACAAAAACAAAATGGCCGCCACCACTGGATGAGAAAACGTAGAGAGGCGGGAGAGCTGTTTAACGCCAGCGAGAGGGTGGATTGACATCTAGGCTGGGCTTTTGGAATGAAATGAAAATGTTTGCAAAAATATATGCAGTGCCTTTTTGCTTTGTCATTTATATTACAAAAGAAGTTGTATAATTTCAATATTTGTGTTTGCCATTTCGCTTTTTCTTTACCAAAGAAGTATATATATTTTTTATTTGTTTGTTTTGTCAGTTTTATTGTTTGTGCTAATTGTTTTTTGTTGTTGTTGCTGCTTTCCCACGCCACCACCATTTATTCCATTTTGTATCGCTAACCTTGTCTCCTTGCTTTCCTTATTATTAGTACACGTTGTTGCTTTTTTGCATTGTTTGTCGCTTTTTTTTCTTTATTCAAGTATTAAAACAAGAAATGAAGAAAATTGTTTGTCGCATTTATTGCTCTGCATTGTTAATCACAATTTTGTGTTTATTTAACCTTTCTTGCCAAAAAATTCAATATGCTCTAAAACAACACCCTGCAATTTTTGCTTTAATACTTATATCAATTCTTGCCTTCTCGCTTGTTGATCTAGCTACGGAATTTTGGCATCTTGTTTGTGCATTTTGTTCAAAATGTAGCTCTGAAGCATCTTCCAGTGCATTGCATTTTGCCCTTATTTCTTGAACTTCATAAACCTTCTACATGTATATATCACCTCTGTTTTAGACATTGTCTTTCCTTGTTAACATTCATTATTAGTGTTTAAACATTTTTTTTTGGGGTCAATATAAGGAAAGAGATTGACTCAGACATAATAGATACGAATGGATGAGATAAAGCTTATTTCTGATATTTCCCCCACGTATTGTTTATATAAATTTATCAACCATTTTATAGGGTTATCAAATTTTATTGTACAGGGACAGTTTTTTTTTTAGTTTTTTTTTTTATTACGGTTAACTTGAAAACATTTTATAGGGTTTATCAAATGTTATTGTAGAGGGACAGTTTTTGTTGTTGTTTGTTTGTATATGGTTAACTTGAAACCTTGTCCATATGGATATGGGTGGGGCATGATCTTTTTTTCTGGCACTGGTCCATTTGATTTCCAGACTTCCCGCTAATCGTAATCCAGATGTCATGATGAAATGGAGCCTAAAAGTTTAAAGTGGTTACGCAAAAGGGTTTGGTAGACCTATATTAAAATTCACCTCTACACAAAGGAATTATTAGATAAGTATCTTCGCAAAATAATAGGTGTGTCTGGTTGAATATCAACCCCATTTTAGCAATGGAACCTTTTGTAACACCTACATGTATTATAAACTCGAGATGGGAAACGCTATAGTTTGTAGGCAAGGGAAATAAGAGCTTCCGAATCTGCAGTTTTCTCTTCTTTGAAAAATGTTATGTCCAGACAAAATGGCTTTTCAGTATATCAATTAACCTGTTCCCTAACAGATTGCGCAATCCCAATAGAGTGGTGAAGTGTGATGTCATAAATGATGTCATAAACATTTTTTTTAGAATTTTCAAATTTGGACTTCATTTTCAGAAAGAGCATAACAAATGATGTCTAAATACCAAAAATCAAAGGAATAGGTTACGTATTGGCCGAGATATGCCCATCCGAATGATTTTTTTGGTCAATGGGCAATCATTGTTATAGTGCACTGGTTCCTAAATTTAGGAACCAGTGCACTATATCACTGATTGCCCATTGAATTAAAATTCATTCGGATGGGCATATCTCGGCCAATACGTAACCTATTCCTTTGATTTTCGGTATTTGGACATTATTTGTTATGCTCTTTCTGAAAATGAAGTCCAAATTTGAAAATTCTAAAAAAGTGTTTTTATGACGTCATGGCTTCTGTACTCTATAGAGTTAAACCAGGACCCATTGGGTTCCTGTAGGCAATGAGTTAATTTGTTTCTCTTTGCTCATTCACGAGACACCCACTTCAACAAAGAGAAGTTTTTATAAGGGACACTAATAGCTTGGAAAGTAAAGTTGCCTTATCTTTGCGATGAATTAAGGACTCTCACCACATCCATGACGGCGACTTAAGGGGCAGATTGCGGCCCACGCAATCCACACCTGTCACATGACCATGCTATCCCTTAACGCTAAGATTACAAAGTAACCAACACGATTTCCTTAAAGGGATCTAGTAACATTGTCAAAATCCTCAAAACTTACTTGGAACTCTAGCAGTTTCCTACATACCTCATTGCATTCGTTTGACCAATGGAACAGTTGTTGGTTTTCCAAATTTTTCTTCTGTTATAAAGATATGTATGGTTGAAATGTTCGGATTTATAACTATCTACTGGATAGATATAATTGTGTACAAAGTCAGTGCAATGAGTTCTCGATATCACTTTGCATTTTCGCTCTTTACTCAGCCATATAACATCCATTTAACATCCATTTAACATGAAATTTCCACACATTACTCTATAGTGGAGATATCAGATTACAGATCATGTCAAAAAAGTTACTAGATCCCTTTAATACAAACTTGAAAAGGGTGACCGATTGAGATAAAATAAGTTTATTGGCAACTTCTATTCTGGATAGGTTTCGACCCACGCACTCTTCGCTAGCCGCATGATCATGTTCCCACTCTTCGGCACATTAAAAAACAGAATTTCCCCCAGTAGTCTTTTTTAAAAACATGACGTCATTTTACTACTGTGAAGCGAAATTAGCCACGTTATCTTTTTTCCATGTCTGTTATTTTTGTAAAGCCACGCACCTACATGTATAATCATGTCGGATTCGATGCGGTTGTTCCAATAACCTTCAGGGAATGGGTATAAACTTGTTGCACTCAATTACGTCAAGTACGTGGGCAGAACCCGCAGCCAAATATTAAGCATTACCCTACTTTGTTGTTTTGTTATTTTGCGGAGAATATCGTCTTGTTCGGGAAAGTTATTAATTAGATCTAATCTGCAATAACCTTCTCCCAAAAATGTGTAACAGAATTTTTCCAGGAAGCGTTATAAAAGAATATAGGCGTTAACTGATTTATTCCATTCCCACACCCCCTTTTTGGCCGACAAACGCCCCTAAAAATATCGTAGATGACCAGATAAAGATGACCACTTCCATAATATTGTCACATGCAGCAAAATATACAATAATACTAGACAAAACAAATATTTGGGTGAGGCATTATGTCAAAATCAAAAACAAATTAAAAGTTTTAATGAGATTGCCACAAAAACAAGGACGGTCTTCAATGAGATAATGTTAATAATAATGTTAAACAGAGGTGCGACATTTAGTTGCAGAAGAGCTGCGTATTTCATATCAGATATTTACTGTAGCATTCAAAATAATAATGTTAAACAGAAGTGCAACATTTAGCCGCAGAAGAGCTGCATATTTCAAATCTGATATTTTCTGTAGCATTAAAAATAATGTTTAAACAGAAAGACAAAATTGTAGCCGCGGTAGAGCTGCATAACGCAAATCTGATAGCCTCTGTACCGGACGGACGGTGCGATGCAGTTTGTGCTCGTCTAATAATTACTGCGTTTTCCCCGAGGCACCGACTGGCCGATTACTCTTCGGAGAAATTGTCCTCACATCAAATTAAGTCTTCAAGCCATTTCTGGGTTGTGGTAATACCAACATTTTGGGGGCAGAAACAAGACTGATAAATGGAAAAAAAACGAAATGTCATTAGAAGACAGTAAACCCAAGGGAAGCTGTATTTTCAAATTAATTTTAACCCATTCAGGACAATTACAATTGTATAACATGCATTCTGCATAGACCATACCCTAAGTATTGTCAGGGCAAGTCTTTAATGGGTTAGTTAGTAGACAAGAGAGAGAAGAAAAGGGCAACAAATTATGAGAGGCTTTGTTTTCTGGGGGGCATTTTTTTTTTCTCTTAAGAAAATATTATTGTCTAAAAAATAATGGAGTTTAATTTTGTAGGGAATAGGATATCAATCTCGTTAATCTTGACCTAGAGTTAGTGATGTAATCTGTTTCATCGATAATTCTGTTTTTATAGACCTTTACCGACGTGTTTATCTCCTTGTGCATCCCCACACTATTCAGTGCTCTCTTATTAACCAATTCAAGATTTATCTTGAAAGTCTCAGGATATTTTCTATGGAGAATGCATGTTATACCAAAATTTATCCAGCTTGAATGGATTAAATTAATATGATAGTCATATGAAAGTCCACATATTCCCCCTTTATTTTGTTATTTGGATAGTTCAATTGTCTGGAAATGTTTAAATTTATGTTTCTTTTGTATTATAAATGTTGTAGGAAGCACTTTTTAAAATATTTCAATCTCCATTTCATTCATATTTCTTCTTTTTTACTTTACGATAATCAAAAGTCTTGCATCCTAACACAAATCTAAGCAGTATTCAATGCTATCAAAGTATGAACTCTAGCAATATAAAGCAGCAATTATTCTTCATACTGCAGAGTTATAAAGAAGAGAGCACTACAACTTTTTAACAGAAGATGATAAAACACGTCGTCTGCTTTTTATTTAATTTGTTATCAATTGGTTTATTGCTCTTAAGGATATTTAAACATTGCATTTTTGCTTTTTAACTTTCTGCTCTGCTGGGTCAGCTCTGTTGAATTGTCCGCATACATGTTGTTGTTTTTTTTGACATGCTTTGTTCCTTTTATATTGCTATATACATATGCATTCACTATTTTCTGAAAGTTTTGGTTATGAAAGCAAAACCAAAACTAAAGTGTGAACCCTTATTTACATCTCACCCGATTACATTGTACACAATAGCTTCATCTATTCTATGTATGTTGCAGTTACATATTTGTTTTTGTCATAGAGAAGGTTTTTTAGTATTGAATGGCATGAGATTGAATGTGAATGCTGTTG
The DNA here is from genome assembly GCA_037951105.1 of Echinarachnius parma. NCBI lineage: Eukaryota > Metazoa > Echinodermata > Echinoidea > Clypeasteroida > Echinarachniidae > Echinarachnius > Echinarachnius parma. The sequence goes on along the minus strand of JBAMJV010000564.1, from coordinate 88,387 downwards.
GTAGTTTTACATAATCCCATGGTTATTATGTACATATACCTATTATGCATTATGTAAAAACTATATGAACAACCCCTACATCTATTACCGTGACTAGTATTATGATGACTATTTGGATGACTACTACTACCAACACTTCTATGTGTATGTATTATGTTGACTACCACTTCTACTACTATTACAATGTATGAGTATGACTACTGAAACTACATTGTCAACTACTGCTAAGTCTACTACTATGACTACAATGACAATGACTATGACTACAAATACAAATAGGACTACTTATATGGCAACTACCAATGTGACTACTATGCCCATGACCATGACTAATACTACTACAAATACTATGTCAATGACTACGATTATGACTAAGTAATACAACTACTACTATGACTGTTACTATGACTACTGTTTTGACTACTGCAACTTCTTCATCAAATACTACTACGATGATGACAACTACTACTGTGACTACTGCTAGCATTACTACTACGACTACGACTACGACTACGACTACGACTACGACTACGACTACTACTACTACTACTACTACTACTACTACTACTACTATGACTATGACTACTACTACGACTATGATGACTATGACTACCCTTCTACTACTGCTACGACTTTGACATTTACATGTACAGTATATGATGTACATCTCCATTTATCATCAACTTTACATCAAGAAATTCTCCATTTGCACAATCATTCCACCATTTACTACCTCAATCCTGTATATGTACATGTACTATCCCTACTCAACATTGTTCCTCATTCATTGTTTTTGTATGTGTTTGCGTGTGTGAGTGTGTGTGATCCTCCATGTTTGTGTGAGTGTGTGTTAGTATTATACTCACAATGGGTGCATTTACCGTCTCACTTTTAATTCATAATCAGCCGTTTGAAAAGTTGTACGTGCTGATATTTCTGACCGGATATAGCAAAACCCTGCACTTGTCGGTATCAAATGAAACCTTGTGACGGGGCCTTTCTAATGGTATGAAAACCTACATTTTGATTTTTACCGACAAGTGCAGGGTTTTGCTATGGGCGGTCACATTTTATCAAGTGGAATCGATAAAGTGAGAGAAGTAAAGAATGCACTCATTGTGAGCTTTGTACCACATCTGTCCATCAAATCGTCTGTCTGTCTGTCCGTCCATCCGTCTGTTTGCTTTAAGTTTGGTCTACATGTATGCCATTTTATCTCCCCTTCCCTCCCCCTCAGGGCCAGCCCCAAGTCCACACGAGTCAAGCCTCGACCGATATCAGTGCCATGTATGGTGGCTACCATTTCCTTCCTGTCGCAGTTTCCATGGTGCGTACAAACAAAGCAGCACACATTTTTTTTCTTCAAATATTAAAATTTATACGAATCAAAATTAATTTTCGTTTCAAGTCAAATTCACGTTATGAAAATTAAATAATGTGTATCATTTTTTGTATAAATGATACAAAATGATTGAAATTAAGTTAAAAAGGGAAATAAGCCATGTTTATTTGTAATATTTGCTGTAAATGGAAATGCTGATCATAGCTTGCATCTTGTTACGACAGAGGGCGCTATATAAAACGCTTGTTGCTCAACTTCTAGTTCTCCCTATTGATCAAAAGAAATTAATTTCGAATAAGTTTCTTTCACCAAAACAGAGCAGTTATCAAGAGTAAATCCATGTTCAGCTTTTCAATTCATTCTTACACTGACACTGGAACTAGATAATGAGGTAAAACAAAGCTAGCCTGGCCCTGTTTCTAGAGTTCATTGAAACAAAGCAGCTCGCATCTTAAATTTGCTGAAAAAGATAACAAATCGGTGCTGTATTTAAACAGTTTTTTGCTCTGCAAAAATAGGCTGATTTTTGGAAAGAATGTAATACATCTAGAGCTATCAAAAATGATCTTATAAAACAATAAAGCAGCAAAAATATTGAAAATCATACAAAAAAAGATCCATGTTTCATGTATAATTTTTCCAAATAAAAGGGGTTGTTTTTCAAAAAGAAAATTATTAACTCAGGGCTGTTTAAAAAAATTAATAAATACAGGCTGTGTTTTTTTATTCACAATTATAAATTCATGGCTATATTTTAGAAAATTATGAATTCGCTTCTAATCAACAATTCAGTGCTATTCAATTGCAAGAAAATGTTTAAAAAGGAACGAAACAAATATTCTCAATCCAGTTCTCAATTTCACTACTTAGAATTCTGACTCGAGAGGCACATATGGCGGCAACCCATACTCGCAGTATGCGGTTTCCATGGTGCGTACAAACAAACGGCAATCATTCTCAAGGAAAAAAAACATTCTTAATTCATGGCTGTTTTTTATTGAAAATTATAAATTCACTACTAATAATCAATTCAGTGCTATTCAATTGCAAGAAATCATATACCGTTGCCGTTTCCATGGTGCGTACAAAGCAGCACACATTTTTTTCCTTCAAATATTAAAATTTATACGAATCAAAAATAAATTGTCATTTTAAGGCAAATTCGCGTTTAATATAAGAATGAAATAATCAATGTGTAATTTTTGTACAAATTATACAAAATCATTAAGATTAAGTTAATAAAGGAAATGGCCATGTTTGATGTGTGATATTTACTTTGCAAAGGAAGGCCGATAGTGGGCTGCATCATCTTAAAACAGAGCGGCTATATAAACACTTGTTGTTCAACTTCTAGTTCTCATTGTCAAAAGAAATTAATTTCAAAAGAGTTTATTTCACCCAAAACAGAGCAGTTTTCAAGAGTAAATTCACGTTCAGCTTTCTAATTAATTCTTAAACTTGCACTGGAAGTAGATATGGAGGTTAACAAAGCTAGCCTGGCCCTGTGTCCATAGTTCATTGAAACAAAGCAGCTGGCATCTTAAATTTGCTGAAAAGGAAACAATTGAGTGTATATATTTGCTCTTCGAAAAAAGGCTGATTTCGGAAAGAATGTAATTCATCTATAGCTACCAAATTGATTATATAAAACAAAGCAGCAAAAATATTGAAAATCATACAAAAAGAAAGGATCCATGTTTCATGTTTAATTTGCCATATAAAAGGGGCTGTTTTTTCAAAAAGAAAATTGTTAACTCGGGGCTGTTTTTAGAAAATAATAAAATACAGGCTGTTTTTTTTCTTCTTGTAGACAATTACAAATTCATGCCTGTTTGTTAGAAAAATTATATATTTGCTTCTAATTATCAATTCAGTTCTATTCAATTGCAAGAAAATATTTAAAAAGGAACAAAACGAATATTCTCAATCCAGTTCTCAATTTCACTACTTAGAATTCTGACTCAAGATGTACATATGGCGGCAACCCGCAGTATGCGGTTTCCATGGTGCGTACAAACCAACAGCAACAAATGTCAAGGAAATAAACCATTCTTAATTCATGGCTGTTTTTTTTATTGAAAATTATAAATTCACTACTAATAATCGATTCAGTGCTATTCAATTGCAAGGAAATAATTTTAAAAAATGAACGAATACATGTTCACAATCCAGTTCTCAATTTTACTATTTAGAATTCTGACTCCAGATGTTCATATGGCGGCTACCCATACTCGCCGTATTCCGTATCCATGGTGCGTACAAATAAACAGCAACCATTCTCAAGAAAATTAAACTATTCATACAATGTTTAGCCTATACTTTCTGCTGTACATAATTCTATTTTTTTAAAGGGGAGAATCTGTGTTTAATTATGACTTTATTTTACTTTCTTTAATAAACCAAAGTTTTTCGGAAGAGGGAATCCATGTCAAATTATAAATTTATTTTAAGCTCTAAAACCAGAGCAAAGCAGTTTGGGGAAGAAAATCTCAAGGAACTGAAGCAATCTATACAATGTTTAGCCTATAATTTTCTGCTGTACATACCGAAAAATCAAAGTATGCTTGCTTTTTTAAAATAAGAGAATCTGTGTTAAATTATGATTTGATTTTACTTCCTAAAACCAAAGCAGAGAAAAACATTTCAAAAGAGGAATCCAAGTCAAATTATTATTTCATTTTACTTTCTAAAACCAGATCGGAGCAATTTGGGGGAAAAAAAAATCAATGTTGAGATGTGACTTTTACTTTCTAAAAAAATGACAGCAGAAGAATGTCTGATGGCTACCATATCTTGGCTATCAACGTTTCCATGGTGCTTGCAAACAAAGCAACGCACATTCTCAAAAGGAACAATTCATACCTTGGAAACATAAAACTCACAATATTATATGAATTTTTATGAGCAGTATTATGTTAGATGACATAACTTTTCCAAAAAATGGACTCTCGCTTTTTCTGGCAAGGTTATCATTAAATGAAAAAAGGGGGGCTGGGAGAAACATTTTGTAATTAAATCAGCAAATTTATGAAAATGATATGGGAAATCGTGTTTGGCTAATATTTTATATGATAATGCTATTATTAATACAATCATTCATGCTAATCTACTCTGCTATCTCATTATCTATAAACTATTTCTGCCCAATCAACGATGAGATTGACTTAAAAGTATGCCTAATGCAAGAAGTTACTCATTCAAAGAACATGAATTATTGAGTTGATACAACATAATTTATGCTCCATTTTCAATATGAAGATCATGTTGTTGTACTTATTTGAAAGAGAAAAAAACAAATTATTCAGATCGAGGATGGGCCCTTCGTAGTTGCAAACTGCCTCTCAATTATGTTACTATGAAAAAATAGGGAAAAGGGCCAGTCCTTCCTAAATTTCCTTTGTTCATATAATAATTACCATGTTTTTCAACGTTTGTCTAATATTTTCTGAACATGTCGCTTTATTTCCCACCCTTTTGATTTTGTATGATCTTCTACATTACGTATAAAAGCAGACATGTGGTCCCATGTATTGATATTCATGCTGGGAAAATTTCAAACACCCCTTTTTGTGTGCTATGTTCAACCCTTTCCTCCATATTATATCCATCACCATTATAAAAATGTCTCATTTGTTTCATATAGTGCACATTTATTATTTTTCATTTAATATGCATTTGGATATTCAATAGTGTTTTGAGAGCGGGCACTGTATTTAATTTGTTTTCTGCACATTTTGTGTTTGCTAGAAGATTGCCTTTTGCTCAGTATATCGAAATAAAAATATATGTGTATTTTGCATGCATGTTACGTTATGATATCAACACAAATTGTTGGTGTAGTTTTAATATTTACTTGAGGAAAAGCTATAGCATGCATAGTCTAGTCTAGTTACATTAATTTGCCTTGTGAATTAAAAAAAAAACATCTGAACATTGTGCAATATATTGATTACTTACTGTTCAGTTCTAGTCTAGTTGCTTTAATATTTTGCGGTATGAATTTAAAAACACGGGAACATTCTATGCAAGATATTGATTGCTTGATGTTCATGTTTTGTTTTTATATTAATTGTGAGGTAAATAATAAAAGGGCATGTGAATTTAGGTCACTTTTGTCTTAATACAGATTGATCTTCCTCTTTCTATTCCAGCCTATGCCATTGTATTCCTCTTCCGATCGATCGTTGCAGTACGTCACTCTAGGGGGTAGTAGAGTGGGGTAAAAAATAACCCCTGCAGACGAAAACGATGATGAATGTTGTTTACCGTTTATACTCGTCTTGGTTTTCCTTTGTTTTCTTTACAACATTGCTTGGTGGTGGTATAAGTGCATAATGTGGCATTGAAACATTTTTTGTTAACTACCGTACATTGATTTATTTAATTGACATTGATGTTCAGGGGTTCAACGCATTATTAATGAGCTGATGAGTTTTCAATGTTCTGCTTTGGCGAGATGACAGTAAATTGTTTTTTCAGACAATTTTTATGGGCTATATGTTGGAAGGTGGTGTGCTCAAAACAATTTTTTGTTCAACTTTGTAGCAGGGTGATAATAACCCTTGACATAGAGATTCAGAAAACAAAGGGAAAGAGCCTGAAAGTTAAACTACATGTATAAAGCAGTAGGTTGTTGTATTATTGTTGTATTATTTTTGTAAAATACATTTTTGTATTATTTGAATCTCTTATGACTGTGAACTTGCTGGATTTGCTGGGCATTGTTTAGGCTTAGCAGGGCTGGACGGGACTGTATGGGCTGGTTTGGCTGTGTTTGGCTGGGTTTGTCTGGGTTTGGGTTGGGCTTGGCTGGGCTGGTTTGGGTGGGCTGGGCTAGGGTGGTTTGGCTGGGCTGGGCGTGGCTGGGTTGGGCTGGGCTGGGCTGGTAATTTGGCAGTGTTTGGCCGGGCTAGGCTGGGCTGGGCTGAGCTGAGCTGGGCTGGGTTGCTTTCAAGCGCCTCAACCCACTTTCCGGAGAGATCATGCCTCATTTTATAGCCGTCTTAATCATGGGAAATACTTCTGCCAAAAAAACTTTTTAAAAAGAGTCAAAAAGTCAAAGAGGGTCTTCCTTCATTATCTTCTTAGTTGCAGTCTGTGATTAGCCTTGCCCCAGACCAAGTTCACGTCTGGGTCAAGTGAAAGTTTACCCCTTCTCAAAGTGGGTTGCCGAATGCAGGAAATAAATTGATGCAATATCACTCCCCACTTCCCTAACCAGCTGCAGCCGTGGAAACGGAAACGCACTGACTCTGCTCTTCCCCCTCCCCCGCATTATTAAAGGGAAGCTACATTCTGGCTTTATTTGCTTTAATACTGTTACTGACTAGTCATTAATGCTAAAAAAGAATAAAGGAATCAAAATGAAATTTCACCAGATCCAGGAAGTGTTGGGTTATTGATATGGCAAGGAAATACTATCATACATTATGCTAGTTTTCTAGCCAAATTTTTTAAATCATTAAAAAAAAGATCAAAAACAATAACAAAATAAACATAAAATATAGTGAATATTTTGTTGTCTTTAATAGCCAGGCACATGGGCCTGTATTTATTTAGGTACTAGAAATAAAACTGTTTTGCCTAGAAAAGGATTCTTTAATTGAAAATGTTACCAAAAATAAATTGTGACATCACAATATCTTGAAGTACTTTATTTACATGTAGATATTGATTTGAATACGATTGAATATGAGATCAGTGGATTTCTTAGCCGAGCAAATTGGCAACTTACATTTCTTACTTTCATCAGAGTATTGAGTTGAACATCCTTGGTATTTCTTGCTTGCATTGTTTTGAGGCAGGCCTGTAAATCATTCATGACGCTTATTGGAAGAAAAAGAATGCAACGAAGGCATGTTGGTATGAAAGACCGACACCATATGCGCTTAGAATCACTTTTAATTGGAACATTAATAATAGTTCTGTATGCTTTATTAGCAGCAGATCGGAGGAACATATTTGCATGTATTTGTAGGGCAGACAAATATTTTTTTTGGGGGGGGCAATAAATTGAGAATGAACTAATGTGCAACTGCCATGTAATGAAACTGGCTTCAAATCAACAACGTGAAAGTTTGTCAGTGGACTTTGTCACAGTCATAATATTGTAAATGAAGAAAAATATGTCTTTGTTGCCCCGACAAAGATCCTGCTAGGATTAAAAGCTAGGCTATAGACAACTTTCACAGTCATATTGGCATACGGCTAAACACAATTTTGGACCTATTTTTATAAAGTTTTTGATAAATATTCTTGTAGGCAAAGGTTTAACCCATTTAGGACTGATTGATTTGTCTATAAAATGTACCCAAGCTGGAATTATTTTCGGAGGAAGATCGGAAGACATTCACATCACATTAAAGCGAACTCCAGACATTTGCTAGCCAGAACGCTGAAGAATAACAAAGTTAACAAAACAAAAAAGACGAATGTCACATGATACCTGTGAGAAAGTGAAGAAAACTGGGCATATGAGAGGTCTGTTGACAACATTTATGGGTCTGGTCTGAGAAAAGATTGGAGGAAAAGGAAAAGGTGGATGATTTGGTTCTTAGGGGTCCCTTTTGCGTTCCTTTGTGTACCCATTTTGTACCCATTGTGTACTTTTTTAAACCACATTTATGGGTCTGAGAAACGCTTGGGAGAGGAACAAAATTGGTTGGTTTTGGTTCTTAGGGGTCCCTTTTGTGTATATTGTTGACAATATGCATGGGTCTGAGAAAAGAAAGCGGGTGGTTTGGTTCTTGACAGAATTTTATAGGTCTGAGATGAGAAAAGAAAAAAAGAAAGGGGTTGGTTTATATGGTTCTTACTCTTAGGGGTTCCCTTTTGTGTTCCCATTGTGTACCCTAGTTGGACCAGAAGGGCGTAAGTTTTCACCCCTATGAGGCATGTGCCTGATAATATCTTGTTGGGCCAAGGAAAATTTGATCTGTACGTAGAACTAATGGCATTTAATGGGTTAAACTTTGTTATCGCCCAATATAAACAGCAATCATGTTACGCTGATATCGCTGGTTGAGAAAGAGAAGGGCGCTAAGTCACTTTTTGTCCTTTGGGGAATTATCGGGTTAAAAAGTTTGGGAGCCATGAAGAGACCAAATGTAGTTCTGTTTTTATATCTGATGAATATTCCCCAAATTACACATGATTATTATTTCAACATTTTGCACCACTTAGGGCTCTGACCTACAAGATGGTATGCCTAACTCAATTTAGCCAAAAATAACGGCCGATTTTTGGCTAAATCTCGCTCTAACCGGACGATATAAACCCTGGGAGCCCACCATCACCACTTGGAACACAATTTGCAAGAGAAGGTCTTCCAGTGAAAAAACATCATGGTGCTTTGTAGTATTTAGCCCCCATAATTGTATCCCCCGAACCACTTCGGGGGATACTATGGATTTGGCCTCGTCGCGCCGCCGCCGCCGCCGCGTCCGCCGCGTCCGCCGCAGAGATTTTCTTGTGAACGCTCTACAGGTCCGAGTTCTTGTCCGATCATTTTCTAATTTGGTATGAAGGTGTATTAAGGAAAGAGGATGAAGCCTATTGATTTTGGTGTGGGGCGGAGTCCTGGTAGCCATGGTAACCATGATATAAAGAAATAGTTAAGATTACCTTGTGAACGCTCTACAGGTCCGAGTTCTTGTCCGATCATTTTTTAATTTGGTATGAAGGTGTATTAAGGAAAGAGGATGAAGCCTATTGATTTTGGTGTGGGGCGGAGTCCTGGTTGCCATGGTAACCATGATATAAAGAAATAGTTAAGATTACCTTGTGAACGCTCTACAGGTCCGAGTTCTTGTCCGATCATTTTCTAATTTGGTATGAAGGTGTATTAAGGAAAGAGGATGAAGCCTATTGATTTTGGTGTGGGGCGGAGTCCTGGTTGCCATGGTAACCATGATATAAAGAAATAGTTAAGATTACCTTGTGAACGCTCTACAGGTCCGAGTTCTTGTCCGATCATTTTCTAATTTGGTATGAAGGTGTATTAAGGAAAGAGGATGAAGCCTATTGATTTTGGTGTGGGGCGGAGCCCTGGTTGCCATGGTAACCATGATATAAAGAAATAGTTAAGATTACCTTGTGAACGCTCTACAGGTCCGAGTTCTTGTCCGATCATTTTCTAATTTGGTATGAAGGTGTATTAAGGAAAGAGGATGAAGCCTATTGATTTTGGTGTGGGGCGCGGTCCTGGTTGCCATGGTAACCATGATATAAATAAATAGTTAATATTACCTTGTGAACGCTCTACAGGTCCGAGTTCTTGTCTGATCATTTTCTAATTTGGTATGAAGGTGTCTTAAGGAAAGAGGATGAAGCCTTTAGATTTTGGTGTGGGGCGGAGTCCTGGTTGCCATGGTAACCATGATATAAAGAAATAGTTAAGATTACCATGTGAACGCTCTACAGGTCCGAGTTCTTGTCCGATCATTTTCTAATTTGGTATGAAGGTGTCTTAAGGAAAGAGGATGAAGCCTATTGATTTTGGTGTGGGGCGGAGTCCTGGTTGCCATGGTAACCATGATATAAAGAAATAGTTAAGATTACCTTGTGAACGCTCTACAGGTCCGAGTTCTTGTCCGATCATTTTCTAATTTGGTATGAAGGTGTATTAAGGAAAGAGGATGAAGCCTTTTGATTTTGGTGTGGGGCGGAGTCCTGGTTGCCATGGTAACCATGATATAAAGAAATAGTTAAGATTACCTTGTGAACGCTCTATAGATCCGAGTTCTTGTCTGATCATTTTCTAATTTGGTATGAAGGTGTATTAAGGAAAGAGGATGAAGCCTATTGATTTTGGTGTGGGGCGGAGTCCTGGTTGCCATGGTAACCATGATAACCATGATATAAAGAAATAGTTAAGATTACCATGTGAACGCTCTACAGGTCCGAGTTCTTGTCCGATCATTTTCTTATTTGGTATGAAGGTGTATTAAGGAAAGAGGATGAAGCCTATTGATTTTGGTGTGGGGCGGATTCATGGTTGCCATTAAGCCTGGGGCCCGGCCCGGATTGCCGGGCCAAACCCGCCGGGTTTGGCTTCCCGGCCGGGCCGGGCCGGGTTCCGGGTTGGAGAGACGATTGCCAAAACCCGGGGAAAAAAACCCGGTAAAAAACATGTGTTTTGGAAAAGTTATATTCCCGTTTGAATGACACACTTATTCCAGTTTCTTTCGCAGTTTTTGTAAGTGGAAAACGGGACCAAAACAACGTAAAAACATTTCCGATATCTGCTAAATAAGTTGATTTTTAAATCGGGATTTGTCGACAATTCGATGAAGTTCCGTTTCAGATATTTGGGGGCTTTTTGGGGTATCATTTTCTCTTGGGCATATCAAAGTTTTTTCAGCATACCATATCGTAACTTTTTTTGCTAATTTTGAGAAGATGATAACGATGTTCCAGATAAGTTTGACATCGTTTTATCAGCAATCATTTTGATATTGCCTGCTCTTATTTTGCGATGATGAAAACGATGTTTCATATTTGTTTTGCGTCATATTCTCGAAGCGCATTATCGTAACTTTGTTCGCTTATTTCAAGAAGATGATAACGATATTCCAGATTAGTTTGACATCGCTTTATCGGCAATCATTTTGATATTGCCTGCTCTTATTTTGCGATGATGAAAACGAAGTTTCAGATTTATTTTGCGTCATATTCTTGAAGCGCATAATCGTAACTTTGTTCGCTAATTTCAAGAAGATGATAACGATATTCCAGATTAGTTTGACATCGCTTTATCGGCAATCATTTTGATATTGCCTGCTCTTATTTTGCGATGATGAAAACGAAGTTTCAGATTTATTTTGCGTCATATTCTTGAAGCGCATTATCGTAACTTTGTTCGCTAATTTCAAGAAGATGATAACGATATTCCAGATTAGTTTGACATCGCTTTATCGGCAATCATTTTGATATTGCCTGCTCTTATTTTGCGATGATGAAAACGAAGTTTCAGATTTATTTTGCGTCATATTCTCGAAGCGCATTATCGTAACTTTGTTCGCTAATTTCACGAAGATGATAACGATTTTCTAGATTAGTTTGACATCGCTGTATCGGCAATCATTTTGATATTGCCTGCTCTTATTTTGCGATGATGAAAACGAAGTTTCAGATTTATTTTGCGTCATATTCTCGAAGCGCATTATCGTAACTTTGTTCGCTAATTTCAAGAAGATGATAACGATATTCCAGATTAGTTTGACATCGGTTTATCGGCAATCATTTTGATATTGCCTACTCTTGTTTTGCGATGATGAAAACGAAGTTTCAGATTTATTTTGCGTCATATTCTCGAAGCGCATTATCGTAACTTTGTTCGCTAATTTCACGAAGATGATAACGATTTTCTAGATTAGTTTGACATCGCTGTATCGGCAATCATTTTGATATTGCCTGCTCTTCTTTTGCGATGATGAAATCGATGTTTCAGATTTATTTTGTGTCATAATCTTGAAGCGCATCATCGTAACTTTGTTTGCTAATTACAAGAAGATGATAACGATATTCTAGATTAGTTTGACATCGCTTTATCGGCAATCATTTTGATATTGCCTGCTCTTATTTTGCAATGATGAAATCAATGTTTCAGATTTATTTTGCATCATAATCTCGAAGCGCATCATCGTAACTTTGTTCACTAATTACAAGAAGATGATAACGATATTCCAGATTACTTTGACATCGCTTTATCGGCAATCATTTTGATATTGCCTGCTCTTATTTTGCGATGATGAAAACGATACATGAGTCGACATAAATGCCGTGATTTTACCGTTTACGTTATCAAAATGAAGCGAAAACATTACGAATATTAGTCAATAAAAAATTATCATCGTAAGTTGTTTGAATTATTAGATTTGATTAACTAATATTCGTAAGGTGTTCGCTTCATGTTTAACCCGTAACGTTCATCACAAATATTAATGTTCAACTCTTTATATAAAGAGGAATTCAAGTCCAAGTCACTTGGGCAAACTAAAAATAGTATACTTTACAAAATATACGGCAATGCTATAGGGCGATTTTTTCTTTTAAAAAAGGAATCGTGATTGCATTTTCGTTTCAATATGTCCATAAATCACCTTTCATGCTATATAAAGTTCGAAACACATTACAATCAACTTGATCTTTGAAGCATTATTCCATTATTCTCATAGTCGCAAACATCGCGACTCGCACCTCGTATTAAAACGGGGTACTCGCACATGGCGGCTTAACCGGCTTTCCCTAACGTCCGCATAACTAGTCGGCGGGAAGAAAAAAACAAACACGCTTCGAAGCAGATGCCCCGATTCACACATGCACACGCACACACACAGTAGCCTGAGGAATGCCATCGATTTATTCAATAATAATCATCACTCTACGCACACGACATACATTTAGTTCTTGGCCACAATCGTCTTTACTTTTCTTCCACCAAATCATATCACCAGAATCAGAATCTTTATTCAAAAATTCAACTTGCATATCCATCATCGTTCCATAATAGCATTGATTATAGCAAACATATAATTTGCATACAAACAAAATAAAGATTAATAAGTATGAAATACAACATTGAACGTGGCATGCATTTTTAATTTTTAATTCAATATGATTCAAACGGACGATAACTCAGTCGAAGGAAGTGCTGTGGTTTTACCGATTTCGTCCTAAAAAATTGAGCGAAAACGTTACGAATATTAGTCAATCAAAAACTCGTCGTAATTCTGAAATTTAATAATTCAAACAGACGATAAATAAGTCGAAATAAGTGCCGTGATTTTAGCGATTGCGTCCTCAAAATGAAGCGAAAACGTTACGAATATAAGTCAATCAAAAACTCGTAACTCGGAAATTTAATAATTCAAACAGACGAAAAATAAGTCGAAATAAGTGCCGTGATTTCAACGATTGCGTCCTCAAAATGAAGCGAAAACGTTACGAATATAAGTCAATCAAAAACTCGTCGTAATTCTGAAATTTAATAATTCAAACAGAAGATAAATAAGTCGAAATAAGTGCCGTGATTTCAACGATTGCGTCCTCAAAATGAAGCGAAAACGTTACGAATATAAGTCAATCAAAAACTCGTCGTAATTCTGAAATTTAATAATTCAAACAGACGATAAATAGGTCGAAATAAGTGCCGTGATTTCAACGATTGCGTCCTCAAAATCAAGCGAAAACGTTACGAATATAAGTCAATCAAAAACTCGTCGTAATTCTGAAATTTAATAATTCAAACGGACGATAAATAAGTCGAAATAAGTGCCGTGATTTCAACGATTGCGTCCTCAAAATGAAGCGAAAACGTTACGAATATAAGTCAATCAAAAACTCGTCGTAATTCTGAAATGTAATACTTCAAACAGACGATAAATAAGTCGAAATAAGTGCCGTGATTTCAACGATTGCGTCCTCAAAATGAAGCGAAAACGTGGCATGCATGATGCATTTTTAATTTGTAATTCAATGATTCAAACGGACGATAACTCAGTCGAAGGAAGTGCTGTGATTTTACTGATTGCATCCTAAACAATTGAGCGAAAACGTTACGAATATTAGTCAATCAAAAACTCGTCGTAATTCTGTAATTTAATAATTCAAACAGACGATAAATAAGTCGAAGTAAGTGCCGTGATTTCAACGATTGCGTCCTCAAAATGAAGCGAAAACGTTACGAATATAAGTCAATCAAAAACTCGTCGTAATTCTGAAATTTAATACTTCAAACAGACGATAAATAAGTCGAAATAAGTGCCGTGATTTCAACGATTGCGTCCTCAAAATGAAGCGAAAACGTGGCATGCATGATGCATTTTTAATTTGTAATTCAATGATTCAAACGGACGATAACTCAGTCGAAGGAAGTGCTGTGATTTTACTGATTGCATCCTAAACAATTGAGCGAAAACGTTACGAATATTAGTCAATCAAAAACTCGTCGTAATTCTGTAATTTAATAATTCAAACGGACGATAAATAAGTCGAAATAAGTGCCGTGATTTCAACGATTGCGTCCTCAAAATGAAGCGAAAACGTTACGAATATAAGTCAATCAAAAACTCGTCGTAATTCTGTAATTTAATAATTCAAACGGACGATAAATAGGTCGAAATAAGTGCTGTGATTTCAACGATTGCGTCCTCAAAATGAAGCGAAAACGTGGCATGCATCAAAAACTCGTCGTAATTCTGAAATTTCCGTCATGAGCGCGAGTTGAATTTTTCCCGTTGTCAAACTAGTAAAAAATAACATCGTAAACATGCCGATTCATCAAAATAGAAGCGTCAATAGCTTCAAATCAAAGCCATTTCAACGATGCCAATACAGCCTATTGTAAGCCCAAATTGTACTTCAGAGAGATGATGTAAACAGCGTTTATTCTGATGAGTTTTTACCGGGTTCCGGGCCGGTCCGGGACCCGGTAAAAAATCTGAAGCAACTTCCGGGCCGGTCCGGGCCGGGTTTTTTTCTTCCGGGCCCCAGGCTTAGTTGCCATGGTAACCAAGAACAACGTACACCACCAAACTTGTTCAGTTCACAATATTACAACCCACAAAAGTGCAATGCAATTGGTTCGGGGGATACATGTGCTCGGCTGCGCGACCCGCCGAGCGCGCAATTTCTAGTTCTAAAATGCACCCCCCAAAACTGAAACAAAAATGATAAAGTTAAGTCAGTATTTTCAAAATTCAGTGTTGATTTTAATAATATAGACAAACTTAAGAGTAGCCGCCCACATTATATACACCCCTCCCCCCTCCCTCCACGACCGTCTGCTGGCATTGGTGCATTTTAATGGTGAGAATAGGAGACAATTATAGGCTGGGCCTGATGAAGAGAGACTATCTGGCTGAAATACATCTTTTGCCAAGTACATGGTATTTTTTTGTCTAGTTTTATAATAGGCTTGAATTCATTTCAGAATGAAGTACTATTATATCACTGATAGCTTATTATGGTCTAGTATGGAAAGACTAGCTGGCTCGAATGCTTTTTGAACGAAGGAAGAGAGAGGAAGAGCAAGAGAGAGAGGGTGAGAGTGAGAGAGGAGGAGGGCTGGGTGGTGATGCAAAGTGATTGCCATGACGCGCTGCAGCCTCCTCCTCCCCCGCCTCCTCCTCCCCCGCCTCCATCCCTCCGATGTGATGATGCGTTAAACGACAACCTTGACTGAAACCGGGATGCTTGATGAGAATTCCGCCTGTCCCGTCTATCGTCGTCTTGTCGGCGGCTGGCTCCCGGTGAAGAGACGTGAAGAGATCGCCAGCTTGCATGCTTCTACCTGTTTCCCTCGTAGACGTAAGCTGCTCAAGTTTTCCCCATCTACTTCGGTTCCCTGTTTTCCAGGAATTTTTCAGTACCGTCTATGCTAGCGGATAGAGTTGATACTTCATTTCGTCTCCATTCTGATCATTTTCTTGGAATATTTTGTGCCATCAACTCAACTGTACAGTTGGGTAATATACATTTCTTTTTCTTTGTTCCCAAATGTCTACTCAATCTCTCCAATCAATTCTTTTCTTCAAATAATTTTTTTACTCAGTTTTTGTTGCTGTTTTTGTGGTCTGCGAGTTGTCTGTCCGAGTGCTTCACTATAGGATGTTGTAGGATGCACACTATTGGACTTCAGTACACGTTTTATGCTGTTTTTGCCCGTGGGTATATATTGAGGAGTTATATGCTTTTATTGCGTCGAACTACACATTTATGTAAGGATATATTTTAGTATCATTTCGCCACTTAGAGCCACAAACCTATACTCTACCTGATGACAAATATAAAACAGGGTTGAATTCTAATACCACCTGTTGGAAATGAATGGCATTTGAACAGTACCAGGTAACTGGATAGATGCATTGGAGACACTGTTGTTTTCGTCATTGTCGCCGTCGTCATTGTCCCATCATCATCATCGTTAACGTTTGTTATCGATGCTGTTGTCGACTGTTAAGGTGTTACATGTGGCTATTTGATTTATCTGATCTATGCCATTGATATCAAAATCAGCAATAATGATTTATTATTAATAGAGGTAGAATGCCTATGAATTGACATGGATTGTATAATATCAAGGGACATCCAGTATGAAATAAGTGACATCAACTTTATCCAGCTCCAACGCACTTTACTAAAAGTCTGAATCAGAGAACAAGTTATTTAGAACCATTACTATGCTATTACAAAATATTGTAATAGGGAGGGGGTGGGGTATAAAAGGCTCTCATGTGAGTCTCAATTGTAGATTTGTATGATCCCCAAAATGTTATCAGAATTCTCACAACCTTTCTACTCGGTTAAGGTACTTTTCCTCGTTCATTTCTTCTTGTCACATTTTAGATCATTTGTGAATCGGAAATGGTGTTCCTGTATTCTCTCGACCTTTCTCATTCCATTGTAGTTGATTTGGCTGTAATCGTTTCTTTATCCACATGTTGAGATCGTTTGCGAATCTAAATTGTTGTTCCTGTATGTTCCCGAGCAAGTAACAAGCAGCAGTAAGCTCAACTCTCGGCTTCAATTCTGAATTTCATTTGCTGCTTCATTTACGACCAGACCGATTTCAGTTTCAGTTAAGTTTTTTTATATTTGCTGTTTCATTTACGGCCAGTGTTTTTATTTCATTTGGTGTTTAATTTGTGGCCGGACTGATTTTAGCTCCGGTTTTCTTTATCATTTGGTGTTTCATTAATATGACTAGATCGGTTTTAGCTTCGATTTTGTTTTTCATTTGGTGTTACATTTGTGGCCAGACCGATTTAATAGTTGTTTCCAAATAAATTGCAAGGTATTGGTCGGAGTTATTAAGTAGCAACAAGCAGGAGAGGCAAATTGCGTCTGATTATTTTGTCTAGTTTCCCGCTTGAGGAGGGTCACTTTTATTCTGTCCCCCTTCTTTTTGCTTAGTCCCCCTTTCACATTGAAGGGCAGATTGTCCCTAAACCATTTCCTAGCCCTGTATTAACCTAAAGAGTCATGATTAAACATGCGATTAGTCGATGGATTGTATGATTAATCGAGAATCTTTATGCTACAGGGCCCATGCATACCACTACAATTTACTGCCGTTATTGGATACTTTAGTTATTTGCAATTATTGATAGTTTAAATTTGGAACTGGGGTGTAAAAGGGGGTTCCAATAACACTGAATTTACAGCTGTTATTGAACGTACATTTCCACATATATATTTCCCTCGGGCCCCCGCCACTAGACAGGATTTAGTCGTGGGCTAGGGGTAATACCCTTCAATTATGATGTGTCAATGACAAATGGAAGTGAAGAGAGTGCAAGTTTATTGCCTTTCTCCTCCAGCCGATGTTTGGTTTGGGACGGACTCTCCAATGGTCATCAAGAGAGGGGGCTATAGCACCTTCGTTCATGGGTACCCAGGATTCAGTCATCGACTATGAAGTAATATTATACTGAGCTTGATGCGCAAGTAGCAACGTAATGGATGTGGAGAGATGTTGCCTTTTTCTCTCTAGCTGGTGTTTGGTTTGGGACGGACTCTCTAATAGTCATCGAGAGAGGGGGCTATAGCACCTTTCTTCAGGAGTACCCAGAATTCAGTCATTGACCAGCAAGTATTGCCGTGAGATTGATGTGCGAATAGCAAACTAAAGAAGTGGAGAGAATGCAGGTTTATTGGCATTCTTCTCTAGCCGATGTTTGAGTTGGGACACACTCTCCAATGTACATCAAGAGAGGGGGCTATGACACTTTTGTTGATGAGAACACGAGATTCAGATGTTAACTAGGAAGTAACGCCATGATATTTACAATGTATGTGTCCATAGGAAAGTAATGGAAACGGGGAATGCAAGTTTATTTCCCTTTCTCTAGCCAATTTTTGGTTTAAGACATACTCTCCAATATTCTTCAAAAGAGGGTGCTATTTTACTTTAATTGCTATGTCCCAGAAATGTATTTCACTTTCACTCTCATGTTCTCTCATGGTTTAGATTTATCACCCTCAGTTGTTCACCAAAAGAGGGGCTTATTCTTTTGGCGAATAATTGTTTTCTCTCTCTCTCTTTCTCTCACACATTTTCTGATGATCATCTACTAACCTTGTTTTAACGCAATATTATTAAAGGGTTAATTTATTATATATATTGTATGGTTTGATTTGATATATGTGCATTACATGCTCAACAAGCTTAATAAATACATGTGTTACCAATTTATGAGAATGCATACTCCTTTGTTTTTCCCTCCCCCCACCATTAAAAAAATTACTTTACACCTCTCCTCTATCATCCATTCACTTCGATCCTCTATCCCCACTCCCCCACTCCACCTCCCCTCCCCTCCCCTCCCATTCCCTCCCCTCCCCTCCCCTCCCCTCCCCTCCCCGTCCGTCTCCACCACCCCTTTCCACACACAGGCACCCAGCATGCAGCCGGGAACCCATTCCTCTGCGAACCCCTACGGGTCCTACTTCATGCCGTTCCCCGGCCACGGCGGCAACCCGGCGGCCATGGGCCAGATGCTGGACATGCAGGCCCTGCAGTCAGGGGTCATCCCCGGTCCAGGGGGCCAGGGTATCATGCTGCCCTCCATGAAGCCAAAGAACGACAAGCTCGAGGTATTTTGCAGTGTAGTTTATAAGTCTAAGAGTCTCTCACACACTCCCACTCGTATCTGTATATGCTCCCCGGGGAGTTTAAATTGTGCACCACAATACAGTGCACTTTGACATTATATATGTCTCTCTCTCTCTCCATTGTTATTTGTATGCTCCCGGGGGAGTTTAAATTGTGCACCGCAATGAAATCAAAGAATTACAAGCTAGATTCCAGGATTTCTAAGGTTGAAAATAACCTTTAGGATGAAAATCAGTGCACTAGTATAATGTGAAGAACAGACATTACAGTAATATTTGATATGTTTTAAAATTAATATTTTGGACATTAGAAATTTATACATGTATCTCTTTTCTCTTATTTTTGGAATTGAAAGCATTTGTATAAAGTACAAAGTTCTCAGTATATATCGTCATGCTTTCAAATTATGAAATTATGTATTTATGTTCCTCACAACTTCAAAATCAATATTATTCAAATTGAATTGAGATGATAATCAAGTTTATTATGTTATACGAGAGAGAGAGAAGTTTTGTTTTAAGGTTTTTTCGGAAATACGGATAGTATACCAAAGCTTTTCTTAATGTAGCTAAAGCTAACTTGTTTGTGAGCATATTTAAATTATTTATGGAATGATTATTTTATGCTGGAATGATCACTTGGTGAATGTTAATACCATGTTGTTGGTTTTTTTTTATTCATTTTGATTCCCTAATGTTTTTATATCTACACTTTCCTCCTGTTTTTGTACTAAATACGATTTCTCCTCCTTTCGTCTTCTCTGTCGTGAACACTTGATGCTGGATGGATCATTCTTACATATTTTTTCATGATATTACATGTATATTATTCTTGTTTTCTATTTCTATCTACCCTTTTGGTGGTACCAGGTATATTTAATTAATATATACTATAGCTGTATAGAAAATAAACAACAGCAAAGGAACACAATTGACTAAAGGGCCAATGCATACATATGTGTCTTATGCTTCTAATCACGAGGCTTTAGATTGTCCATTGTCCTTTAGATTGTCCATTATCTTAAAATTTACAAATTTCTTAGACTTCAAAATAATTACTTATCAATTTATCGACCTGGTATCACCATTTCATTT
This sequence comes from Echinarachnius parma, assembly GCA_037951105.1. NCBI lineage: Eukaryota > Metazoa > Echinodermata > Echinoidea > Clypeasteroida > Echinarachniidae > Echinarachnius > Echinarachnius parma. Next base: position 68,334 of record JBAMJV010000564.1, on the reverse strand, counting down.
ATAAAATGAAGTGCACAGTATTCTTGTATGTCCTCCCAGAAGTTGCTGTAACGTTGTTTGCGTGTTTCGCTTTTGTGTGACTGGACGATTATCATAACATCATTTAAGTTCTTGATATCGTGGACTAGATTTGACCAATTTACATCTTACACACTTCGATTCCATCAATTATCATTAACATAACTGAATTCTGTTCTAAAATTGAACAGAACAGTAGGCCAAAATTATGCACACTATTAGGGAAAGTTGTAGCGAAACCCGCTTTTCCGTGTTGATACGTAATTTTATTTGCCAATTGGTATAGTAGATATAGTAGACTCCCTTGTGTAGCAGCGCGCTACACAATATCACAAGGCAGATTCAGTGCAAGCATAGAGTACCGAAGTGTGATGTCACAGATATTCGTTGCCGTGGGTAATGGTTCTAAACAATGTCAGGCAAGCCTAGAATTTGTGACCTGTCAGTTGCTAAGATGGCTTTGTTGGGTAATGGTTCTAAATATTGTCAGGCAAGCATAACATGTATGACTTAATAGTTACTAAAAAGGCAATCATGTGGTTCTAAAACAATGTCAGGCAAGCCTAGAATGTGTGACCTAGTGGAGGCAATTGGGCAGCCACAACCCACTATCAGAAGCCCGCATAACGGAGGAATGTGATGTCATTACTTCGGTATTCTATAAAGGGGTAGTTCATTTTAGTTGTTATGGCAACGATGCTATAAAATTGGTTTGGGCTGGTGGAGGAAAATACACATCAAAGCCTAGCTAGCTGGTGATGTTGGAAAGTGATGCAGCAATTTTTAATAAACACTTTGATAAAATACAGGCAAGGGAAAATGCGAGTCCCAATTCCATGCCCTTGCTTCATTTGCACCTTGAAGCTTTTCTCCCCACCGACTGTTGTCATTCTCATTACTTTCTTATGACTAAAATGTTATATTTTCTCATTATTGATACACACGTACGTGTCGGGAGTATAAAACCCTTCTAAAAATAGTCCTGAGTGTAATGAAAGTATAATTAGTTATTGTGATTGTTGTGAGAGTTACATGTACCTGTGAATGTGATGTGACTGGGGCATTAGATGATTTAGATGATAAGTATGAAAGTTACCAGAGAGATACTACAGTATGCATTTGTGAAAAGAACAAACAAATAAAGTATTACATACAGCTAGGTTATCCTGAAAAAAAAAGTATTGAACAAAAGAAAATGTATTGATATAAATAGGCAAATGAAACATATTAGGCTTTAATGAAGTGTTTATGAACTAGGTTTAACAGTTTAAGCGGATGCAAACTACTGGAATTAGTTGTTTTTTCTCGCGAATTTAAATGCAAAAGAACTAGCCATTGAAGTTTTCCCTTGTTTTGTATATGACCTTTTCTTCAGATCCCAATCCTGACACCATTTTAAGTGTAGCTATTAACTTTTTCAGGACTATTTGACTTTTTCAAGAGTAAAAACACTACAAAGTAAATATGTGCAAACAAGAATGTGCTATTGTACTGAATGAGTGTATCTATGATCCGTTTAACATGTGTTTATATTATTGTTATAATTAATATTATTATTATTGTTATTTTTTTCTTTCAATTATTATTATTATTATTATCATAATTATGATGATGATTACTGTTATTATCATAATTTCTTCATTATGATGAAAATGTCAGTGAATATATATATATATATATATTATCTACGAACTTGGTACAACTTCCTCTCCGAATCCCTCTAGTGTTTAATAGGGGACAGCCTCCTGAGTCAATCCAAGTTGATGCATGAACTCAACGACTTTGTAAGTACCCTCACCTCAAACAAACTTGTGTATTTTTATCTGCGTTTGTTGCCGATTGCCATTTGACAACACCATAGATGCATAGAAATGTTTCTCTAGCTAAAAGCAGTGTCACATTTTATATATTTAAATCAAAGTAGCTTTAAAAAAAAATTCAAATAAAAACTTTATTTTATATACAGCTGCTAATCTTTCATGCGTTTGTGAGCTGTGTTATTCTTTTATCTTGCTTTATTCAAATTATTTTATATATATATATTCATGATAACAGTTTCTTCACTTTTTTGTTTGCCATTTTTTTATAAATAATTGAATAGTGCATGCATCTGTAAGTTGTCAATTTGGCTTGAAGCAGTAAGCAGGATTTAGGTGGGTTGCTATAGTTCATTTCCCCCCATTTTTTTTCTTTTTCAAAGGAACGTTGCAGTGCAAAGGTGTCATGTACATACATGTGAACAAATTAAAAAATGTTAATATAAACCCGACCTGGGCTAGCAGGCCACTAAAGCTTTAAGAAACGTAACAACACCCCTTATGATCCTCTTCTGAAATAAAGGGGGCACCACAGGAATTCCTTTTTCTTCCCACAAACATGGAAAGAAGGCCCCAAAATCCTTTTTGAGAGGCAACGTCGTCAAACGAAAGAGGGTGCTTTCTGAAGGTCTCACATAGCACCATTCATATATGCAGCGCGATCCGTGCAAATTTCACGCTTACTCCAATCCAAGTCCGTAGGGGCGCGCTTCCGCACGAAATCGGCCTGGTGACGGATACACGGAGCTACGGTGAAAGCTTTTATGAAAGCGCCCTCTGGAAGTTGACAACGCGGTGCCTTTAATTCCCCCCATATCCTAGGTATGCAGGGAGTACCAAAGAGGCAGCTGCTCGCGGGGTGAGGCCGAGTGCAAATTTGCGCACCCCGACGAGCATATCACGATAGACACGGCCGACAACACGGTTACCGTCTGCATGGACCAGGTCAAGGGACGATGCTCGCGAGAAAAATGCAAATATTTCCACCCACCGCTACATCTACAGGCCAAAATCAAAGCGGCCCAACAGCAAGGCGGCAACTCAAACTTGGCGGGCGTGGTAAGTCAGCCGTATGTATTGACAAACAAAAAAAAGAAAGAAAAAAGGCGGGCGCCCTCCCAATTATTTACAAGACATCATTTACCTTCCTCCCAAACCAAACTTTGAATCAAGTTAGAGCTGATTTGTCTTTTTTTTTTTCTTTTGAAAAAAATATGATTTGATGCTACATGTATGTACATGCACTTGCAACCGTTCCTATAATTTATTCGTCTGAAAATGCCTCTTGTTCTTTTTTAATTTTTTTTTTTTAGCAGCCCATCATCAAAATATCCTTGTTATGTCTTTTTGTTGTTGTACATGTTCTGACAGTATTTTGTCCTAAATCCCAAATAATCCTCATATTTGTTCAAATGTATCAAAAAACTTCAATGGCTAGCTTTTGTTTTTACTTGTTTGTGCATGACCGCAGGCTAATAGGATTACTAAAATTAAATGAACATATTCATGTAATGTTCAGAGTATGTCTAAATTCATCGTAATTTTCCTGTTTTAACAGAAAACCTGTAACAGGTATTGTTGCTTCTTAAAACTTAGTTATAACTGTTGGCTTGCAATTGTAAGTTTAGTTGAAAAAAAACTAGTATCATTGCTGCTTGTAATTAAAACAATTAGTCCAAAGATTCACACACCCCTCTTGTAACAATGGCAGAGTCTGGCCAGCAGTGCTAGCCAATCAGGGCTAGCCCAGCAGTGCATGATAACAGACTGGATTGTACCATCTGCTGACATCGCTTAAAAGGAGGTGCATGTTGACTAGTGCTTACAGCGGAGGGACTTGCACTGACTCTCACATTTCATCATTAAACACTTCACACCAGTGATCAGGTGGAAATCTTAGTAATAAAATGTGAATGCATGAGTGTCTGGAGAAAGAAAACATGTTTTTAGAAAACACTAGTGTGATAACAAAGTAAGAAATGAGCTGCACTTGGCTTCTTCAGTGTGTGCATTAATATAACAACACTAAGTCATGTGAGTGTATGCATTGTATGTATGTATGGTGAGGAGAACTTGATTTGGGTGTGAGACGTAGAAGTGTGATGCTGTGAGTTGTAACTTTGAAATGTATATTAATTACTTGAGAGAAAAACTGTCCATTGTGTAATAGTTTTGACTGTCATTACAAAAAGTAAAAGAAGAACAGCAAGCTGCTGTGAATTAATTTGTTTCTTTTGCCAGCAAAGCATCGAGAGATGCGCGCAAACCTTGCACATTTTCTAAGAGGTCTGTTATCAACTTTCTAAAGCAGTGATGAGATCGAAAGAAACTAAACTTGGGGGAATAACAACAAGTTATTGTTTAATAGTATCCAAAAGGTTTTGCTGTTGTAGTCCTTTCCTGTATTTGCTCTTTTAATAAATAATTCAATGGGAGTTCTGTTTCCAGAATGGCTCATCCATTTCTGATTTAAAGGGTACGTGTTTAGCTTGTGAAATAGGTACATTAATCACTTAACATCATACATATCACAGTCAATATGTACATATACAACTTTAGTAATCAAGTTATTACAACCCCATCTCTTTATCTAAGGAATAGTTGCCCAACATGGTGCCAAATTACATCAGCAAACTACTACATCGTACAATATGGGAATCGATTGCGACATTCAGAATGTTTGAATAGAATTAGCTATGGCTTTATTTTGCCATTGTTGAATGAATGAGTTTTACAATCTTTGTATAATGTGCATTGCAGAAGCGATTTGCAAATCTTGGTCTTTCTCTTTAAATCAAAGTCTTCACTTTTCATTAGACTTAGCAACCAGTTGTCAACAGTCGAGCCTAAATTCGTATTGGATTTTGGCGATGAAACTGGACTCGTCCTGGTATGACCTTCGGATGGACATAAATATGTCACACGCCGTTTGCATGTAATTCAGTATATCGTGTACAAACACAACATTTGTATGTATTCTTTCATGTTTATCTATCCTTTCAAAATCTATTTTCTTCTATGTGAGCCTAAAGGCCATGATTTCTTGTAGATATTTCATTCTTGTGTTTAATTATCTTCATTCTTTATACCTACTGCACAAAATAGAACAGTCTGTAGTAACTCTTGCTATCCACTGTAACGAGTATGGCGACAACCAGAATGCTCGATTCTGATTGGCTGATAAGTGTTGTTGTCATCATAGTTGCAATTGATATCAAAGTTACCATTGATCTGTAGTTTTGTGTGACTACATGTAGGTCCTTTAGGCTAAGTTTCTGGAAAACATCTTGGGTTTAGACAAGAAGTCTCACTTTTGACGCAATTAACATTTTGAAGACCGAGTGCAAGATAACTTAGTCTTGGGTTTATATGGAGTATGGTTAGAATACCAAAATCAGTATGGGTTTACCTGATGCCTATGAGGTATGGTAACCCCCATAGACTTCATACATGGTGCACTGGTTCCCATAGTCCTTGTCATTAGATCCCACTCCTGCCACCATTTTCGGAGCGATTAACAAGCCAAGTGTTCTACATAATTGAGTGAATGTAGACTGCAACAACCCATCCATACATACATGTATTAATCATACTTCAGAATTACTAGAGACACGTTTATATAAAAATGCACTTTTTCCAGATTTATCATTTTGGGCTCCTGACTTTTTTTGTTAGATCCTACTTCTGACACCATATTTTGAGTGTAAAAAGCCTCTTGAGACAAACAAAAAAAGACCTTTGAGTTTTAACAGATCCAATGCACATAATTTTAATGTGAAATTTTCACAATGGATCCTGAAGCAATTTTCTTGTTGCATCTCCTGACTTCTGATGGTATATCCCACTCCCGACAGCTTAATACCAGGAAGTGTAATATCTCTTTGAACCGTTCAAAATTACCACCCAAGATGTTTCTCCATTTTCCCTTTCTTCAGTTTCTTGAGTCACACTATGAATCTTTTTTCTCATTCCGAATTCAGCCTATACTAGAATGGTAGACTTTCATGAGTGCAAATGTACCGTGGCTATGACTGTACAACGTATCATACACATGTGTACATATTATACATATATATGAATGCACACTGTCTTGTTGTGTGCGCGTTTCTTACATTATATCTTCCTTCACTGAATGACTCCATTATGTCACACTTCTCTCTCTCTCTCTCTCTCTCTCGTCTATATTGTCTTGGATCATTTATTTATTTATTTGTTTATAGAAAGGTACCCAAATATGGAAGAGAAAATGAGGAGCAGTTTGAATTTCTTGCATGAGAGGACAGTTTGTCACTGATCTCCACCCTTCTCGCTTCTTTTGTTTTTTTCCACCCACAATGCAATGCTGTGCTTGCTGTTTATGTTATTGACTGCCTGTACCCATGGCCATTGCTACACACTCTCCCATTGGCCCAAAACCATCATGTGCTGCGCATACTAATAAGCTTCCGACCACGTCCGATTCTCTGAGCCTGAAGCGTCAACGGGACCCCTCCGATGACGCATTACTGGTACTTTATTTCACTACTGTGTTTATGTTCGTTTGTTTGCTTATGCATTACTCAAACAACTTGAGAAAAAGGCATGGACCAATCGTTTTCTATCATATTTCCGTTTGTTCTCTTTTTCCAAAGAAACAAAATTTATTTTAAAAATACAGCGGAATGTGGCAATATCCATTTAGAAAATGATCACCCAAAAAAGAACAAAAGCATTACAATTAGAATAAATATTGCCTTTTTTTAATTGTCAAATTTCCTCTTGATTTCAGTTCACTTCTTATCAATAGTTGCATGATCAAAAGTGTTGTCAGTATTTCACGGTGAATTTTGTCTAATAATTTCCTTCTTTTTTTTTTGGCGTTTTTTAAAACTTACATTTAGCATTTTCTTGCACGCTTCAAACAAAACAAATTTGCATTGGGGTTGTTTCTATATTGTTTTTTTTTCTTCAAATTTATGCAGTTCCAAAATAAATAGCGTGCTTAACAAGAAACAGAGGGCATCACGAGAATTATATTAAAGATATGAAATGGGAAGAAAAAAAATCTTTTTAATTTTCTTATATTTGAAAAGCAATAGCAAAAGACAAATGCAATATATGCTGAAAATTGTAGGCTAGTACTAAAAAAATCCATCAAATTATCACCAAAATGCAACTCTTTTGTAAATGAAACATTGATTATGGGAGAAAACAATTGGACCATACCTATTTATTAATGGTTTATGTTATCGATGTTATGCATGCCATGAAATTACAGCGGAAGTGCAGTTTCTTAAATATTCATGTAGAAAAAAAAAATTTGAAAAGAAAAAAAAAATGTTTGAATTCTCTTCAATGTGTTTTAGCTAATCATATTAAGGGCACACAATATTTTTATAGCTTTGATATCTAGTTTTTGCTCTAGATTAATTAAATGTTTATACATGTATCTAAATCATTATCAATACCCCCCTCATATTAGTTATTTCAATCATAGTTTGTTACTTTGTTCATGTTTATATTTATTATTGCTAACTCTCTACCTCATTCACACTGTTATCGATTGGATATATCCCCACTGTTTTTCTGAAACCCAATAGAACTTGCATGATCACTAGTATTTTCTCGCTTATTTTAAACAATAAAACGTGTTCCCCCCCATTCACTGAATGTTCCCCCCTGGGGTAGAAGATTTATTAACAAGAAACCCACATTTTGACAGTGTGTTTGAAACAAATCAATCTCAAGCTTTGTAATGTCCTAAACAACTTACTTATTTCTCACGCAAATCATAAAATAAAAAATAATAAAAATAGATATTCTAAGATTATTGGTAAAGAAGAACAGTTTGATTATTGTTTATATGATGTTCAACACCATTAGAAGTTATATCTAATTGCAATTATTCTTTTTTTTTCCATTCCCAATTTTCTCTCTTTCTTTTTTCATCCTCTTTTTCCTCACTTTACCACAACCCTGAACACTATCCTTTCCTTCCCGACCTCCTGATCCTTGAACCCATTTAAACCTCGTTTCCATCCCCTTCATTCATTGTCTGACTTTCATCTTTTGGCATGAATAATTATTATTATAACGAATATATTTAACATTCTATTGCAATAATACCCCTTTTTTCTCATAACAAACAAATACACATTCACCCCTTTTCTTGGCTCATAAACTATTTGCATACAAATCCTTCTCACTTTTGCTAACTTTGTGCTATAACTTCCCTCATCTTTCATTGAAAAAAATATCACAATTTTGATTAAAATGTTTTTTGTTTTTTTGCATGATCCTGCCAAATGTTTTATTGCCATGAAACACAATTATTGTAATATATTTTTTTTCCCTGTCTTTCACCTGTTGTCAACAACACTTACAAACTTTGCCCATCATTGCATCAACTATGCATTAATGTTTATTTTGCTGTTAACAAAACAATGATTCTCCAAACTAAAAACAATGCCTCCTGAAATAATTAATTCTTTCAACCATGGCTCCATCACTAAAACCCTCACTAAATATGCTCAACTTAAAAAAACAAAACCAATCATCTTAATTTTAACGCTGTTCCTCTCACCCATGCTCTGTCCTGTAATCCTCCAACATTCCCCCATATCATTATTCTATTCCCATGCATCTCCGTAACTTCTTATTCTCCCTCTCCCTTTCCACCCCTTTTCCCAATCCTTTACCCCACCCCCTACTCCTCCTTTTCCCCTCTCTACACCCTCTCTACCCCTTCTCTTTATCATCCATTATCCCTTTCCATTATATTTCTTTCTTTATCTCCGTATCTTCATCCTTGTCTTTCTCTTAAAAACATCTTTTTCCTCTGGTTGTCCCTTTCCTATTTTGTCTCTATCTTCCTCTTCCTTGATCTACTTCTCTACTCTATCTTTTCCATTCTCTTTTCAAATCAACCTATCCTATCTCTCTTTCACGTTTTAACCCCGCCTCCCTCCCTCTCTATCTTAATACTCTCCCTTCTCTCCCTTACATCTCCTCAAATCTCTCTTTCTACCTCTCCCATTCTGTCTTCTACCCCCCCCCCCCCCCCCCCTCTTGGCTCCTATCTTCCTATCCATCCCTTTCTCCTCCTCCTCCTCCTCCACCTCTCAATCATCCCTTTCTCCTCCCTCAGCTGGCCCCTCCCCCGTCCAAGAAGAGCATCACAGGCGGTATGCAGGCACCCCAGGGGTCAGCGCCGATGATGAACTTCCTGCCGCACACGCAGTTCCCGTATCCATCGCATCTCAACCATCACATGCTGCCATCGCCCCACCAACCAACACCAGTCGTGCCCACGCCATGTGAGTAATCGCTCTAGAGAGATTATTATTTGGGGGTTAAGGTATTAAAAGGTTAGGGTTATGGTTTGTGATTGGGCTTGGGTTTGGGTTAGAGTTGGGGTTAAATTGACCATCACATGCTGCCACCAGCCCACCAACCAACACCAGTCGTGCCCACGCCATGTGAGTTATAGCTCTGTAGAGATCATCATTTTGGGGTTATGGTAAAAGTTAGGGTTCGTGTTTGGGTTAGGGTTAGCGTTAACTTGACCATCACATGCTGCCAACGCCCCACCAATCAGTCATGCTCGTGCTATGTCAGTTATTCCATAGATATCATTATTTTAGGGCTATGGTTATGGTTAATGTTAAGGTTAAGATTATTGGTATGGTTTGTGTTGGGGTTAGAGTAAGGATTTGTGTTTGGGTTTGGGTAAGGGTCAGGGTTAACTGCTGCAAATGGTCTATGGTTCTGCAATGGCACCACAAATGAACATAATAAAATATAACAAAATACAAATGCTGCCGGTATTGCATGTATAAGCTCACTCGTATTAATTATAACCGTTATTCGGAGTGTCTGTAGTATTTAAAAAAAATCTTGTGCTGTCTTAAAGCGTGTTGCTCAATGAAAGATGCATGTAAAAGTTAATCATGTATAATTCTGTTTAAAATAGATTAAACTGCAAAGAAAATTTTCTGTATGCAAGTATTTTGTGCTTGATAGGCTGTGGGTTACTGCTATCCATTTTCCTGTTGAATTGGCAAATGATCAACCAACTAAAAAGCCTAATATAAACCTACTTAGCATATTTCACTGCAAAACTGTTCATAGTCTTAAGAAAAACGGAGAAGGTTATGCAGGTCCTGATAAAATATAATATCCTTCACAAGTGGTATCAAATAAAAAAAAACCTAAAGAAGTGACACATGCAGTGCTTTATAGTGCTATTGTTGCTATTAAAAAGTTAGTTTGATTTGATGATAATGCTTTGTTGGTATATGAGTGAAAAAAGGGGAACTACAAACAAGTTAAATCCTGCCTCATGATTGACTTATTGTATTATCCTTTTTGCCTCCCCAAATCTTTCATGTCACTTTCTTCCCATCTCCGTGTGTCTTTCTATCATCCCTTCCCTTCATTATATCCCCCTTTTAAATGTCACCCTCTTTTAATCCTTATCATTTCCACTTTTGTTTCATTACTGCTCTTAATTTTGTCTATCTCTACTTGTTTTTATTGTAATTATCAAATTGTCCCCATCCAATTTTCTCTATCTGTGCAATTTCTCTTGTGTTCCTGTTTGTATGTGTGTGTTTTTTTACGATTCCTTTCCTCTCCTTTCCCCTCCTTCCTCTCCTCTTCCCATTTACCCCCTTTCCATGTGTTACATGGCTGTGGTGAATGTAAACAAAATGGCTGCCATCACCACCAACAAAATGGCCGCTGCTTTGTTACCCGCACACAAAATGTGGACCAATGCTGGCTCATCCTGGCTCGCCCCTCCCCGTGGTTGCCCGTGTGGCTGGCTGTGTGCAACCAACTGCAACAAAACTGCTGCTGCCACCTCACCATCACTGCTGCTGCCGCCACCGTCACCACCGCCACCAACAACAACCAACAACGCAACAACAATGATGTGGCTTGATGATCCCACTCTTGATGTCCTGGTGAAACTACTTGGCTGTTGCTGCCACATGTATAACCTGGCCATCAATGTGTGGTTGCATTGTGGCTACAATGTGACTTCACTGATTGGCTGCAACACTGGCCTACTCCAACCATTTGATGCACACTGTCGACATCCTTCTTGATGAATCCCACTGCCTGCCACTGATGTTTGGTGTAACCCGCCTATCACTGTGTGGCTTTATTGCGACTGCAATTTATGGCTGCAACAACACAATCGGCTGTTTCTTGCTACCACTTGATTGATGCGCAAATGTGCTTTGTGTGAGCAGTCCCTGTAATGCCTTCCATTGCCCCTGGGATGCCAGGTCAAGGCATACCACTGTTTGGCCATCAGCATATGATGCCAGCGCAGGTACATACACACAGACCAGTTGAGTATATGCGTTGCATCCGTTTACTTTTTATCTTTTTTTTTAATTATTAAGGAAGTTTTACTTTATCATTTCTGCTATTAAACCTATGCTTTGGAGTTCATACTCTTGTTTCCTTCACCTTTCTGATTCAACGAATGTACAATAAAATTGCTGACTTTGAAATTGATTGAACAATTCTAACGTAAACAGTTTTTTTCTTCCTTATGCATGCATATTTCGATTGCTTTTTTCTGTCTGTAAATTATCTCTTTTAATTAATAAAATCAATGAATAGATTTGTTATATAAAGCTAAATGTTGCATAGTTTCTAACTCAATGCATGCATTCTTTGACTGATATAAAATAAGCATAATGTCTGGCTGTATATGTAAACTCCTTTTATCCATTGATATTATTAAGGTTGACCTACATTATTTCTAAGAAATGTTTGAATTGCAGGTTTGCAATAAAGCTCTTGGTACAGCAATGGAAAAAGCATGACATTATTAGATTTTCAATTTGGAAGAATAGAAGTTCATCAAAATACAATATTAGATCGGTTCCACATTTTATAGAAAGTGATAGTAATATAATAATATAATTTTTCTAATTATTCTACATGGGTAGCGAACACCATCAACTTGATGATTATTGGTTTAATGGTTGAGTTAAATGTTAATGTTTACATTTCTTGGTTCTCTGATATAGTAATCTGGGTAAAGATGTGTATAACATTTGTATTTTTCTGTTTTACTTTTCTCATTACCTCTCCCGTTCACATCCTCCTACTTTCTGTAACATCCAAATTTTCTTCCTCCTCCTCATCCTCCTCATCCTCATCGTCCTCCTCCTCATCATCATCCTTATTACCTTCCTCCAAGCAGCAGTCTAACGAGACCATTCCTGTCTGCAGGGATTTCAAGTCGGGCAGCTGCAAGAGACCTAGTTGCAAGTATGCACACGTTACAGAAGGTAAGTTACTCGGCCGCGCTCTAGTATCTCTCATTCCTTCACGAGTTTCTCCCTTATGACACACCCTCAAGTTTATGTGTTCAACTAATCCCCAACATCCGTATGACATGCCCTCGATTTGTTTCATTAACTTTTTAATATCTTCAAAGCAACTGGAGAGAAACGTCAGAAATCGATCCCCAGTGTAATTCTTGAATATTTTATACATGAAAATGAGCAAAAGAAAAATGGGGCTTCCCTGGGATTCAAACCCGAGACCTAGTAACGTGTGTCGTCACGAGTCACTCCATTATGACACACCCTCAAGTTTAGGTGTTCAACTAACCCCCAACATCCGTATGACATGCCCTTGATTTGTTTCATTAACTTTTGAATATCTTTAAAGCAACTGGGGAGAATTGTCAGAAATCAATCCCCAGTGTAACTCTTGAATATTTTATGAAGGAAAAGGAGCAAAGAAAATAGAGCTTCCCTGGGATTCAAACCTAAGACCTAGTAACGTGTGTCTTCACGAGTCACTCCATTATGACACACCCTCAAGTTTATGTGTTCAACTAATCCCCAACATCCGTATTTGTTTCATTAACTTTTTAATATCTTTAAAGCAACTGGGGAGAATTGTCAGAAATCAATCCCCAATGTAACTCTTGAATATTTTATACATGAAAATGAGCAAAGAAAATAGAGCTTCCCTGGGATTCAAACCTAAGACCTAGTAACGTGTGTCTTCATGAGTCACTCCATTATGACACACCCTCAAGTTGAATCCCCAACATCCGTATGACATGCCCTCGATTTGTTTCATTAACTTTTTAATATCTTTAAAGCAACTGGAGAGAAACGTCAGAAATCGATCCCTAGTGTAATTCTTGAATATGTTATAAATGAAGCAAAGAGAATAGGGCTTCCCTGGGATTCAAACCCGAGACCTAGTAACGTGTGTCGTCACGAGTCACTCCATTATGACACACCCTCAAGTTTAGGTGTTCAACTAACCCCCAACATCCGTATGACATGCCCTTGATTTGTTTCATTAACTTTTGAATATCTTTAAAGCAACTGGGGAGAATTGTCAGAAATCAATCCCCAGTGTAACTCTTGAATATTTTATGAAGGAAAAGGAGCAAAGAAAATAGAGCTTCCCTGGGATTCAAACCTAAGACCTAGTAATGTGAGAGAAACATCAGAAAAAGCGATACACAGTATAACATCAGTAATGTATACATGCTTACTTAGACCTTTTTTAATGGTCAGTAGTAGACTGTAGTAAGTTCTTTAGTAATGTATACCAGATTATTAAGAGGAATATTATGTTACAAAAACATTTGCGAGAACTCAGTTTAAAGTGGTTCAGCCATTCCCCTCCATTTAAATGTATACTTTAACCCATTAAGGACTGGTCTTGAAAACACTTGGGCAGGGGTCTATGGAGTCATCAGGTGGTTAATAAAGCTATTAAAGTTAGATCAAACTCATTTGCAATATAAAGGTTCTTAAGAATTAGATTGAAAATAAAAAATTTACTAAAAAAACACCTTCTCTTATCTAACAAACAATGATAACAAATGATAGTTAACAATATTACCTATTTATAACAAATATTCATGTTCACTGTCAACCCCTCTGTTAGTTAACTTGTTTATCGTTATTTTTCTGGATAAATTGTTAATTGACTTTGCATAAATGTAGATGATTGTAGTGTGTGTTTTTTTTTTCATAGCTGGTATGTATTAGTGTAGATTTGTTCTAGTTGTTAAATGGTTTGTTACTGTGTTTTATGTGTGCAGTAGAAGTGTTGTTTACTTTATTCTGTATTTATTTTAATTTGGTATACATTATATGCCAAAACGTTTGCAGGTTTTTATTATAAATCTAGTCTTTATGTAAATACATTCGGATGAGAAAAGGGATTTTTACAACAATGAATCCAATGAAACATCTCACATTTTGTCAATTGATAAAAGATTTGAAAAGATAAGTGTCAAATCTCCATGAGCAAGTTCATGAATTTAAGTAAAACTATTTTGGAACCGTTGATATTTTACTTCTAAAAGTTTTTGTCTCTGCTACCGTCTTTTCTGATGGTGTATTTTATTTATTTTTCTTTCTGGGTGCAGTAGTTTATTTTGTGAGTGCTAGATTGTAGATGTAGTACTGGTGAGGATTATAGTGAGACATGTATTCTTTCAAATGAAACTCTACACTGTGTTACATTCTCTCCTCCTTTTTTACTCTCTTCGTTCCCCATCCCCCCTTCTCCCTCCCCCTCCATTTCGACGACCACCATCGGGGAAAAAACAAAACAACTTTATTGTTAAATGTGATCTTCTGTAGATTACGTTGAAATTATAGACGGGAAGGTGACACTGTGCCGCTATGCGGTTCAGAACAGGTGCACCCGGCAACGCTGCAAATTCTACCATCCACCCCCGGCAACCACACACCTGACGATGCTCCCCCCCACCGTATCGCTACCGGCTCTCTCAGCTCAAGGCATCTCCAGCGTTTGACAGTAGGGGGCGCTACTATCAAGTCACCTGCCAAAAAGCACCTTTCAACTTGTAGGAAAGAGAGATTTGTTTTGTTTTTTAAATGAAAAATAATCTCAAGAAATTCTTTCAACCTTTACCTATGAAAGAGAGTTGGAAGAAATTACACTTCCTTCGTAGAGGCATCGGGAGTATATGAATTGCACCTTTCTAACATGAAGTATTATTGATGTTAGTAGTTGGTAACAAATTGTCATGATACGTAGATATTAGGAGATAGAGTAAATTCAAGACATAGCACCTATTTCAATGTCTTTTGACTGCACTTCTGTGATGGTTCTGAATCACACGAGTGTGCAAGTATGCTGTTGTTGTTATTTTTTGTTTTCATTCCAAATGTAGATAAGACTTTTCATTTTTTAGACTGTGTTTGATGTTTTCAAGATTTACAAGATTTAGGTGTTTTTATTTTTATCTCCTGAGATTTGTTTTCATATTCAAAGAAAGTTGTGAAAAGGGCGTAGGAAATTGATAAATTGGACGAAGGTAGGAGTCGAGACATGAAGTTTCTGAAACCAAAGCAAGAATGAATGGACAGTTGACCGAATTGAGTTATGGACAAGTCGTCATATTAGTATTTTTTTCTTTGTCTTGTTTGTGCTTAAAACCAAGAGGATGAGGAATCGAGTCGAAATTGTGATGCACGTTTCAACTGCAGCTTGTGTGTTTTTTCATGTTGTTAATGGAAAACAAATTTTGAAAAACCATTATTTAAGTGCAATTGTGAAATTTTTATAAGTGCCAACATATGTGGACACTGTCAAGGAAAAAGAGATGGGATTATAAAGAAGGAAGCGGAAGGGACTGAAGACGAGACTAATGGACATGAGCTCCTTTTGCTTTTACAAAGGGAGGAGGCATGACTGATGAAGTAGCTTGAAGCAAGTTTCTGAATGAATATGCCGTCCGATATGATTGTCGTCTTTGAATGTGTTGTGCCAAAACAAAGTGGAGTTGGACTTTCGATTAGAAGCAGACAGCGCGGAATGATGAATGAAAATGGCGTGGAATTGACTTTTGATGGAAAACTACAGTTATGCCCTTTATTGCCCATTCTTGAGAAATTATTATTCTCATCTTTCTATCCCCATGGATGATGGACAGAACATTGAAAGTAAAACATTATTGTCTGTATATTATTAAGAGGGTCAATTTAATAATTTTCACATCATTCTTTGTTGTTTTTTTTACAACTGGCACCGTGAATTGGACCCACATATTGGACACTGTATTCTCCGGATAGAAATTAGGGTGAAGGAATATCTTTAGAAAATCTAATAAAAAATAAACAACATGGTACTGGTCTACACTAGTAGACCCTGGAAACCATGTTCTTCATTTTCTTGTGAAACTCAAAATAAAGCCTGGATTCTGATACTGACAATGCTCATAATTATTTGGTGCTCCAAAATAAAAGAAGATTATCCATACTAGAGTCATGGCTCACAGTTGCACATAATGGCACTTGAAACGAAGGATGACATTTTCAAATTCAACCCATTCAAGCAAGCGTACCACAAATAAACTCTTTGAGAATTACTATATCCTGTAAGGCATCGAGTTAAGAGCCTCAATCGCTGTATTCATAACGTGAAGACATCAAGCTGCTGTACGTTGGCATCGTTTCCGTACAAGATGGAGGATGTTGCGAGTGAATAACGATGAGAGCGTGCGCGAAAGGAGAGAAAAATGGATATCTGATGCGAACCAAAAAAGAGACTGAGATTGAACATACAAATTGAACAGAGAATACTAGATGGAAAGAAAGTAGGAGGAAAACAGCCAAAAAGATGTCAGTGCTTCCAGAACGTGAGAGCTAGTGGACACAAGAGGGCGCTCACGTTGTCTCTTTTAAAACGTTGTCACGTGTTGCGGGCTGCAGCGATGTATCGTGGGCATCTCGTCTCGCGATTAACTCTGGCAGTGTTCACTCACCAACAGGCGAAAGGAGAAACATACCACCTACAGTATATATAACGTAACTATGTACAACGAAAAAAAAATAATTACATTGATTATTGAACATGTCATAACTATTATGATGTGAGGTGATGTTTCGTATTGGATAGGTGTTGTGATGTTTGTAGATTGTTATACACACTCTTTCATGTAATATTGTTCAAGTTATGGATCTGATCACGATTGTGAACTTGTGTAGATGGTTTTTATTCATACAAAAAAAATGTGATACAAGGTATTTTACTTCTACTACTTTATTTACATTTGTTAATACTGTACAAAGGTCTGTTGTTACGAGTTTTAAAACTAATCGTTGTCGTGAATAAGTTCTTTGATCACGATACAAGAGGAGAGACTCTGAATTCTACCAAAGGTTGGCATTATTATTACAAAAATACAAAAAAAAAACGGAGAGAAAGAAAACTTTCAAAGTGTGTGACAGGACTTTGTTGAAGTCTTTTTTGAAACTTTGCTTGTAAACCAAACATCACAGATTGGTATTTATGCAAACTATTTTGAAGTATTATGATGACATTTTTGAATGAAATCACAACATCTTGAGTAGTAGTGAAACAAAAAAGTTGATTTTGTTGGAGTGTCGTAGTAGCTACCCGCTCTAGATGCCAAATGCTGTCTCAGAACCCCCCCCCCCCACAGAAAAAAAAGTGTGAAGAAATTTTTTGCAGAAAAGTAACATGCGAACCTAGTTAAAACTGCTGTGATGTATGTTTAATTGTACATACAGTAGGTAGAATGTTTTTTTGTTTTTTTTTGCCAGTATTTAATCAAGCTATATCAGTTCATGCACGAAAGTGTGGTCGGGTTGGGAACCCTAAAGTGGCACTTCTACTTATACAAGATTTCTGACTGTAGACAAACACTATATGTAAGCACCGTCCTACAAAGGTTAAAAGTACAAAGACTAACTGCACTGATGTCTGTCTTTGATTCTCAAAAAACGTTTGGAAAAAGCAAAGAAAATTTGTTTGTTTTATAGGTTGGCGAACATTATTTGCCAAAGAAATGCTGAAAGGCCTTCACTTCTTCATGTTGAGATAATATCATATGTCTGTTGTCCAGAAGAAGGGCAACACACAAACACATGCACACACACTAAACAAATGCAACGATTCTGGTGACAATTTCCTTGCATTAATTTTTTTATGGGGTATAGGGAAGAAATTGGTTTTAAAATTTTCAGCACACCCGCACAAGCTGCTGCATCAGCTGCTCAACTGTTTTTGGCGTTGAAATCAGCCTTCGTGTTTAATTACCGAAAGTTTAACCCCCGCAAGCTTTTTAAATTGGCTATTCTGCTAAAAAAGAAGAAAATCTTCATTCGGTAAGAATTTTTTAAAAATAAGCTTTTTAGAAGTATGCTTCTTATGACACATCGTCTTTCAGACAGAATTCAATATAATGTGTGGCAAAGCAGCAAAATTGTAGTACTCTGCAAATTTAAAGAACCCAGCATTCCGCACAGCATGAACTAAATTCAGTAAACAAACAAGCTCGCGCAGGATTTTTAAACATTTTTTCGAGGGTGCCTAAGTTTGGATCTGTGTTCAGATTATGATATTATTGTTTGTAAATAAAGTTGCCTTTATTTTACAAATCAAGTTGGAAGATTGTTGATTATGAACCTATTTTCCCAGAGTACACTATATCCATTTGATCGTAATCAAGCAGTAATTTTTATACTTTACCCAAACCTGAAAACTGTATTATTGTTGTAGCTCGTTCCTTACCAAAAATGGAAATGAAGTTGTATCGCGAAGTAAATTAACGTATTACAAACTATTTTGGTGCTTGATTCAAAGCAAAAAATTAGACCTGATTGGACCATTGCACTTACTTGCAGTTAAAACATGCTATGGCAAATGCAAATTCATTTATTTGTTATGCCGAATGTTCAACGGAAACATCAATTTGAAGTATTAACATAACTTTTGTTTAAAGGGGAATACTTTGGGGTGTACGTTTTTTTTATTAAAAGAGTAATGTTTGCGGAGTAAAACCTTCAGAAGGCAATACCACCCTGTTAAATTGGACATTTAGATACTAGACAATATGTCATAACTCAAAAGATTTGCGCTGTGTTTCAGAAATATAGGCCCAAACTTCTTTGTATAAAGTGTTAAAGGGTGGTTTTTTGTTTTTGAGTGAACTGAAATAGATTGGAAATATTCTTCTGAAATAGAGCTTTATAGTTATTGTGTTTAATATGTTTTGACTTTATTGGCTTCTTTTAAAGGGGTTGATGGTCTCGTTAGTGTAAGTTGTTTCTTTTTCTAAATATCATTTTGAGATGTGAATAATTCTTAAATAAACATGTAAAAACTAGACATATTTTAATATAGTGTATATGATATCGTCGGATCATCTATTTGAACATGTGCCAAACATTTTACAAACTAATGCAATGCTTGAGGATATTTCAAAGAGGAATTGAACGTTTTGCTCTCGTCTATGTGTACATCACTTTTCTTTTCAAAATGATTTGAAAATTGTTCCCATTAATATGGTCTCATGAAATATGTATGGTAGATTCTTTTTTTTCTGTAAAACATAAACAAACACAACAGAGCTTACATTTTTGGTAACACTCAATTTTGAAGAAGAAAAAGAAAAACGGTTTTGTATTTCATCGAGCCAGATATGATGTTTTGGTACTTGACAGTTGAAGTTGAAGTTGTTACTATGGAAACGTCCAAACAACTCTGTGTTACAGATCTGTAATTGATTCTTCTATTGTTTGTAGTTCAAGTAATGTTACACTGTAATAAGTACAACGTAATGTAACTTATTCAAGACATTGTATAAAGGAAACAAGAAGTTTTCTCACTCTTTCGTACCCATAACACTTCCATTATCAAATCTTTAAAAGAACATTCATTATTGGAAAAAAAGTCTCAACTGTTTAATAGATATTTGGTCTTTGCAGTGTTCTTTTTGTGTTCTGTTCATTTTTATTTTGACTTTGTTTGAATTCATGCAGATTCCATGTTTTGTTTTTTATTGTTTGTTTCCTTTTTTTTATTTGAACGTTTGTATGCAGCAGTGCATTGTGGCGTTCTCTACATTTTTTACAGTTTTTGTTTGATGACTTTTTTGACATCAGTAAACAAAATTTGTAGGTCAAATCTACAGAAAAACGGACAAAGTACCATTAACCATTCTGTTTGTATGCTATTGTGTCGTTACTCTAACTCCACGTATTTGTCAATGCTCCACCATGATTATTGCACTGGTTTTAATACTAACATCGCGTTCAAAATGTTCTCTCCGTGAAGTATGCTAAAATACGCTTATTTCTCTTGTGGTGCATAAAACGTTCATGTGATTACTCCTTCTCTTTGTGATATAAATTGTATACTCTGGTAGTTCTAGATATTACGGCGACCATGTATATGATAGAAAAGCACATTCAATTCAAGCAATGTATACTTATTCATGGCTAATAGTTAATCAACCACATTTTTACTCCTTTTCTTTTATTTAGCTGTTGTATTCCAGGTCCATTATGGGGGTTTTCCTGTCTATTTATTCCACTATTTATGATGGAAAACCTTTTTTTTTATTGTGTTCATTTAAACGTCAACTGATTCTTTTCTGTAGTAAATTATTATATACCTATTTATAGACAAAATACCTTGGTTCCCTATTATTACATAAAGCATCATCATAGAAAATACCTTGGTTCCCTATTATAAAGCAACATCATAGAAAATACCTTTGTTTTCTTATTATAAGCAACATCATGCTAGTAATTGCACCATTTGTTGTGAATGATATTTGAGCGTCCATTCATCATTGCCTCTCTTCCACTTACTGGTAAAAAGCACAGGTTTTGTCGCTCTGCAAACAAACTTACTTTGTTTTTCCTTTTGAAACCAGCTCTGTTCCATCATCACTGATATCTAACCTAGATATGAAAGAAGTGGGTCGACAAAACCGATTTTCTCTTAGCACTCACTTTATGCATTGATCGTGACGAATGAGGGAGGTTGGTTGATAAAACTGATTTCCTTTTAGTCTTCACTTTATGCATCGATAGTGATGAATTCATCCTTGTCCCATCATTGCCATTGTAATCCGCAGTAGATATGAAAAGAGTGGGAAAGCTAATTCTTTTGTTTTGTTTTGACTCATCATGCAGTGATCGTGATCATCATTAACCTGTGCTGTTCCTCCACCCCTCTTTCACACAGATTATGTAGAAGTAGTGGATGGGAAGGTTACACTCTGCCGCGACTCGGTCCGGGGGAAATGCCTCCGTGCCACCTGCAAGTACTATCACGCCCCCGCCTCCGCTCATCCTCCTACTTCGCACGTTGTAACCACGGCAACCTCCTCCTCTGACTCTTCTGCTTGCTCCTCCTCCTCATCATCAGTCAATCACGCCAGCAGCAGTTGCACGCCCGCTGCCACCGCATCCACCAACAACAGCACCGCCGCTGCTCTCGCAACAAATGCTAGTGCTCCTGCTACCGCCGCTGTTGCCTTGCAGCCACATCCAATGCCGCCACAAGCTATCCCTTACTCGGCCGCGGCCCTGGCAGCCTCCGTTGCCTCGGCCAACGCCGCCTCCAACCCTTACCTTCATCACCACCACCACCATCACCAAAACCCCGCATCCACACTCATGCCCATTGCCCTTAGCAACGGTTACCCGGCGCAGGTCTTGCCTTAGAAAGCAGCAAATCAGTGTATTACTCAAGTCATACATCTAGATCAGAAGAAGATCGAATGAGTGTAATCAGTCATTCATGTAGATTGAGAAAAAAAAGAAAAAAGGTAGAATCATTACAGAATTTGTATGAGTTTTGTTTAGAATTGGCAACTCATTTTATATTATTTAGCAACTCATTATTACTCATCATTTTTTTGTTTGGCCCTGTTTATTACTGCTTCATTTTGTTGCATTACTCTCACATATTATTTTGCTGCATAAGCACTTTCGACCTTTGTCTTAATTTGTTGACGAGCATTTAACAACTCAAAGATGATAGATTTCTTTGGGATATGTCTGGAAATAAAATAATAATAATAAAATAATAAAATATGTCCAGTCAAATTAATTACATGTGGAACCATGTATTTTTTAAGAAAGGCAACTTTTCTTTGGAATTTTAAAGCAGATGTTCATTTTAAAGATTGAGTGAAACACAGGGACGTACGCTGGAAACAAGTTTGTTTCAAACACTGTCTGTTTTTTTTTAAGGGAAGAAATATAGATAGATCTCCCAACTTTTGCACCACCCTTTTCAAATCCAAAATGTCAACTACCAATTTTGCTTGGGAAATGGATCCTTTTTTACTATCAAATTTGTTTGGTTTGTTTTTGAACAAAAAGGGGAAATATGGAAGTGCATTTTGGCAGAATTACCCTCTGTGTGTATTATTCTCTTCTCCCGCATTTTTGTTTTCTTTCCCCATATTACGCCTAGAAATTTATTTGCATCATGAAATGTAGCCAGAATTTTCTTTTATATCAAAAATTCTTCATGCTCGTTTATACCGCTGTTTGTGTGTGTATTTCTGCCCCCCCAAAAAGGGGAGTTCTTTAAAAGAAAAAGAACATTTGCCCCCCTCCCCTCCCTCTTTCACTTCATCCTTTTGTTTGATCTCAGTCCCATGTGTGTAATTTCTTGCTGTTTTGTAAAGTTGTATTTCTTTTCTATCTATCTTTTTTTACCCTGCCACAATATTGTTTACCACACTTATATCTCTCTTTCTGCATTTTTAAAAAAGATCGTACAAATTATTATGATCGTTGGCTTGCCTGTTTGTGTGTATAATAGGCATTGCAAGGGTAGCATGATTTTAAAAGCTGGCAGTTTTGTATACATGTACATGTAGCTGTATTGGAATGTGTACAACCTATGGCGGAGGGCTGCTTGAATATATACTATGGAAAGCTGTTTGTTCATGTTTACAATAGCGAGATGCTTTTATTATACATGTCCATGTTTTACTATGGAAAGCTGATTGCACATGTACACTTACACTATGGAAAGCTGCTTGTTTGTTCACTTTTCTTGTGTTCGCTGTTTGCATTCATCCAACAAGAAATTGCACTCATTTCCCCCCTGAAAGAATGATACAAAATTGTGTGTAGTTTTCTCGCAGCAACAATGCATCATGGGAAGGCATCCCAACCCGCAAGTAAACAACATGGCTGCCAAAATGCTTGTTTGAACTATTTCCTAACTCGACATTCTTTTAGAGCACTGCAGCGCTCTGTAGCCGCTTAGTGCTGGAATTTTCAAGACAAATGCAAACAAAAAATGAGAACAATTTAGCACACATTCTCATAATTGTTAAGTCTTTTCCTACTATTAAACTTTGCTTTAAAACAGCATCATAATAATATACACGTTTATGTGGGGAAATAGCGAAGAAGACTATTTGGATGGCAACACTTGAAAATTGAACAAGTTAGCACTTTCTGTAATGGCCTGCTGCTGTAGTATGTTTAAAAATATATGGTCACAAGACAACATAGGTCAACAAATTGGATATATACTTGCCGTTTATGAAATTATTTTTTTAATCATAGAAATCACCTTTTTGTGGCACAAGTGTTTCAAACACACCTTGTTTTTTTAATGCACAGCACATATCACGCTTAATGGATCGAGAAATTCAGTCCTACGCAAGTTGCTTTCTGCCAAACTTTGATAGATATTTGTCAAATATCAGTTTGAATAAAAATTGTGAAGCTAATTGAAATCACGTATTAAAGGGTGCCATGTTAATAGCAAAGTTGTTGAACTTGCTAACCACTGAAATCTAGTGTTTTTAATAGGAGATCATTGTTCAAAATGATAATGAATTTGTAAATATATGTGTATATGCGTACCATTTGTAATGGTACTAATACATCCTGGTGTTTTTGTCCAGGATATCTTAGAATAGATGATAATTCTTAAGTAATTCTTAATTCATCTTTTTGTGACAACTCACTTAAGCGCACCAGAACACTATTCATGAATGTATACAACAAGTTTTATTTGTGTTTTTTATTACCAACTCAATCATTTTTAATCAAAATTCTTTTTTAAACAATCAGTACAAAATACGGGAATATTTTTTTGTATGCCAATTAATGCACAGAAATTCTTTCGAGAACTGGTGAGAAATGTTTTCCAGATTCTTTTGTTGGATTTGTACTTAGCACATTAATGTGTGTAGAATCGGAATCTTGCCAAATTAGTTTCACCAAGAATAATATCGGCTTAATTGCTCTATGACAACTGAAATATGTCAACTGTTGCTGCATAATTAGCAGAGGACTTTGCCAGTTTGTTTGAATAGAGTGAATATTCAACGTTTTCCTTAAGGAAGGCATAGTCTACATGATAATTCCTAAGTTTGAATAGAGAAACGATAACAAAATAAAATGATAACTTGAGGTATAAGGCTTCGGTAAGTTTAATTTTGCTATGTCATGTTAGAACATTTAAAATGCATGTTTACATGGGAATGAGTGTAGGCAATTAGATCATTAAAAATGCTTAGCTTACAGTACGCATCGCTTATTTTTGCTTGAAATAAAAATGGAATGATTAAATCCCTACCAACCACCCCAAAAAACAGGAAAAAAAGGCATCGCTCTATTCTTTGCTTTACAATAATTTTAAAAAAGCACAAGCAAAATAGAATGAAAGAAATGCAAATTAGAAGAAAGAAAAAAATGCTACGCATCCACACCATCTTTTCTTTCAGTTTGTGCTTTCCCAAATACTTGTACAAGGAGGCATTTCTCTCGGACCGTCGGCATAATGAGTGAGGGAGCAAGAATTGCAGATATATATATATATATATATGTCTTGCCTATCATACATAACATTGACTTCTCATTCAAATGTCCCTTCTCTCAATAACAGGCTTAATTAATCTCTTTCCTCACAAAAACACAACATTTGTGATTGTAGGTCTTTGGGAAAGATCTGAACTTCTTGAATTCAACCGCAAGATTTGAAGATAGTGACCCATTCAGGTTTTTTTAACGATCAGACCCCAAAATGACTTTTAATAATTTAGTGAAGTGAACATTAACCTGTACTTTATCATTTAGGTGGAAGATTGGACATTTATGGAAATGTCTCATTTGAATATGTTTTAAAACGTGCCAAAAGTGAAGAGTAATTAAACATTATGTGCTCTCAAAGAGTGCTGTATATTTATATGACCAACCCCCCCCCCCCCTCCCCAGCACTTCAAAAAGTGAGCCCCCAACTTTGTTTCCAAAGACCAAACAAAATAGTGGTTCCATTCAACAAAAAGAAATGGTTTTAAGAAAAGAAAACATTTGCATATTGTATTCGTCAGCTTGGTTCAATATTTTTATATCATTGAGGAAGAGTTTTGCAGAAAATCAAGAGCATGATTGACTATGAGATATTGTTGTGAATTAAATTTAAATTCAAATTTTAAGAGATTTATGACGCATGTACACCAAGTCAAACCAAAGTACTAAGAATACTTCAATCAAGGGGAAAATACATAGAAATAATAGATTCTACTCGTAAGAAAATTCAAACTGAAATTATCAGTGTCTGAAATTGACATTTTTTTGATGATAGATTTCGTGTCCACGTAAACTAATTTGTAATTCTGCATAAGTACTGTTAATACCAGACATTTCACATTTTATATTCCTTTTTTTTAAACAAGGCTTGTAAAATGAGAGTGTTTTTTATCCAACATGATCTATTGTGTTTTATAATGAGGTCATTTTTTTTTCTAAGAAAAAAAAATAGGTAAGATGTGTACAATTTATATTTGAAGATGTATTCTGGGTTTTTTCCTCCATATTTCATTGATTTATGCTTTTCAATCTGATTTTTCCTTTTTTAATCAACATTTTCCGACTTGTTTTCTTTTGAGTGTGTTTAAAAAGTGAAATGTTTTTTTTTTATATGTCTGATTGCTCTAAATAGAAGATATTATGTTTTGATTTTTTTCCATATGTACATTTGTTAGGTGAATAGACGTTTATGTCATTAGGACATGTAGAAATTTGTCAATGCAAAACCATTGAATATGTGACATCGTAAGGGTGACTGGATAGTTTGACATGTATTGCACACCATATGACGGATCATCACGATTAAACATATTTGTGATTGTAAGAGAGAAGGTAATGAGATGATCTTAATAATACCATGCATTATGACGGGGAGGTTTGGTCAATGTTCTGATTTCTTCTCATCTAATGAAACAGTCTCAAATCATTGAAGGCAATAGTCATCTGTCTTTGCAAGTATTCAGTGAGGATAGAAGGAAGAATGGAGGATTCGGGACATACTGGCTCATCTCACAGCATGTAGTCCCACACCATTAAATGTGTGTGGGCTGCATGCAGTTAGAGAGATCAAAGCCTGCCAAAAATGCTCCCTTGTTGTGCACCATGGGGTGGTGTGCACCATGGGGTGGTGTGCACCATGGTGCGGTGTGCAACAAATCCAAAAACTATAATATCACCTTGGTGTTAATATAGGTCCTTGATCATGTATGACCTTTGACATTTCACAAGGTCAAAGGTCATACAATGTAGGTTAAAGGTCAGAGGGTGTGGAAAGAATATAGAAAGAATATAGAGTGATATGAAGTACAGCCTACTTACATGTAAATGTAAAGCACTAGTAATTTCTGTTGTAGGCATGTACACAAAATGAGATGCCTAGCCTACTGATCCGTAATGCTCTGAACTCTCGATGATCTTTGTAAGATAATGGACCATATTGGTATGTGTTATAGTAGTTATTGCATCATTCTTATCTTGTACGTTTCATCTTTTTAAGAAAGTTCTATGAATAGTAGATATGAATTTTTACATTAATCAATGTGTGATGGATGTATTACGATGTATATTATGAAATGTGAAGAAATCTAATTCATTATGTAAAATAATAGTCTCGGAGAGACGGTGTCTAAACAAAAAAATATTGTCTTTAAAATGGTGGGAAATAAATGTTCACTAAGTAACAAAAGATTATTGTCATGATATTAGTGGGGAAAATTGATTTTCCACAAGAGATTATTGTCGTAAAAAGTTTTTGGAAAATACTTTTTCCAAAGAAAGAACATCAAGTTTTTTTTAAATGTTGTGTCTTGAAAATGTAAGTAAGGTAGAGAAACCATTGTTAAATGTTAAGCATAATTTGATTCAAGTCCAGGAGTTGGTCCTTGGTGCGACGATGTAGCACAGGTGGGACTAGGGTAGTACCAGGTGAAGATGTTATGAAAACTGCTCTGAAATTGGAAATACAAGTTGAGAACAATGTTACCCTTTTCTTTCAAAAGTTTTTAAGATACTTTTTTTTAATGGAAGAAACAGGGCTAAGGAACGTATATCTTTCAGTATTGCTGCTTTATGGGTCCAAGACCTAACAAAAAACCAATTTATCAAGCATGCTGGTTATATGAAAAAAATCTGCGCGAAATAAAAATGTTATGATTATGAAAAATCTGAGCGGAAAACAAAATGGATCAAATTTTCAGCGCGCCTGGCCTGGCAAACAAGGATTATTCATTCCAGCAAGAACAGAGATTTTAAAAAAAAGCAATTGATTGAAAGCATACATGTACAAGAGCTAGACTAAGCATGGGAAGACATTTTTTAAAAATAATAATTGCTCAGAGCTTATAAAAGAAGTTTAGTATTTCCCTCCTAATACCCATTGAAATATGAGAAATCTAAATGAATTTCATTTCATTTGACATTGGTAATTGTTTTTCTTTTCCTTAAATGAAATTTGAATACATTGTCTTAATTGTCGCCTCAGCATGATTTGTTTTTAAAAACTATAACTAATATAGAAATGAACTTGTTAATGTTTAATTGTGCCAAAAAAACAAACAATTTTACTGAAATCAAATGGTGATTTGGGGTGGTGTAAATGTGTAAATTTTGGGAAATTGATGAAATAATGTCTATCAATTTTAAAGGGTAATGACATAGTTGTTGATTTTCTTCACAGTACTAGTATGTCAGACAAATGAATTTAATATTTAACATTTTGGGGCCAAAATCTACTACTTACAGTTTTTATATAGGCATTTAAACATGTTTTTCTGTCACAGCGGTTATTTATTGAAATTCGAAAACGGATATAAATTGTTGAGGAAATTAACGATGTTGTTTGTCGTTGGTGTTATAGGTTTGCTAAGTCTAAAAAATTTCCCCAAAGTGAAATCAGAATGTATTCAGATAGTTATGTAAGCCTATGAAATAAACTATTTAAAGTTTTTAAAAAAGAGTGAGAAAATTATGTGACAGATTTCTGACACCAAAACCAATGCTCCATAAACACGTTGTGCTTGGGCGATAAATGAAGGGAAAAAAATGCGGTAGAACTATTCAGAAAATGTAGTTAAGCGGAGAAATTCACGTTTGCAAATATCTATGATCTGGAGAATTTGTTGTAGCAAATAGAAATAGATTCACTTGTTTATGTCGAGGTTATGTGTACAAACTGGAATCATGTTGTTGAGTGATTGTTCCTATTGAAATTGTTTGAATCATGTACTTAATCACAATAAAAGCACGTTATTCTCTTTTTTAAAAGATTTAAATCTGTATAGCGAGAATGGATTTTTTTATTATTATATTCACGATGAGACTGGGACAAAATTTTGAAGGATATATTTTTCTGTGACTTATTATAAAACATGCATGTCTTTTTTTTTTAGTTGATAATTATAAGATTATAATTATAATTGTTCCATGTTGATATATTTGTACTTAACGTAGATTAAGTCATTTTACTATTTGATGAATCTAGATGTACTTTTTAGTGTGATTATATTATAAAGATGACACCATTTTTAAAATTCTGTTGTCGAGTTAGTGCTGCATTTCCGTCTACGCACCTTTCACATTTTAGCACGTGTCACATACAGGACGGTATTAACCCCTTTCTTACGGGAACCCATTGGGCTATGTACAAAGTCTATGGGGATTTCAGAATCTCGAAGGGAGCGGGTTAACACCACTGAACCATATATATGTAGATGATCAATTAGTAAGCAACATTGTAGTGTAGAGATATTCATGTACACAGATTTTAGCCACAATTTGTACTTTTCCCATCCATCTTATTCCAGTGAGGGAGGTAGATATAATGTTACTATCATTATGGATGTGACAGAGTATGATTAATGGTATATTGTGGAACACCAAACACATATGTAGTGAGATGTAGTATTTCCGAGTGGGGGGGAAAAAATGTCTTTTGTGTACTCAGAATTAATAGCGCATCTTCGTAAATGGTGTTGCTTGTATTTCTCGAAATTGTTTCATCTTGAAAATAAATGAACCTTTGCGAATTTGACGCCCTTCTTCATCATAAGAGATCATAATTCTGAAGTTCAAAGCAAACAAACAAGACAAGCTAAACCAACTCAACTTTGCATGTAACGCACCGCGCTCGCTAGCTTTGTGAAAAGGATATATAAATATATACATATATATATATATAAATGCACCTCTGCGCTTTTTATTGGATTGTAAATACTTGTGAAACATGTTCAAAACATTTTCACTTCAGCGGCCAAAAAGCACCAAAGAAAAAAATTGCATGCTTGCTTTTAATTACCAAAAAAAACAAAATATAACAAAAAAGGTATAGAAATTCTTCATTTATGAGAACTGGGTGAAAATCCCCCCAAAAAGCATAATCTTTTGGTCCCCTTGCTGCTGCTGCTGCGTTGTTTTGTTTTTCTGTTTTCAGTCAAGAAGAGGGAAAAACTAGCTTTGCCCAAATCAAAAGGAATCTTGAATCAAATCCGAGAAGAATTGAGGAAAATAAAAAACAATGAAGTGCTCGTGTGTGTTCCGTGTATTGCTGTGTTTATCCACTTGTAATGAATTGTGGTTCTGAAATTACTACCACATTAAAACGACAATGATCAGATACTATGAGAAAAAAAAAAGATTAATCGCATTCAGTTTCCTTCTTTGTAAAGCTGTTGTGTACTAAATGCTTGTGGGGTTGACTTAAGTTTAAAGAACATTTTACTGTGTATGTGTAATTGTGTGTGTGTCTGTGTGTTTGTGTGCAGGTATATTAAAGTGCATATGGAATACATGTATTCACCAGTCTTGAATAGGTTATTAATGACAATGTTCAATATGTGTTATTTGCATTAAATGTATGTAGATTAATTTAAAAAATGATGTTGGGGTGTGTGTGTGTGTGTGTGTGTGTATAAACCCTGCGCAAAAATTTACTTAAAGGGATAGTTGAGTTCTGGTAAGGAGAGTACAGTTTTAGTGAAACTGAATTTTAGTAACCAAAACCTGCATCATTACATTACAAACTAATAGTTATAACTAGAAAGGAACACAAAATTACAAATGACGTAGTAAAGATTATGTTATCATTCAAAAAGAGCCGTTAAAACGTAAGAGGGCGCTCTCTAAACACTCATCGGTTTCAACCATTTTGAATAAAATATTGTGCATGTGATGCTTTGTTGAAATAGTGATTAGATAGAGAAATAACCAACAACTATTTAAATACCTATTTTGTAACTTTTTGAAAAGAGGAAGCATTTTTTTGAATTTTTAACGGCTGGTTCAAAATTCTCTAATAAACCCGGGGCCCCCGGTTTATTACAAATTGTTATATTTATGGATATTTCAGCCGTTTCTGAACCGATTTTTATCAAACAAAGATGATTTTATTGTTTAAATATTATGCTCTTTCAAATTTTACACTCGGTTTTTCATTACCTCACAAACCAATTAAGTAGTCTAGCGCCCTCTCTACCAAAACTCAACTTTCCCTTTAATTCATCTTTGAGCGCTTATACATTTCTTGTCCTTCTATTATCTTACATGAACATTTGGTATCGTTGGAAAGCCTGTTTATTACTCTTTACAAGGATACCCCATTTGTAATGGCTATGTGATTATGGAATGTGCATTACACCTAAATATGGGGCCCGGTCAAGGTTTAAGAAAGGTTGCAAAATGCAATGTTATTGTGCGACCATTCAAAACGTGCGTACATCTCTAAACAAATAAAGAATTCACATCGACAATAATGCTGTATTTTGCGACGTTTCGCTTTTGACACGGCTCAATAATCGGGTCTATTGCACATTCCATAATTACATAATCATAGGCATTGATGTATAGGGGAATGAACAGGCTTGACAATTATACTGAATTAAAGTAGGACTATTTCATAACAAAATAGATATCAACGCTCAAACTTGAATTGCAGAACTTTTTGTGTTATTATATTGCTAAAGTAAAAAAAAAGAAGAAGAATGTTACAGCTATTCCTTTCCCAAGAATAAGAAAATAAAGACCATTCATACACGAGCCATGAAATAAGCTTTTCTAATACGTTTATTAATGAGCATATTTTCATGTATCGACACATTTCATATGCAATCATATGCAAATGTACAAAACAAATTATTTCCATTCACGAAGTTCTCTGAACTACAATAGCTACTAGGTATTTCCTCCATACTATATTAACAGTATTCTACATTATGAAATAATTTACAACTCGCTCGAGTCCCTTCATGATTTTACTGGATAGTACAGTGAAACTTCATTATCACGAGCACCTTGGGCCCACTGAAAATTACCTCTCCATGGCCCCGTTGCAGAAAGAGATAAAATCGATTGTAAGTCGGATCATGTGATCTAGATGATCTAGATGCGCGAATCTGATTGGTTGAAACGCGCAAAGTTTCTGACTTCCAATTGATTGTATCTCTTTCTGCAACGGGACCCATATCAAGTAACCTTGTCATAACCGAGCTCGCTATAAAGAGATTCCACTGTATCATCCGTTGAGAATAAGAAGAACACCCAAGTCTCTTTTTGTACTCCATAGTTTGGAAGCCTTGTAGGAACCTAATTTAGCTTTCTTTGTTATTCTCAAAATTAGAAATAATAATCATATGACCTTCCTGCATCACTGTAGAAAAGGCTCCAACCTACAAGATGGTACGGAGAACTCAATTTAGCCAAACATTAACTTAGCATCCTCCTCGCTCTCACCCGACAGTATATACATATAATAATAATCGAAAGATGTTATCCATCGCGACAAACAAATATTTGTCACCTGACGAAGTACAACAGCAGCGTACAAAATGTCGTGAATTCTACTCTTTCACTGCACATCACGAGACAACGGATTAATCTTCAACCCTTCAATAATAATAATAATAGCTTTGATTCACATAGCGCCTTATTTGATACAATACCATCTCTAAGTGCTTTACACTATTATAACCCCGGTCATAGGATACAATGCCAGCCCGCACACATCGTGAGCACCATCTCCACTCCCTGGGGAGCATTCCTCCCAAGCGGCTCGTGGGCATTGAGAAGATCCTTCACATAAAGGAGCAGGAATGACAGTATTCTTCAGAGGAATTCAACACCCTTGCTTTCTGGATTATATAAAAGCAGAACTTAAATTTGATAAAATTATCATCTAGGAGCCTTTCTTGTTTCTTCACAAAAACAAAAATTTAAGAATCCCTTTTAATAGTAAATTAGTATGATAGCCTCAAAATTTCAAATTCCAAAATGAACTACCATGGTAGTTTTAAAATGAGTTGACTATGAAACAGATAACAAATTCTTCATGTAAATCTTCATTTATGAGAAATTGTTAAATCATTGTTATCATGATTTTAAGAAGTCAAAATTACACTATTTGATTCATAAAGTTAGCATTTCTATATTACTGTAGTCAAGTAGTTTTTATGTTTTTATAAGAAGATGTATATTAATCATTCATTCATAGCTCTTACGGCGAAGAATAATGACCAAGACATTAGAAGACGAAAGACAATTTTTTTTTTACTGATCTTCACTAATACATGGAAAGTTTGATTAAAATTGAATTAGAAATGAAGGAGAAATAAGCAGAATATTCCACGGATAAGCCACGGTATAATTCCTTCTCTATAGAGTCCCGTCATAGAGATACATTGTTTTGTAATAGCGCATATACTGCAGCATTTAAGGAGCACCATGTATCTACATGTAGGTGCCCTATTCAGAGCCGCATTATTGCCCTTGGTCATCAGGTGCAGTTCAAACCTTCACAATTATCGTGCGCACCATCTCAACTCCAAGTAGTGGTTCTAAATATTGTTGTCTTTTGATTTTGGGATTTGGTATTGGGTTGGAGCTAGACGATTGCCTTCTTAGCAACCTCTAAGTCACAGTCACAAAGTGCTTGCTTGCCTGACATTGTTTAGAACCATCACCCATGGCAACTAATAGTGGTGAAAGCACTCTATTTACATATTTAAAGATTATCTCTTGTAAATCAATATTCCTTTCAATTTGAAAGGGTGTCACGTCAGCGTTTCATCTACTGGACTGTTCCATTTGTTTGAAAGCCATTTAAAGATTATCTCCTGTAAATCAATATGTCCTTCCATATGTAAGGGCGTCACGTCAGCGTTGCATCTACTGGACTGTTCCATTCTTCATATGGGGAGGTTGAGGTTGGCCATGAGATCTCGGATGGCAGGGAACAGAGTGCACTCAGCTGAAAAGAAGAAAACAAATATATAAATATATTAGATTTATACAATATATCATTATTATATTGTGCCATCAATCTAGAAATTCTATTCAAGCATCAAGCATTTCAAGGAATGCAGTGAAACCTTGTTATAAAGAGCATGTGGGGTCCATTGAATTTACCTCTTTATATTGGATATATTGTAAAAATAATAAAATACATAGAACCTGGACCTTTGAAATTCCCTCGCTATATCAGGTACATTGTTATAACAGAGCTCGTTATAAAGAGGTTCCACTGTACATTCCTGGCAGGTACCCATTTACTACACCTGGGTTGAGAGCAGCAACTGTGGAAAAAGTGCCTTGCTGAAGGACACACGTTCAGCGGTTGGGAATCGAACCCATGACCCTCGTATTGAAAGATGAAGACTGAACCAATATACCACGACACTCCCATAATAAAGATTTATTATGAATACTTTTAAGTAGACGGTTTTAAATCTTTAGATTATTATTACATGCAAACAGAGCAAATTTACTACATCTGGCTTGTGAGCAGCAAATGTGGAAAAAGTGCCTTGCTGAAGGACACACGTACAGCGGTTGGGAATCGAACCCACGACCCTCGTATTGAAAGACGAATTGAGTTACGCATGCCATCTTGTAGGTCGGAGCCTTCTCTATGTGATACAACTTTTTCAGATAATAATTATATTTAAACTTTGTACTATTCTTCAATTATAAAAGAGTGCAACATTTGGTTTCTACATGTCTTTCAAACCGCCAAAATTTAAACTCACGATTATTGTGAAACTCTGCCCATCTGCGCAGCATGTTGGCAATGGTCG
Source organism: Echinarachnius parma (assembly GCA_037951105.1). Taxonomy (NCBI): domain Eukaryota; kingdom Metazoa; phylum Echinodermata; class Echinoidea; order Clypeasteroida; family Echinarachniidae; genus Echinarachnius; species Echinarachnius parma. The sequence continues at coordinate 34,323 of JBAMJV010000564.1, read as the reverse complement.
AGTCATTCTGGTTGGTGTGCATCGAGGTCTTGATGGCGGAAATGTGCTGCGTCGTGTTGGCCGGAATGTCGTACAGAATGGGCACCACGACCACGGGGGGCTCGTGGCCCGTCATGGGGGCCATGGCCTGATCCTGCCTCGTTAGTTGGATCTAAAGAAGTGAAGAACAGCAGACGAAATGATTAGAACATAGAGGGATTGATGGCTGAGATAATGACCAAGATTGATATAAAATGGGCACCACGACCACAGGGGGCTCGTGGCCCGTCATGGGGCCCATGGCCTGATCCTGTCTTGTCAATTGGATCTAAAGAATAGTACAGAAAATGGCGATATTAGATCATAAAGGGCTAATAGCCAAGATATGTTGTGTGGTTTCAATAAGAACAATGTACAGAATGGGCACCACAACCGCAGGGGGCTCGTGGCCCGACATGGGGCCCATGGCCTGATCCTGCCTCGTTAGTTGGATCTAAAAGAATAGTACAGAACAGGGCAAGAAAATCTTATTAGATCATGAAGCCCTTCTTATCCAAGATATGTGTCATGTTGGACAGAATGGGCACCATGACCACGGGGGGCTCATGGCCAGACATGGGGCCCATGGTCTGATCCTGCCTTGTCAGTTGGATCTTATAGAATGGTACAGAACAGGGCAAGAATATCTTATTAGATCATGAAGCGCTTATTATCCAAGATATGCGTTGTGTTGGACGGAATGTTATACAGAATGGGTATTAATTAATTGGAATATTGTAGAGAATATGCACCACAACTGAAGGGGGCTTGTGGCCTGATATGGGGCCCATGGATTAATCCTGTCTTGAAGGTTGAATTTTAGAAGAGAGCAGGGTAATGATTATTGAAGGAACTGTATGTGATTCTGTGATTTATGTGATTTTCTATATCTCTCATGATCTCCTCCAATCAAATCAAAATAAAATTTAAAGATTGTCTGAAAAGAATAAATAATTGGATAAGGATTTGCTTGCAATGCCAAATGGAGAATGCTTGATTTTTATGATACACTACAACGTAATAATCCAGAAAGTAAACAAGGCGATAGCCATAATGTGTCTTGCCCAATTGCGCGCATTCATGCCAATGAAGTTTGGTTACAAACAGATGCAGGGTTGGAAAGTTATCAACCCTAATAGACACTTACCCCAAAACTTTCACATTTGACCTTTTACCCCATCATATCATGGAGGCCGATATAGGGCATCTACCAATCAAGTTTGGTTACAAACAGATTCAGGGTTGGAAAGTTATTCAAATTTGTGTAAGCGTCACGGACAGACGGACGGACGGACCGACGGACGCAATTTGGATCTCTTAGTCTCCCTCCACCTACGGTGGGTACGGTGGGCTCTACAAAAAAACTGTTCCAGAGGGATGCCTTTGGCATTGTTCATCTAGTATTTATTTTCAATCAAATCTGAATTTGGAAAAATGCAAGTGTTGGTTGACTTACGAAGAGCAGCATCTTTGACTTGATGACGACAGCTGGGATGCCCGCGGGAATGCCAGCAGGGGCGAAAGACTGACCCCCCTGGGGGACCGTGAGGCATAGCTGCATCGTCCACTTGAGGGAGGGGTCGGGTTGAAGCTCCAGGTGCATGAGCTTTATCAGATCCTTGAAGACTCCTGCCGTTGCGCTCAGCATCCGGACCAACGATGTGATTGCCTTGGGTTTGAATGGAGGACAGGCAACCTATAAAGGGGGAAGGAAATAAGTTTCACCATCAGACATTGTCAAAAAGATTAGTTCAATCTGTTATCAACTTGAGGGTGGGGTCAGGCATGGGTTTAATCTGATCCTCAAAGACTCCTGCCGTTGCGCTCAGCATCCGGACCAGCAATGTGATTGCCTTGGGTTTGAATGGAGGACAGGCAACCTAGAGGGGAAAGGAAATCATCATAGTTGGCCAAAAATTCAATTTTAATTTGTTATGAATTTGAGCCTGGGGTCTGGTTCGATTATGTATGAGACGTTATTCCATGAAAAAGTTTTCCTTTTGCTTTTAGAAACATTGGAATAAATTATATTTTTGAAAGCACTCACCTTGTTCTCAAAGTATCTCTCAATAACTTGTAGCTCCTCGTTACTCCAGATCTCTTTGGCATCTGTCGATCAAAACAAAATGCATATTGATGGAATTAGCCTTTGAAATGTTTCATTTGTGAACTGAATTAATCTGACATTAGTTCTCATGATACAATACATATCTTTCAGCATCGAATTATCAACATCTCCATATTATCATCACCATCGTCATCATGCTTGTCTTTAATATCACCACCATCAGTATCACCATCATCATCACCCTCGCCAACACAAAAACCATCACCATCTCCACCACTGTCATCGTCAATATCATCATGTTCAAAAACACAATCATCATTACGATCACCATCAACATCATCATCAGCAGCATCATTATCATTACTAGCATCATCATCATCATCATCATCATCATCATCATCATCATCATCATCATCATCATCATCATCATCATCATCATCATCATCATCATCATCATCATCATCATCATCATCATCATCATCATCATCATCATCACTAGCATTAGCATCAGCAGCAGCAGCAGAAGCATCATAATCATCACCATCACCACTATCATCTTCGTTGTCATCACTGTCATCTTCATCATCACGAAGGTTATTACCTGGGCTTTTCTTGACTTGTAAGTGCAGTTGCTGCATGTGAGCCGAGTTGAGCCAGAGACGGAACACCAAAGATTCGTTGTTGAAGTGGAACCCTTGGTCAGTGGATTGCAACGTTGCAAGCTGAAGGGAAAATAAAAAGCAGAATACAGGTGAAAGGTACCCCCTATTTCTCAACAAAAATAATCTGAATAACCCTAAGATAATCCCAATAATCTGGTCCAATAAATATTCAAGCTCAATTCTATGAAAAATATGTGTTATATACCCAGAATTTGTTTCTTCATTCATAGTTTTAAGAAATATTTTTGTATGTGTCTTCAAGCAACGCTCTTGGTAGTATAAACAAGAAATATTACAACATTGGGTGAAAAATCACATGAGATATTAATTCTTTTTATGAGTGGTGCGTTTCTGACAATTAGCACATCTTAAAATATCAGGCTTTAAAACCCATTGCCTACGGGAACCCTGTGGGTCATGTACTATCTCTATGTTGATTACCAAATCTAGCAGGGAACAGGTTTATTCAAATTTGACGAATGTAGATTATAACAGGGCAATACAAATTTGTTTCTTGGCTTGCCACACATCCAAATCACTGTCTTGTATGGAACACCCCTATAACAAACTACAAGAATTAATAATGAAGTTAACCCTAACCAGGCCGGGTTATTTTGGCTATGCTATAGCCGGGGGGGGGTGGATTCCACCCCCCCCTGAGATCTCGGCCGCCGAACGCGCGGCCGCCGCAAAATTTGGCACACAGATAGTTTGCGACATAATCTACAAGATTGCATTGTTATTTTTTTGAAAAAAATAAATGTCTAATTAATTATGCAAATTTATGCAAAAATCCTCTTTTTGTCTATAAATCACTAAATATGGCTCAGAATATGCTAATTTTGTGCATGAATATTCTTTATTACCTGATTAAAAGGTTTTCAACATTAAAAATTGCGACAGCCAAAAAATTCCTAATGTATTTCTTTGTTTTTGGAATTTCTTATGTATTTCTTTGTTTTTTTACTTTTGTTTTTTATTGTTTTTTTCGATGGAATAAATTATTAACCATTATTCAACAATTTTTAGCCCCAAATTAAATGATTGCAGTGATTAGATTGAAAAATAATGAAGGTTTTGTCTATTCTAGGAAATACTCAATTTCCATAGGATTTGTACACAAATCACAAAATTTAGCGATTTTCAGGCCGACGCTCACTTACAAAAGGTCACGTGACTTTAGAACGGTATACCCGGTCATCGCAAATTTGGTCTCAAAAGTTGCGCAAGACTTCAACGAAAAAACTCATGAAGTCGCGCGGCAAAACCTGCGTGCGCCGCGGAATTATCGCGCGAAAAGTCGAGGGGGGGGTGGATTCCACCCCCCCCCGGCCTGGTTAGGGTTAAAGGGGTAGTACAGTTTTGGTAAGGCTGAACTTTAGTAACCAAACCTGGACAGTAACATTATAAACTAATAGTTATTACTCCACCATGCTTAAAAGGTATACAAAATTACAAACGACTAAGTAAAAAGCCTGTTATCATTAAAAAAGAGCCATTAAAACACAAGAGGGCGCTTTCTAAAAAGGCATTGGTTTCAACCATTTTTCATACAAAATAATGCATGTGATGTTCTATTGAAATAATGATTAAGTAGATAGATCATCAACAACTATTTAAAAAACGCTTTTGAAAATTTTTGAAAAAGTGTAAGCATTTTTTTAATTTTTTGAAAAAATCATCTAATTATTTGGGCCCCAAATAATTATAAGATCAAATATATTTATTGATATTTCAGCCATTTCTGGACCGATTTTGACCAAATAAAGTTTATTCTGCCATTAAAATTGCATGTTCTCTCAAATTCGACACTCAGTTTTTCATTATCTCACAAAAAAATTGTGATGTGCAGCGCCCTCTCTACCAAAACTAAACTACCCCTTTAAATGAACATATAAATTATATCTCAGTATAAAACATTTCTAGATGCCTTACCTTTGAGCGGAAAGCTTGGTCTCCAGTCTGTTGGGATACAAACAAAAACAAAAAACTCAAATTCAAATTCATTTATTTTCGACAACTGGAATAAAAAAATATACATACATGCAGTAAAACAATGCAAAACAGCAACACAACAGGTAATAACACATCAAATATAACAAAAGGGAGGGCGATAGACGTACATAAGAGAGAACAAAGCATCCAAGTGTGAAATCACAGCTATTCATTGTCATAAGCAATGCTACAATGTCAGGCAAGCCACACATTTGTGATCAAGCAGGTGCTAAGAAAGTCACTAGCTAATCTCTCACACACCTCAATTAAGTGAAATTCCAATTGCAGTTTTTCAACCTGACTTACTGTGAAAATTATTTTTAAGAACAATTTTTGTAAAGAAAAATAAATGTATGTCTTCAAGATATCAGATGGCAAATATGAAATATGGTATACTTCAAAAACATAATAAAATCCTTTTTCTAACAATAAAAATTAGATATTCAGGGGAAAATTTTCAGTATGTAACTCGCACACAAACATACCCACAAAGAAAAAGTCATCCTAAAATCATAAGGTCTTGAAAAGGTTACCTCTTTATCTACAAATGGCAGATACAATGTACGTTGTACATCTAATTCCTGTAAGAAATTATGCATTGATGATCAAAACTGCCATTAAATCATTCACGACTGGTCCGTAAAATAATGCATGCATGTTATAACAAAATCAATTAGTCAAGAACGGGTATATTACCTGCTCGGCAGTTAGCGCCCTCTTGAGGTGGCGTTGCAGGTAGGTGGATCCCAGGAAGCGCTCGATGGGCGCGCACAGGTATGTGGTGGGTGACACCGGAGTGCCGGGGATGGCCGCTGGCGTGAACATGCGATTCAGAGCGTCGTGCGAGAGGATCGTTGGTAGAGACGTGTGTAGGTTTCGAGGGGGCAGGACTCGGGATTGGCGTTGTACTGTAGGACAACAACAAAAAAACATTGATTATGTATTTTCAACTTTTTTTTCTTTTCGTATATTTCTGATATAAGTGTAGTCTGAAAGGATTAGGCCAGGGGGGTGTTTCACAAAGATCCTAAGTTGAACTTAACTCCAAGTTGGACATTAATGATATGGAAAGCCATTAGTTTCTTTGAAAAATTGTTGTAAAAGTCATAAAATGTTGATTCAAATCATTAATACTTTCTATTATCAAGGATATTTCATGTCCTTGATGCAAAATTTATGATAAGTCTAAAATACTTGCTTTTTTGCTATTGAATATATTGTATTCCAAGGCTACAGATGGCTTTCCATAATAGTTAGGTCCAACTTAGAGTCAAGTTCAACTTAGAAACTTTGTGAAACACCCCCCAGATCATCATCGGGAGAACCACTGGATTGTCATTGTAGCGGTAGAGACTTTGCCAGGTTTTGAGGGGGCAGTATTTAGGACTTCTGTAGGTTAAAAACAAGACATGGTTTCTTGATTTTCGATCTTGTTTTCCCCTTTTGTACACTTCTAATAAATATCTAGAAAGCAGAAGTGAAGCAAGATAGGGGTAGGTGATAGCTCTGGATAGGTATGTATTGGTAGAGATTGTTGCCAGGTTTTGAGGGGGGGGGGGGGGAGAACTCTGGATTGGCGTTGTACTCCAGGACAATTAACAACAAGAAAAGGAGTTATCACTCAGTTATAAATTGTTCCTCTCATAACATTCTCAATACAAAGTGTTTTAGGGAGGAATGTCAACATTACCCCCCCCCCCCCCCTAAAAAAAAAAAAAAAACAACAAACACACACAACAAACAATCATTTTCTTTATTATCAAATTTTATAGTATTACACTTTACCATAACTAAAATAATCATCATTGTCATCATTATCATCATCATCATCATCATCATCATCATCATCATCATCATCATCATCATCATCACCATCATTATCATCATCATCATCACCAGCATGAATACTTTTATACTGCACAATAACTAATCAAAAAAATGTTTCAATTTCACTCACAAACTTGTCCCTGCTGTCCCGTCATGCCGCTACTCCCCGGGGAGTGCGTGTTGGTGGCCATGCTGCCAGGTGACGGGGCCATACCAAAGCGCTGTACGGGGGAGGGCCCAGGCAGGGAGGGACTGCCAGGCCACTATGACCCTTGTTTAATTATCATGACTAGATATATTACCATTATCACCATCAACCACCATCAAAAGCATAACGCACAATGATTTGTTTACAAATATTTTAATTTCACTCACAAATTTGTCCCTGCTGTCCCGTCATGCCGCTACTCCCCGGGGAGTGAGTGTTGGTGGCCATGCTGCCAGGTGACGGGGCCATACCAAAGCGCTGTACGGGGGAGGGCCCAGGCATGGAGGGACTGCCTGGCCACTGGCGGGAGCCGGGGGAGGGCATGGTGAGGCCCATTGATGTGAAGGGGGACCCACCTTCTGGTAATCCTGATGGAAAAGACAAGATGTATATTTTTGTATTTCTCCATTACTATTACTTTATTATTATGTTAATCAATTTATCAGTTATACATGTACATGTTTAAATTTTAATATACAATGAATGTATTTCTTTATCATTTGCATAATTATTTGTATCATGAGATTATGTTGAAAATAAACGAATCAAATCAAATCAAATTGTTGCTAGATATAACTCAATATTAAAGTTAAATTATTATGGCAAAAATAAATCGGCTATGTCTTCCACAAGATCTTGCATTTGATTGCAACTGATTTATATATTTTTTTTAATCATTCCAGCATTGAAACTTTATCTTGAATTCTCCGTTATTCATACTTTAAAATCCTACTTTTATCAGAATTGAGGTTGAAATACTACCACGTAAATATTTTGACAAGCTATTTCCAAAAAACTTATCAATTAGGTTGTGCAATTAACATATTTTTGTAACTTTTTCAAATACAGTAAATCACGATTATAATAAGGAGCTTGAGACCTTTAACATTATCTTGTTATATCAGAGTACAGAAACATAAGAATATAAAAAGCTTGGACCAGCATAATGACCTTGTAATAAAAGGGTTTAGTTATACAGAGTTCATACCCTTACTTTTAAATAATATTCCATGACTTTTACATGACTTCTCACCAAGGTAAACAAGGTTCCTTCAGCTCTTTTTGTAACAAATCGGTTGTATTCCAATACTGAAGAAATTGAAATTAAACTTTCCATGACCAAAGAGATCATTTTACAATATCCCCGACCTTTAAAGCCTGGAAATTACAAAAGTCAAATTCCGATGACTTTCTAGGTTTTCCAGGCCCTGTGTGAACCCTGTTATAACACGGTTACACTGTACTGCGTATTTGTGACCGGCTATAACAAAACCCTGCACTCGTTGGTAATTCATGTTTTGAAGAAATTGGCATTTTAATGTGTGTAGAAGACTTATGTATGTAAAATTGCTACAATCATATCTTCGCCAATTATTGACTGATTTGTTAGAACAAAGCATGAAATGAAAGCTTGTGATGAGGCCTTCCTTTCTAATGGTATGAAAATCTACATTTTTATTTTTACCGACAAGTGCAGGGTTTTGCTATAGCCAGTCACATTTAGCTAAAGGAGGACTGAATATTGATACCTGGTGAGGGGGTACCCTTCATGACGGATGATGGGGAAGGTCCGGGGATGGATGGTGGTGAGGCCAGGGGGTAGGCACCAGGAGACATGGTGTACTGAATAAGAGAGAACATGAGGAAGATGAGCATATAATAACAATAAAAATAATGTTTCGATTTCTATAGCGCCTAATATGATATTGATAATCATCTGTAAGCGCTTTACAATGATATTATTACCCCAGTCATAGGATACAATGCAAACCAGCACACGTTGTGTGCACCATCTCCACTCCCTGGGGAGCATTCCTTCCAAGCGGCTCATGGGCATTGAGAAGATCGTTCACATAAAGGCTTTCACCTCCTACCGGGTACCCATTTATACACCAGGGTAGAGAGCAGCAATGTGGATTGTCTTGCTGAAGGACAAATGCGATGGGCATTATAACCAATACTTGATCCAAATTTTAGACCTTTAAAACAATTCCAAACATTAGGGTTAAAAAATTATATATTGACAAAAATCACTAAAAAAACATAAGGGCAAAAGTTTGAAAAAATTAAGACAAACAAAGAGTGTGCCCCAACCCAATCAGTCTGAATACGCTACATCACTGACTCTAAAATATGACTATCAGTATCATCTACATCATCATCAAGCTCAGGTGGCGCTGTAAAGCGCTGCTGTGGTCTTCACGAAAGCACTCCATGCAACTCTATCTTCTGCTCTATCTACTCTATCTATTAGTTTCTCAACTCCTTCAGTCTGCCTAACGATGTGCTCAAAGTACTTTTCTCATTTCAAATCGTTCGTTTAAAAAATATGACTAGCAATTACAAATTTCCAGCATTGATAATTTTGCGTGGTGAATCTCCAACTAGGATATTTTTTTTTTAATCAAAAGCAAATTTGTTTCTCTAAATTTTGCTCTCAATCCCTGTTTGACATGATGTGACTAACAAATGATACTTTATTTGCATCAAGATGAAAATAAATAAAAACAATTTGGTTTATGGCACCAACCTGCTGAGAAGCGAGGGGTGGATGCGGCGAGGCCGGCGTGGCGGGGTTGCTGCTCCCAGGACCCCCGGGGGCCGTGGGAGGGGTCATGGGGTACGCGAAGCCCCCTCTCGACATGGGCGAGGCCCCCGGAGGGTAGGCGGTCGGCACCTGAGGGAGGTAGGGGTCTGGCGGGGTGGGGCCAGAGTCCACCATGGGGGAGAGGGGGTTGGCGTCGTCCTCGTTGGAGTGCAGGGTGCGACTGTTGCGGTGCTGCTGGTGGAAGGACACCGCGTCATCGATGAACAGCTCCAGGAAAAACTGAAAGTCATTTGGAATAAAAGTGAAAGAAAAACAAATATTTAATTGAAAATTAATTGACTGTAACCGTGTAAATGTGTGGCCTAGGGTATGTGCAAAATTTGGCATGGGGAAGACTTAAACTAAACCTTTAAAAACTGGTGACCAGTCCTGTGGTAATGTTGATCATTCTGAAATCTCCATAGACTTTGTACACATGCCACTCGGTTCCTGTAGTCAAGGGGTTAATTCATAATTAATTTCATAGGGTCTGCATGTATTTGACTAAATAACATTAAATAAACACATGCATGTAATTTACAGACTATGAGATAACTCAAAGTATAAATATGAAAAGGAGGAGGGGAAGGGGGGGGGGGGGGGGTCGGTCTTATGCAGCTTTTTAAAGACGTACATGTACTTCCCTTTTGAGGGAAGCCAGAAGGAAGCTGTTTGTAAATCGATTCTTTTTTATCTATAAACTTTGATATCATTAGTATAAAGATAATGTAAGACTAGTTGCCCATCGACACCAAGCTTGCGCGCATAGGATCCTGCATGAAGTAATCTTGCGCTCTGAGTCTTTCGGTGAGCGTATTATTGCATAAATAAACGTCGCCAACAGTGCATACAAAATTATGAGTGAAATATATATATAGACAGGCTTACCTTCAGCCCTTGGACTGGGTACATGCCGTCCACCACCTTGCGCATATCAAACAGACTGAAAGCTCCATCTGAAACAGGAAAAAAAAGCAAGCTGAAATTAATATTCTTTTACTCTTAGCTACTGGTTGTCGACAGTTCCACGTCCTTTTCAGCTGCAATACTCTTGCCTTTGCAGTAAATGTTGAGGCAGTACACATTGTGATACACAAGTCGGTAATGCATGCTCCATTGTGACAGAAAGGCAAATTTGAGCAAGGGAATGAAAACTGTATCTTGTACCTAAGATACTAAAATGTCACTCCCTGTTGAAATAAAAATTCCTTTCCTAAATAGCTACATGTACTAGTCTTAAATGTGATTGCCTGTATGAATTAATATTCAATGTACCTCTAACATAGTGCTCTTGCCTTTGCAATGTACATCGAGGCTGTATGCACTGTGGAACACCAAATTAAAGCAAGGGGGTGAAAACCTAACTTGTAACTACAATTCTAGCATTAACATTTCTGTTTGAACTCATATTCAACGTACCTCGAACGGCTACGGTGCTCTTTCCCTTGCAGTGTATGTCCAGACAGTATGCATTGTGGAAAACCAGTCGGTAGTGGGTGCTCGACTGGGGGAGCAGAGCAAACTTATGCATTGAAATGAAGACCTTTTCTTGTATAAACTACAATTCTAGAATTAATATTTCTATTTGATAAGTTAATATTCAACGTACCTCGAACGGCTACGGTGCTCTTTCCCTTGCAGTGTATGTCCAGACAGTATGCATTGTGGAACACCAGTCGGTAGTGCGTGCTGGATTGGGGGAGCAGGGCAAACTTGTGCATGGGGATGAAGACTTGGTTGGTGGCCGCTGCTAGTCCAAGAGAGGGCATGAGGGGCAGCTTGCAGATGGCGTGGAGCGTGCTCTGGCTCTCGCACAACGTCTGAACAAAATGATAAACGGTTCACCTTAAATAAAAGCTGGGCTCGACACTAGCACTTGCCCTCTTGCCCGGGGCAAGTAAATATTGGTGTTGGGAAAATAAGATATGTAAATTGTCTAGTTTGGTTGCCCGATCGGGCAACTAAATAATTGTTCAACTACAAGAGAGCAATGCAATTTCATATACTTTAATCTCATTTAGGAGAAAGACAGCAAGTAAATTTTTGTATTCGGGCAAGAAAAATGTCAAAAGTTTCTGAAGCAACCAAACTCACTTGCAACTCAAGTGTTGTTTGATGACTGTTTTTTGTCTAATTTTATCTTTGTAATTGAGATATTTGTGATTGAATTTGACGCTAGAGCGATTCGACTCAACAAATATGCCGCCAACAATCTCTGACTCTCGCACAACATCTGAACAAAATGATAAACGGTTCACCTTACATAAAGGGTTCTAGCAACTTTGTCTGACTCTCGCACAACGTCTGAACAAAATAATAAACAGTTTACCTTTTATAAAGGGATCTAGCAATGTTGTCTGACTTTCACACAACGTCTGAACAAAATAATAAACAGTTCACCTTTCATAAAGGGATCTTGCAACTTTGTCGGAATAATGTTCACTTATATTGCGCAGCTGACTATATTGATATATACTCCACTGCGCATTAAATACAAAACGTGTGTATTATTACCCCGGCTTTAACCGAGCTGACTCAGGCGCATCAAGCATTTCGAGGAATAAATTGAAATGAAATGAAATTAAATACAATTTATTTACCAAACAACAATATCGTTTACAATATAACATAAATCACAATATGATAATCACAATTGATATGATTTCATTGTTGGTAATTCCTGCCAGGTACCCATTTACTACACCTGGGTTGAGAGCAGCAAATGTGGATAAAGTGCCTTGCTGAAGGGCGCACATGCCGCGGTTGGGTGAAACCCTGATCAAGGCACCCTTGGTCCAAACTACTTAACAATATCAATAAATTCTTTACTCACCTTGATCAGTTTGGGCAAGCTCTTCTCCAAATTCAGTTCGTGCTCAAGGTATGATAGGACCACAGTGTGACAGTTGGCTGATGACGTTGACCCTACTGCGCCAAAGACCATCCTGAACCGTCTCATGTCCGGATCCCAAAATACAGTCACCTACAGAAGGAGAGTTCAAAAGATAAGTGTTATATGAAATTAAAGAATAATGTACGGTAAGGTAAACAAGAGAAATACAGTTTGTGCAACAGAAGGCTGATGACGTTGACCCTACGGCGCCAAAGACCATCCTGAACCGTCTCATATCCGGATCCCAAAATACAGTCACCTAGAGGAAAAAAGATTATAAAAGTGAATTGTTTTATGAAATCAAAGAATCATTTATGGTTAACAAGAGCATTACCGTTTGTGCTCTAGGTTATGATAAGACCACGGTGTAACAGATGGCTGATGATGTTGACGCTTCAGCGCCATTGACCATCCTTAAAAGGTCTCATGTCCGAATCCCAAAATACAGTCACCTAGAGGAAAACGATTCAAACTATCAGAGAATCACATACAGTTCAAGACAGCAGTTCAGTTCCTGCTTGAGGTAGGACAGTAATGTACACAATAGAAACGTGCTGAATGTATTGTATACACACATATCTAATTATCTTCTTGATACCAAGCTTCTTTTCATTGACAATGAATAGAGGATTCAAGCTATTCATGTCATCTTTCAGTAAGACCCAGATCAAGTGGATACATGCAATTGAATTATCCTTGGGTTAGTGCCCAGTTTATATACATGTAGCTTCTGACTATTCGAGCAATGGAAAGGTTTCATGGGAACTTCCCCCATTTAAGGGTCTTTGTAGCTCGATGGTTGAACACCGGTCTAGCAATCTGGAGGTCTCAGGTTCAATTACCAGTGAAGCCTATTTTTCTCTGCTCATTTTTAATAATTTTTAAAACCTAACGTGCCAAGTGCTTAGATTACAGCTACTGCTTGGATGCCACGTCTATGATTGCATGCAATGGTGATAGAGTACTTGACCATGCCCATTGTATTGTGCGGTGGCATTAGATACGTAAGTGGCTTTATTGTTCAGTGCACACTCTAATCTTCAGGTGTGGGGCATTTGCTTTTCAATAGATTCCTTTCAAATTCCCCAAAAGCAATCTAGCTGTGGCCTTCCAATTTTTGTGGCACTGGGAATGGGCTCCTCTGGCACGTTTTGGGTTAATCATTAAAAAAAAAAAGTTTGCTTACAGTGCTGGTTCTGTCTTTCCCGTAAGCAATGGTGAGCTTCTGATAGGTGAAGGATATGATGTCCGCATTGCTGGCGAGAGGGTTATCTGCAACAGAGAAAACAAGGAGTAAAAACTTGTTACTTTAAAGTAATCCATTAACTTTGTAAAATTCAACAAAAATCACTTGGAGCTTTCATACTTTTCTTGAAATTTAGCGATTTTCGGGCCGACGTTCTCTTACAAAAGGTCACGTGACTTTAGAACGGTATACCCGGTCGTCACAAATTTGGTCTCAAAAGTTGCGCAAGACTTCAATGAAATATCTCATGAAGTCGCGCAGCAATACATGCGTGCGTTGCAGAATTATCGCGCGAAAAGTTTTTTTTGACTGCTTTGGATACTTATTCGTCCATGGTATCCAAAATCGGATAATTCACGCGAACGATCAGGATAATATCAGACATTGATTTTTTTTTTTTTCCCACTGAGCAAACATTCTTTTTCTATGAAAATCTCACATACCATTTTCAAGAATCTTTCAATGAAATTGGTAAATGAAGTCCCAAATATTTCTTTTGGGAAAAAATATAAAGATAAAATGGTACCTTCTGCCTTCTAGCCAAGCACTCGGTATTTATAGAATTTGTGAAGGGAGAGTTGAACACACTGAATTACCAGAGAACTAGCCCCGTTCTGTAACTTTTACTGCATAAAAGAAGTAGACCTGGGCAGGGCTCCACACTTAACTTTTTTGTCAGTGGCCCGGTCGGGCCAGTGAAATAATTTCTTCCCCTTTTCTGGTGGCCCGAAAGAAAATTTTACTGGCCCCAAAATTCTATTTCATGAGTTAACTTGTTTACTATACAAAATGTCACTCTTTCCTATCAAACCTGTGAATATAGATGAAGCATGACATGGAAGAAAACAAGATTTTTCTCATTTTGTAAATGTAAGGTTGAAAATCTGCTTGCCCTATCGGGCCGCCAAAATATGAATTTTATACATTTTTGCTGGCCCGAAGTGCAATTTCAATGGCCCCGGGCCAGTGCAAGTGTTGAGCCCTGACATACGGCTAGTGAATCAGAGATTGGTGCTGACTTTTGTGCCAAAATGGCACAGGAAGGACTTTAACCCTTTTTTCTTTTTACTTACCACTAATCCAACTTGCCCTGAATGTTTGCGTGAGGGAGAGATACGGGAGCTGCATGGGCAGGTCTAGAGTCAGCTGGTAGAGATGACCGATTGAGTCCCAGTCCCTTAGCAATTGTCTGACCACTGAGTGACTTCCATGCACCTTGTAGTGTAGATACACCAGACGTGTTGGACCTACGGAACGAAACAGAATAAAAACATACAAGGATGAATCTACCATGGATAGTTCTCGGGTCAGCTGGTAGAGGTGACCGATTTGAGTCCCAGCCCCTTAGTAATTGTCTGATCACTGAGTGACTTCCATGCACCTTGTACATACCTGCCAACAATTGAAATTCAGAAATCTGTACCCACTGCGGGGGTCTGGGGGCAGCGCCCTTGCGGGGGTACAGGGGGCAGCGCCCCTGAAGCTGAAGCATTTTGGGCAAAACAAAATGAAATGATGGGCTCTGGTTAACCCAAATTTGATATTTGTTAGTACATATTATTTTTACAATTAACTGACCATTACAGATGTGTGGACAGGGCTTGATAGGTTGCACTCTTTGCAGCCTTGAGTGTTTCTGGGGCATATGACGATGAGAAACACTGTCTGTCCCTACTCTGCATTGCCAACTTATGGGAGAGTATTTAAGGCACCTAGTTTTTTTTAAATTTTCTTTCTGGTCATTCAGAATTTTGAAAAATTGGAATATTCCGAACCGATTTTTAAGGTCCTAAAAATTCAGAAAATCAGAATATTCCGAATAAATCGGAACAGTTGGCAGGTATGCTTGTAGTGTAGGTACACCAGACAAGTCGGTACTATGGAGCATGACAAAATAAGACGGAAACATACATGGAAATTGTATTACTATTTCGAAGGCAGATTATCATCATCATCATCATCGTCATAGTCATCATCATCATCATCATCGTCGTCGTCATCATCATCATCGTCATCATCATCATCATAATGCTCACCCCATCCACCACCCTCGTCATTCTCATCATCATCACCATAATCATCATTATCATCATCATCACTATCACATTCACCATTACCATCATCACCATCACCTCAGAAATCATCATCGCCATAACCACCATCATCATCATCATCACCACCATCACCATCGTCTTCATCATCATCATTATCATCATCACCCTCCTCATCCTTCTCTTCAAAAATATCACCAACATCAACATAATCATCTTTATCATCATCATCATCATCAATAAAAAAGAAATTAAATTTACAAAAAGACATACCTTGCTCTTTTGATGAACTGCACGACACAGGACAGTTAGCAAACACCAGCTATAAATACAATAATGAATAAGAAAAGTGTCAAAATCTTATTTTTAAATTCTTTATAGCAAAGAAATGCAAGCATATAAAACTAAAAAACACAAAATATCCCTTGAATAGAAAATTTTTACAAATTCAAATGAACCCGTTTCCAAAGAGTACCTGCTTATAAAAGTCCACTTTTTCTGTCACCATTGGGTGGTCTTTATAGAAAGGTCTCACTACATTTGTTCTGCTAAAATAGAACACTGTTATATGTCTCCCTGTGGTGGTCTCTATAGAAAGGTTTCACTGTATTTGTATGGCCAAAAAGCAAGCTGATTGTGTGAGTATAACTTTTTTTGATCTGCAGTTTTATCAAACCTTTCATCAAATCATCAAACCTACCTGCACTTGCCACATCCCGTGTTGGTTCTTGTGGAGCCTGATGGAGCAGTCCAAGAGGGCTCCCCTCAGCGCCGTGCTGGTTCCCGCGGGAACCCCATTACACGAGGGGAGGGCACACAGCTTGACGACAAGCCCCACTCCTTCACCCTCGACCTGGATGCCCTGGTGCGACAGGTTGTTTGAGGCAAGCTACGAGGAAAATGATAAAAAGGGATAATTAGAAAGATTTAGAAAGATAAGTTGATTTTATACACGCTTATTTTGAAGGTAATCTATTTGATTCATAATATTGGTGACCTCATCGTATTATGAGGTTAAGAGCTATCCTAATTCTTTGTGTAGAACCAGGGGTGTGAGACCTCCGATTTAAATCGGAATTCCGACTTTTTGCCTCAAACAGCAATCTTCATTTTCCGCTTAAAAAAAAAAAAATATATGATTTTTTTTTTTTTCCGATCCGATTTCCAATCTGATTTCCGATCCGATCCCATCATGAATCAAGAATTTGCCGATCTGATTTTTTGATCCGATCATCAAGGTCGGTTACAGCACTAAGCTAAGTCACTATCTGGATACCCTCTACCATGGAATGTATGGGCAATTGAATTTGAAGATTTGATTTCACAAAAACTTTTTCAGCTCTTCATAACTGAAAAGAACTTGATTTCACTACAAACTGTGATAGTTGTCTGGTGTTATTTCGACCTGTCACTAGCAAATACCGGGTTCCAGGCAGCAGATTATATTGAAAAGCACACTGGTTGTCCTAGATGTCAAGTTTCAAGCCTCGGGTATCAAGGTATGAAACAATTCTGTAAAAAAAAAAATATATATCCAAAAACCAACCATTTTAAATTGAAAGAAATGGTTTCCAAAATAAGCCTAGATTGCACCAGAGAGCATCTAGAACCCCAGAGCTTCCAGGGCCCTAGGCGGGCCCTGAACCCCGGCCTAAGGGACTTCGCGCTCGTAATGTGCGCTTTGCGCACACTTTTCATTTCAGATTTTTTTCAGATTTTTTTTCAATCTTGCTCTCACACCCCTGAGAACAGTTTGGGAGCCCCCAAAAGCACTTAAAAGCTAAATAATAATAATAATAATTCTAAATTTTAAATAGCGCCTAATATGATTGATAATCATCTCTAAGCGGTTTAAAATGTTTTTTTGTTTTTTTTTGTATATAAAGTGCAAATGTGAACAATAGCCCACCAGAGTTTGAAAGAAGCTCCAGAGGGCTAATCAATGGTTCACTGCAACTCAAATACCAAAGAAAATATTATTTAATTAAACAAAAATTTAAAAAACAATCCTATTTTGGGGTGAACAGGACCCCGCGGCTTTTGAAGGCTTGGAGACCAGTAATTGAGATATTTCCAACAACTGAGTCAGGGAGACTATTCCAGATCCGCACTGCCGAGTGAATGAGGCTCCTGTCCAAGGATGAGGTTTTGGCATCTGGGAGTGCAAGAGCATGGTCCGGCATGGATGCACTAAGCCGGGTCATTCGCCGTCTTTCCAAGGAGGGAGGGAGCATGTCTCCCAGGTCTTTTGGGCAGTGTTGAGAGTGCATTTTGTAAAGCACTGACACTGCAGCAACCTGGCGTCTATGTGCTAGGCTGGGGATTGAGAGTTGGGTGCGAGCAGTGGTCTCAACAACTCCTATGATCTTAAGTGCCTTCTTTTGGATGTTGTCAAGCAAGCTAAGAGTTGATGGGGAAGCATTTGTCCAGCAGAGGGATGCATATTCCATGACGCTACGAACCTGTGCTTTGTAGACTGTGGCTCTTCCTTTACAATCAAGTTTGTTTGCCACTTTTCTCAGGGCACCAAGCTTCTGTCCTGCTCTGGTGGTAATAGCTAAGATGTGTTTAGACCAAGTAAGTTTGGAATCGAAGGTGACACCTAGAATTTCAAGCTCATGCTTTGCTGCTAGCTGGCAGTCTCCTAGATACAAGATCAGTTCTGAAGGAGATCGCTTTCTTGAGAACGTCGTGACTTTACATTTTGATGGTTCAAATGTAACCTTCCATGTGTCTGCCCATGATTTCATCCTGGTCAGGTCTCAGTTTAGGCTGGCTGCAACATCCTTGCTAGCTTGTGGTGAAGGGATTGGGGCATAAAGTGTCGAGTCGTCAGCATACAGGTATAGCTCATTCTCGCAGACATCTACCAGGTCATCAATATGGTATTATTACCCCAGTGATTGGATTATTATTACCCCAGTGATTGGATGCATACTGCAATCAACCCAGCACACAAAGTGCACGTTTTCCACTCCCTGACCCACGCCAATAATACGTCCCAAATAACCGTGCCTCTTTTTATAGATTGATGCAGGGTATGCGGATGTTACAGAGATGCGATGTGGGCAAGTTCATGACCAAGATTTTACAGTGCTCCACCATCATAAAATTGCAATACTTATCTTACCTTATCTAAACAATATCTCACACCCATCACGATTTCTTTTGGTAGAATATAGGATATAAGGATACATAAGTATAAGGATACTAAAAAGCTATAAATGATCTTATCTCTTCGCGTAGGATAATTCACAGGGATAAAATGTGGGCAATTTGGTGGGTGAAAAACTTGTAGAGGACCATAACCATACAATTTGTTTACTTCAGTTTATTGGGTGTTAATATAGCCGTCCCATACTTGTATAAAAGTTGCAGATGATGTTAAATATATCAATGAACTCACCTCTTCGCATAGTTTGATGAGGGGGATGCGTATGTTGCAGAGAGATACGATGTGGGCAAGTTGATGGTTGAAAAATTGTAACACTTATCTTAAATTTTCTAAACAAGATCTTACACCCATCATGATTTCTTTTGGTAGAAGAGTTTGTGAGGATACTAAAAAGCTATAAATGATCTTACCTCTTCGCATAGCTTGATGAAGGGGATTCGGATGTTGCAGAGAGATACGATGTGGGCAAGTTGGTGGTTGAAAAACTCGCAGTGGCTCGTCATCTTTTTCTTCTTTCGGTTGAACAGCTCTTCGTGGTAACTCTGTCGAGGGAAACGAAATGAAGAAAAATACTGCTGAAAACTGCTTATCTACAAAAACATTGCCAGTGAAATAAAATGTGAATCTGTAGGAGCCTAGCATTCGATCCTAGCAGAATCTTTGGCCCAGATTCACAAAGGAGGTTTGTAGGTGGTTTGTACAAACCATGGTTTGAACCATGGTCTACATCTATGGAGTGCTGCTCGTATACAAGTAAAACAATTCATAATTTCTAATGATATGACTGTTAGAGCTTGCTAACCAGCAAACTTCACCATGTGAGAAGACAAACATGTATTTGGTGCATTTTGTAAATGTGTACCATCAACATTGTTAACAAGTAAGGAGTTTACATTCTTTCTCCATCAGTCTACACATGGCATTCCATAGTTGTAGACCATGGTAAAACCATGGTTTGTACAAACCTCCTACAAACCTCCTTTGTGAATTCCACCACAAGGGTCTGAATGTTCCCCTTAATATCCATGATTCATTTTCAAATTTCCATTTCGTTCAAAAGATATTTATGATTGAAGTGTTCAGATGTTAAACTATCCACGGGATAGTCGTAACCGTGTACAAAGTCAGTGCAATGAGTTGATGAAAATCACTTTGCATTTTTGCTCATTACTCGGCCATATAACGTCCATTTAACTTGAAATTTTCACACAATATCCACTTCTGGTTAACCCATTCAAGACAATTTAACAACATTTAACAACATGTATTTTCCATAGAACTAGTCTTACAGAATTTTTGGGAAGCTTCACTACGGGTCACCATTTTGAACTAGGCTAGTTTGTGCACACTGCATGAGTTTAACACTGAGCCAGTGTGCATTCAGCACCGAGCGCAAGGCATTTGCAAGATGGCGATGGACATATCAAAACTAACTTTTTAAAACTTACCTTTCTCTTGTTCTCTTCATCAACATCAAGACCTATGGTGAGAGAAAAAAAAAACAGATTTGATTCTGATCTAAACTATTATCATACATTTTTGTTTGTTCAAAACCATTCTTCTTTTTAAGTGTCCATTCAAGTACCAACAGCTTGATTTTCTGGAGCTGAATCGTGGATTAGCCTTCCCTCCTCCTTTTGCATACATCATCAGCAAGCTATTTTTAAAATGTGTACAAACTGTTTAATAATTCATTATAAAAACCTCTCTTCTTGCCCCCCCCCTTCCCCCTGCCTCATTTATAACTACTACCCGTAGTTACAATATGGTTAACCCATTGCCTACAGCAACCTGGTTGGTCCTGTATTAACTCTATGGGGATTGCAAGATAAAGTAGGGAATCGGTTAATAATTGCCTACAGAAACCTGGTGACCACTGTATTAACTTCACAGTGATTGCAAAATGTATTAGGGAACAGGTTAACCTATTGCTTACGGGGAACCTGGTTGGCACTGTATTGACTTCACAATGATTGCAAAATGTAGTAGGGAACAGGTTAACCCATTGCCTACAGCAACCTGGTTGGCACTGTATTGACTTCACAGTGATTGCAAAATGTAGTAGGGAACAGGTTACGCCATTGCCTATGGGAACCTGGTCGGACATCCTATGGGAACCTATGGGAGCCCGTTTTGATTTTCTGGGGTTTGCAAAATCTAGTAGGGAACAGTTGAACCCGTTGCCTATGGCAACCTGGTATGAACTCCATGGTAATTGCGAATCAAGTAGAGAACAAGTTAACAGATCTACTCTTTTGTCCCCCAAAAAGCGCAAGCTCCACTTACTCTCTATAGGAGTGTCCGGTCCCCGTATAATAGTGGAATGGTCCAGATCCACTAGTGCGTCTGGGTTCAGGTACGTTTCAGCCGTGTTGGTCCCGTCCGTTGGGGTGGGGGTTGACCCACCCTGGGGCGTAGTTTGGCTCTCAACGTAGGACATTTGCGTGCAGTGGAGAAGGTGGTAGCGGCATTGGAAATCCGCGACACCCTTGCCCTCCTGAAAATCGACAACCTTCAACAAAAACAAAATATAGACATATATAAAATATACAAAATAATAGCAAAGAAGGCAAATACACTTCTTTTTTTTAGTAGTTAATAAATTTGCTTGTTTGTGAAAGAAATATTCAAACATTTATGGTGTCTGACTCAATGGCCTGTATATTTGTAGAAGGTTTGTACAAACCATGGTTTGACGATGGTTTACATCTATGGAATGCTGCTCGCATACCGTAAATTGTAAATCAACATTGTTAACAAGTATGGAGTTTACATTCCTTCTCCATCAGTTTACAAATGGCATTCCATAGATGTAAACCTTGGTCAAACCATGGTTTGTACAAACCTCCTACAAACCTCCTTTGTGAATAAGGGCCTAAGATGGTGTAGAGCAATTGATGCAAGTAGAATCACTGGAATCTACGCCTCCTACAGGTATGTCTTCAAAGAAATCTTCAACATCATCAGGTATATTTAAACGAATGGTCATACTATTTTACATCTTTAAAAAAATATCACTAACCATCATAATCATTATCATTATCACCATCATCTGTACTCTCATACTCACCAGAAAGAATTGTGGATGTTGGATGAGGCAGAGGTAGAAGTGATGAGGGAGCAGTCTTCCTCATCAGAACTACTAACCACTATCAGCGTCATCATTATCATCATCATCATCACCACCACCACCATCATCATCATTACCATTATCATTATCTTCACCATCATCATCATCATCCCCATTATCACAGTTCATGATAGCATCATCATCCTAAATATCATCATTCCGATAAGCATGCTTTTCATCATCACCAATCATCACTATCATCACATCACTATCACCATCATCCCTCAACTCTTGAACTCACCAGATAGAACTGTGGATGTTGGATGAGGCGCAGGTAGAAGTGATGCGGGAGCAGTCTTCGTAGCGGATGCTCGGGAGACAGCGGCACGAGGGGTAGATCCTTCAGGAAGGTCACGGGGAGCATCGACACAGAGAATCGACAGTGACGCATGAATAGCATGATCCTGTGTGGGAATACAGGGGTAGTACAGTTTAGGTTAAGAGGGCACTTCAAGAAATAATGTACTTGTGAGATAACAAAAAAATCAGTGTAAAATTTGAAAAAAGCACATGACTTTAAAGGGATAGTACAGTCTAGGTTTAGAGGGCACTTCAAGAAAAAAACAATTGTGAGGTAATACAAAACTAATAATATATTTGGAGAAAAAAAAACATGACTTTAAAGACAAAATAAACTTTTGTTTGATCAAAATCGGGGCAGAAACAGCCAAAACATCCATAAATATATCCAATTGAAATACATATTGGGCCTTACATTTATGCAATGATTTATTTTAACTGGTTCACTACGAGATTCTAAAATTCCCATAGACTTTGTACATAGCCCTCCCGGTTCCCATAAGCAATGGATTAACAAATTAATAATGCCCATAAATTCTCAAAAATGCACCAAAGTGGCTTTTAAATTGTTTTTGATGATCTGTCTATCGAAGTATTATTCTTCAATAGAGTACCATTCATACCTGAGTTTTGTGACGAGAGGCTCCAGTTTTGCCCTGTCATAGTTCAGACTGTGCTCGATTTCCTCCAGCAAACCAGCATCTAAAATAAAAACAAAGCATTGATATTTGTACAAACTGTATTCTCAACATTTATCATAGCATAAATGTATTACAAAACAAAAATATAACAATGATATCTTAATATCTTATTTATTACTAAATAACTAATATTAAAGACCACATGCTAACAAGGGAATTATTTTCTGTTTCCCTTCAAGTCTACTCAATTTATTATTTCTGTAGAAATGAGTAAGATATCATAAAAAGACAATATTGTTCTTATATGATGGTAGTTTTATCTTTAAAATTACATAAATTGCATTGAAAGATTGTTGCATATACAAGCGCTTTAATTTGTTTATGCTTCTCACCACAATGTGTGATGCTAGGGCTGTACGATCCAGTCTGCATGTCGACCGACACAACCAACTGTTCATCGGAGCTGCACGGAGCGACGACAGGAATGCATAGGAGAGCCGGTGTACCTTCTACATTGGCTGGAAAAAAAAGGAATAGCGGGGAGAAAATATAAATAAGTTGATTCTTGTAAAATATAAAAAAGTTGATTCTTGTAACTGTTCATCGGAGCTGCACGGAGCGACGACAGGAATGCATAGGAGAGCAGGGGGGTGTTTCACAAAGATCCTAAGTTGAACTTAACTCTAAGTTGGACTTAAAAAGTATGGAAAGCCATTAGTTTCTTTGAACAAAAATGTAAAAGTTCTTTTTAAAAGGCATAAAATGTTGTTTGAAATCGCTAATAATTTTCTATTATGAAGGAGCTTTCATGTTCTTGATGCAACATTTATGAAAAGTCAAACATTATTTTTGTTTTGCTTTGGAATATATTTTATTCCAAGGCTACTAATGGCTTTCCATAATATTTAAGTCCAACTTAGTGCTAAGTTCAACTTAGGATCTTTGTGAAACACCCCCCTGGCGTACCTTCTACATTGGCTGAGAAAATAGCGGGGAGAAAATATAAATAACTTCATTCTTGTAACTTAGCAACAGCTTAGCATGTAACAAATTTATTTGCAAATATTTCTAGCTTGCATGTCAACCGACACAACCAACTGTTCATCGGAGCTGCACGTAGCGACGACAGGAATGCATAGGAGAGCCGGTGTGCCTTCAACATTGGCTGAGAAAATAGCGGGGAGAAAATATAAATAAGTTCATTCTTGTAACTTTATAGCAACAGCTTTATTAGCATGTAACAAATTTATTTCCAAATATTTCTAGTTTGCATGTCGACCGACACAACCAACTGTTCATCGGAGCTGCACGGAGTGACGACAGGAATGCACAGGAGAGCTGGTGTGCCTTCAAAATTGGCTGAGAAAATTAAGAGCACAAAAATGAATCAGCTACCAATAAATTCATCGCATTTCAAGTATGAAAACTTTTTTCTTTTTGTGAAGACTAAACAAATACAAAGTCAAGTTTCAATAAATGCAATTTAAAAATTTTTCTATCAAGACTACTTTCAGAACTGCAAACATTAATTTAAGAAGGTTACAAAAAGCAATCAGGAACATACAGTAGTTATGAAATACATGAGAATAAAGGTAACATAATCAGGGAGATGATCGAATTTGCCTGTCTGGATGTGGATCTGTACCATTTTTTCCCCAGTAAGCTGTCTTCAGGATCACTCTTAATTCAAAGTCAAATTCCATGACTTTCCATGACCTTCATGGCAAGAATTCCATGACTTTTCACCACCGCAGAAAAAAGATCTTTGACTGCTTTCAATACTTTGTGTAACAAAATAAATTCCAAAATCTTTATTTTCATTTCAATGCTGAAGAAATGCATATTAAAAAGGATCAAATTCCATGATTTTCCATGACACATCAGATCAGATAATTTTACAATTTTCCCTGACTTTCAAGGCCTGGAAAACACAAAGGTCAAATTCCATGACTTTCCAAATTGTCCAGGCCCTGTGTGAACCCTGAATCAGGGAGACTTGGAGCTCTGGGCCCCGTTTCATAAAACTTTTGTAATTGTTGTAAGTGTCCAATTATTGTAACTACCATGGCAACTGCTAAAATGCTTGATGCTGATTGGCTGTTGCCATAGTAGTTACCATAACTGGACACTTACCAACTGGGAAAGCCTTACGAAATGGGGCCCAAATTTGCTAAGATTGATTTTTTTTCTTCATTTAATTTACTTACTTTTGAAACCAGGTAAATCCTTCTCGAGATGCCCTTGTAGTTCCTGTGAGAATAAATGAATGGAAAATACAAACTTACATCTGAAAGTGATACACAAGGACAATTTTCCATTGCATACAATCATGATTATATCCTTCTAAAAATGGGAATAAAACAACTTAGCTATAGAGAGAGTTCATACACATATTTTCAAGTCAAATTCCATGACTTTACACTCTGGTATACACACAAAGTTGTTTGGCTTTTGGGGGGTACTTTTTGGATCAAAATAAGTTTTTATAAACCTTTACTAGCATTTCAGTGCTTAAGAAATGCAGATAAAATGAGATTCCAAAACTTTCCATGACCCATGGCCATGAGATAATTTCACAAATTTTCCTGACTTCCACGGCCAGGAAAACACAGTAGTCAAATTCCATGACTTTCCAGGCCCTGTAAGAACCCTTATTGATCAAAGTGACTCCAGTATTGCCAATTTAAGTATATTTTAATACGGGTACGGAGAAGTGCTCACCTTTAGCTTGACTCTCGATCGCACAAGGACAGTTTCTACTAGCAGTCTCTCGATGGACAGGTGATCACACTAAAATAAAGAGGGGGATAAAAACAGATAAATGAACAGCTCAGAAAACTGGGTGAAGAGTTTTAAGTCTATGTTAACTATAAACCTGAAGATAAGATAAGCACCTAGATATAAACTTTCAAACGTCAAATTTCCTATTTGTGTTTGTGTGTCCTTTTTTACAGCATCTCTGGATAATTGTTTCTCTCACAAACAAAAATCAAAGTATAATTCCAAGTTCTTAACAACAAAAACTCTTCAAATATAGAGGGTTCTCACTTCTGTTCAAATTCAACAGCAATCATCTATCAACAGTAACTACCAGGACAATATTTCCACCATTAAAAATTGTTGACTCTACTGAAAATGAAATGTAAGATGTCTGAGTAATTCAATAGAAATTTTGAACATGAAAGATCATAATAATAATCATAAAAGCAGTAAAAACAGGCATTTAAAAAAAACCATCTATATAGAAATTATATTCTGAGTACCATTTTTAAAGAGGGGTCATGGGACACTTGGAGGGCTGTCCAACTTCTATAGCTCCACAATCACTCGTATTGCTAAATGGACTAATCCAAGCAATACATGCTTACCTTAATGGCTTGGTTGACCTGTTTGGCATCTACCATTTCTAAGGAGGGGTCGTGGGAAACTTGGAGGGGCTTGGCCACATCTTCGCCGTCGATGCTAACTGTCATCTTGTAGAACTCTGCTGGTTTGGACGTGTGGAGACCTTGTGACCTGTGGACCAAGTGAAGACACTCGTTAATCAGTGCTGTAGTCGAGTCCACAAGTTCCAAGTCCGAGTCCCCAACGAAATAGCATGTTCCCATATGTTTTACATAGGGACTAGGCTCCGAGTCCGAGTCACGAGAAAATCAAAAGCGAGTCCGAGTCCGGCTCCGACTCGACTACAGCACTGTCGTTAATATTGTGAGATGACAAACTGCAAAAATTATTCATTTGGAGTTGAATTATCAGGAAAAAAAATCATGCAAAAACGAAGTAACAGTGAATTTTTATCTGTGTAATTGTCAATCAGAACTTGCTCTAACTATCTCTTAGGCATTAGGCCTGCAAGCAGGCCCCGAATGAGGTGTTAAAATGCCCTCCTAACCCAAACATGCCCCTATTTGTCTATTATAATTCTGCCCCTGTACATTACCTCCAGTATCAGATGATGAGGGATTCTCCTGCCGCGTACTTGTCAATCAGTACATGCCCTCATAAAACTGTATCAATACCATTAAAACCATTAAAACTGCAAGTAAAATGCCCACAAAAATCCCTTCAAATGCACTCTAAATGCCCATAACTGCCCACTTGACAACACAATTCCACTCCTGTACATTACAACATCCAGTAGTAAAGAGATGACGAGGGATTCTCCTGCTGTGTACTTGACATCAGTAAATGGTCTCCCCATCTCTCTTTAACAGCCTCTACCCCTACAACTAAAATACCCTCATATACATGCCCTACTGTACAATGAAAATTCTGCCCCCGTATATTACCTCCAGTATGAGATGATGAGTGATTCTACCGCTGTGTACTTGTCAATTAGTACATGCCCTCTAAAACGCTGTATCAGTAACCACTAAAACTTGCCCCAAAAGACTCCTTGAAATGCCCTACAATCCTGCCCCTGTATATTACCTCCAGTATGAGATGATGACTAATTTTCATTATGTGTACTTGTCAATTAGTACATGCCCTCTCAAACATTTATCAATAGCCACTAAAATGTAAAATGACCCAAAATGCCCTAAAAAATCCAACATGCCACACTCAACAACAACTAATTTGCCCCTGTACATTACCTCCAGTATGAGATGATGAGTGATTCTCCCGCCGTGTACTTGTCAATCAGTACATGCTCTCCCCATCTCTCACTGATCAGTCTCTGGGCCTGGAAACAATTCAGAAAGTTTATACCATCATTATAATTATTGCTGCAAATATTGGGATTATGGATAATTATAATTTTTAGTATCATCATCATAATCATCATCATTATCACCACCAACACCATCGTTGTCACCTGTTGCCTTTTTCAATACCATCAATAGTATCGGCAGGAGTTGTAGTAGTAACAGTAGTACCAGTATCATCATCATCATTATTATCAGTATTTATATAGTATAGTAGTTGAAGTAGTAGTGGTAGTCATAGTAGTTTTCAGGGTAGTAGCAGTAGTACTAGAAGTATCATCATAATCATCACTGTCATCACCATCATCATCATCATCATCACCATACTCATCATCATCACCTTCTTTTATCAGTAGTAATTGTAGTAATTATAGTAGTAGTAGTAGTATGAGTAAAGGAGTAGTTATAATAGTATTGTGATCATTCTCATTCTTACCTGTGAGTAGAGGACTTCTAGTTGCAGGGACTGGCAAAAGGTGTCTGATATTATAAAGTTAAAGAAAAACTAACAACCACCATAAACAACTTACATGAGGAAATGGGCTTTCCTTTTTTCTACAGCATTGTGTCATTGGCAGCATATGGCTAGTATGCTCCTTGGGGTGTTGAGTTATGTACACAATACCACTTTGTGGGTTTGAACTGTACCTGACAATCATAGGTAATGGTATGGGCAGACATGTAGAATCGTCACAGACATACTGTGCGCAATATGAGACAATGATCAATCATATTAGGTGCTTTATACATATAATACAGATGTTAACTGAGGGTGGAGGGAATGTCACAGAATGTACTCTCTGAGGGATTTGATACTTCGGGAAAGTTAATACATGTAAGTCCCGAGACGAAGGGACTTATTGTCTTCCCAAAATACAGCATTTCAGTTGTACATGTCCATCAATGGTGCTGTTATTGTACTTTCATGTTCTCATTTTCATTATTCAAATAACTTTAATAGAAGTTGATAAAAATGTTCTGTTGTCAAGGATACGTAGCACGTTGTACATGTCCACCAAAGGTTTGTCATCTCCAAATAGTCTGGATTGGACCAACTGGTGAATGTAATTTACCTGGAAAGGGAAAGAAATAATAAATTATTATATTTTATGACTGCGTCAAATATGAGAAACAATAACTTGATATCTATGAAGCATTAGCAAATTGCAATTTTATGAGCTGTAACATTCCACATGAAATGAAAAATCAGAAATATTTTATGATATATTGTGGTACATGTAGTTCCGAGTTAAATATTAAATAATGAGCCGTTAAAAATTTAAAAGCTTTTTTGTCTTGCTTTCATTACAGCAAAACGCACAAATGAACAAAAAACCAAAACAGCACAATATGTATAATTGAACAGCTACTAAAATTGTCAGATGATCCAGAATATTTTATAATGACAGAAATAATAAGGAAAGAAAAGATAACTTACTTGAAGCGGGTGGACGAGAGCTTTTCCTTCTGTAAATGGAATGAACAAAATAAAAACAATTAAAAAACATGTTAAATCTGTTAAAAGCTGACTACACATATTTTCTTCTTGTCCATATAAAGTGTTGAACACATACATGGAGGTGAATGAATGTAAATGACAAAGAAAAATGGGCTTCCTCAGGAATAAAAACCGAGACCTCTGACTTGCTAGATCAGTGCTACGACCATGCAGCAAGAAGTCCTTCTGATAATGGTGATCCTACCACAAACACCTTTACAATGCTCATGCTAGCAAGAAGCTATACAAACCTGACACAAGCCCCAAGGGTTAATGATAAGTGTTAGAGATCAACAAAAATGAATGCAGCTTTTTGTATGTATAATAGATTCAACTATTAAAACAATCCCATGGTATACTTTTAGCTACAGTATTAGCTTAACCCCTTGACCACGGGAACCGAGTGAGTTGTGTACAAAGTCTATGGGGATTTCATAAACTCATAGGGAACAGGTTAAAAGAAAGCAATTTTCACCTCCAGTATCGGGATCCTGCACCAGTATGTCAATGTTGAGCAACCTCCAAGGTATGGTTCTATTGTCCTCCATCAACGTCAAGGTCACCTACGAATCAAGAACGGACAAGTTTGAATAAATCAGAGATCAAGTTATCAATCAATGGATAATAATTTAAATATCAATCAATTATTCAAACCATTTAACACACTCACTCCTGCAATCCTTCCTTAGATTCATCCAAAAATCTATTATTGATCAATCAATCAATCTTTCATTCACTCCACTCAATAATTACTCAATTACTTAATCAAATTATCATATAATCAACCAGCCAGCTAGACCGCCAGACCGACCGATCGATCAATTAATCAATCTGATAAAATCGTCACTAGAAAAGAAAGAATAAAGTGACTCACCTCAAATTCTTGGGGCACTCTGAATTTCACTCTGCCATCCTCTGCAGTAGGAGAAACAAGAGAAGAGGTTTTACAAATCATAGAATGAAAGAAACAGGAAACCGACGTAAAAACTGAAAAAGGCAACAATATACAAGTGATGATTGCATATAATACAACATTTTCTTCAGAAATGCCATGATCAGTTCACTTTGAAAATGTTTACACATCTGCATTTCTACAATTTTGATAAATATTTAGATGCCACAGTAAAAAACAAACAAAACAACAACAACACACTAGCATGAATCAACTATAACTGGGAACCACCTAAAAACATAAGAGTATTTAAATTGGTTTTGATCATTATGCAACATGCCAATAAAGCACTATAATTAGAAATATTTGTTCAGCATGCTCGAAGCCCCACAACCTCCCTCCTGCCCCACCAGTTGTGACGGAAGCTTGTGTACTGTATTCTTAAATCTAGATCCGACTATACAACATAAAACAACACTCCCAAACAACTGCTTGTACGTGTACATACCGATGGTGAGGTTGGCCAGTTGAGGGGGCAGTTGATCACTGGTCACTAGTCGGTGCTGAATGATCTGGTCAAGCCGGTGGAGGACTGTCTCCTTCTCCGACGTCGTGATGGGATCCGGCGGAACGATCCGCTCCTTGATGCACGCCGGCATGCGCTTGTACTGACGCATCGTCAGCACGTCCACGGCATGGGGAAGGCAGAAATTCGGCAACCTGGATTGACGGAGTTAGAAAATACAAAATAGCATGTTCAGGCAACTTACATAATTACGGAAATAATTCTTGTACCAGAGGAAATATTCTCACTTTGATGCATGCTGGCATGCGTACTGATTCCGCACGTCGTCGGCATGGTGAAGGCAGAAATTGGCAGCCTTGTAAGAAATAATTGAGTTTTTAGAAAACAAACTCAAACGCAAATAAATGCAAAGAATTATAAAAGAACCAACAGACATATAAATTAAATGACAGTTTAAACAGACATGCATATTTTTTCTTCACAAGCAATGAAGTACAAAATAGGTCTTTCAGTAAAATTAAGTTACAGTAAACCAAGGAGTAACAAGTACAGTAATTGATAGAATGAGAGTCAAGTCCATCATATGTGCACCACTATGGTAGCAATGGCTTGATGCTCCCCAGTGAGTGAATATGGTGCACATAAAGTGTTAGATTGATTGTCAAGTGTATCCAATGACATATGTCATAACATCATACGCGAAGCCGTTTGGGAGTGAATAGATGTTTCTAACAAATAAAATAATCTATCATTTGTTAATTACTATTTCAAATTCAAGGTCAAATCAGTAACAGATAACATGTATCTTGCATTAACCAGATTTTCCCTGGACATTACGGATGAAATGAAAGTATTAGTTATAGCCCCCCACCCCCGAAATTGAGATAAAATCAAGACCAGATCACTACAAAGTAACAACATAAAGCATCTACAATGTAGAATTCAACAGTTTTGTCTTGCAAAGTAAACAATCATAAACAACTTTTAACTTCTACATTGTATTTCAACCATGATGAATAATATCTTCTGTATAAAGCAGGTACAATATAATAATATTTAATTATTATTATTCTATCAAAATGCAGTCAACTTCTACATCATATTTCAACCATGATGAATACTATCTTCTGTATATAACCTGTCATTCTTCTTCTTCTTCTTCTTCTTCTTCTTCTTAGAAAGTACAGTCCACCATCTGGTGTATATTTGTACTGTTCGGCGGTCGGTGTAGTGTATGTACAGTGCCAAATCAAAATGTCTACAATGTCCTATGTGCAGCTAAAAAATTGTCGTTCCCTATGTACCCTAATTGCTGGTGTATTACTTGCACTCGTGTATAGGTTGTTGGTGAAGAAAAAAAAAAGTCTTCTGTCGGGAATAAAGCGGGGTTAAAGGAACTACAGCGTCTAGATGGCCTAATTTTCACAATTCGGCTCTCTATATGTAATTTTTCCCGAAGAAAAAGAATTTGGCAGTAACTTCTCATGAAATCAATCAATTTTGGGGTAATAAGTAAATATCTAATTGTCCTGGGAACGCCCCTTTTAATTCGCCAAAATGTGACGTCATCTAAAGAACGGACTAATGAACTAAATTCTGTAGATGACGCGTCATGACGTAAGCCAATGAATTGTCAATCAGATGTCGATCACGCTGCCGATTCCGGACCCTAAATGTGGGTGGGGCGTAAACTGGCTGCTAAGTGAGATTTGGCATCAGAAAACTAGTCTTAAATCACTACTGTGTTTATTTTCATGGATTTTTTGTTCGGCAGACCTATGTTTCAAGTCATCAACTATGGAATAAGTGTCAAAGTACGTTGTATTCTTTAGGTCCTTTAATACACCATCAAAATACGGTACCATAATAATATAGTGATTATTATCATAATTACCTTGCATGAACCAGGTTTTCCCTGGCCATCCTGGACAGCATGTCTGCAGTGTCCACAAACAGCAGGGACTGCTGGTCCAAGAACGATGAAATAGCCTGCAAATAACAGAAAAGGAAATGATGGCATCTATAACATTGGGGGTGGGGGTGTGGAAAGAACAAAGAATTTGGCTATGGAGGGACTTGAAGCCAAAACTACCAGATTGCTTCACCTCGGCTCTGACAAACAAGGGGGCTCTATAATTATTGATTTTATTCAGTGCATCTAGTCAGTTTTAAGTGTTCATTATCATTTAATAAGATTGCAGCTGTTTTTTGTTTTTTTAATACTTCTGATAGTTAGAACTATAAAGCAATACCTTACAGTTTTTATTTCAGGCAATTGTCAAAACTGTTGTTTTAACAGTTGTTAAAGGGATCTAGATACTTTGTTGACATGTGCAAAATGTGATGAATGGTTGATATAATATATATTTTTGCTATCTGATATGTCCACTGGGTATTGCGTGAAAATTTCAAATTGATATACATCATATGGTCGAGTAATGAGCAAAAATGCAAAGTGATATTCACTAACTCATTGCACTGGCTTTGTACTTGGTTACGACTATCCAGTGGATAGTTTAACATCTGAACACTTCAATCATAAATATATTTTTAACAAAAGGGAAATTCAAAAAAACAAATCTGGTTCCATGCTTCTATTGATAATATGAATATAACAAGGTATGAATGAATCACTAGAGTTCTAAATAAGATTGGCGGATTTGGACAATGTTACTCAATTCCTTTATATACAGAGGCAAGTACGAAACTTACTGCACACTTGTCCACCTTAGCTGCACTGCCCGCCCACTTGACCAGGGCCAGAAGCCTGATGAAGGACTGCCGAGTGCTCCTCGCAAACTTCACAATCTCAATTTTCCTGTGGAGTGAAGGATATACAATTTTCAGTGCTTGCATATTCAGCAATACCTTCCCATACTTAATCTCAATCACAACAAATTTCAAAATAAATATTTTTTGTTAAAATTCCTGTCGTACCAGTTGGTTGAGATCATTGCGTACAATAAGGGACATGTTCATTCAAAATTGATATTTTTAGTTTAATCTTGTAAAAGACTGAGGAAAATTAATTTTTTTAGAACAATTATTCCACCTTGCCTGCATTAAAATAGCACACTAAAAACTGTTTTACATTCCTAACTATGACAAATTATGAGGACTCTGTAATGTCAGCAGGTGTTATTTTTTGCATTTTAGGGGCTAAATTGACCTGAGACCCTGTGTATTTTGTAAAAACTGAAATAAAACTTACCTTTCCATGTCCATCTTGCGCGGTAACCTAAAAGAGAAAAGAGGGAAAAGGAATAATAAACCCCATAATATGCCAGATGAACGAGTTTGTGATCTTTACTTTTATGATATATAGAAGTATAACTATTATGCAGAGATTACAAATGTTATTATCAACCTCTTTTCTCACTTTTTCAAATAAAATACCAACTTTGTTACACACGTAGTGAACAAAAAAACAATTCTATACTCAATATGAAAATCAAAGGACATGCTACAGGATTTCACTGGTTTTTTCTACGCCTTCACATCTTAATGTGGTGTGGCAAGATTGGTAGAGCGCGCGCTTTCCGATCATGAGATCCCGGGTTCGAACCCTGCCCACTGCCTTTGTCCTTCGGCAAGACAATTTATCCACAATTGCTGCTCTCTACCCAGGTGTATAAATGGGGACCCGGTAGGAGGTGAAAGCCTTTATGTGAACGATCTTCTTGAGCCCATGAGCGCTTGGAAGGAATGCTCCCCAGGGAGTGGAGATGGTGCACACAATGTGTGCTGGTCTGCATTGTATCCTATGACCGGGGGTAATATTATCATTGTAAAGCGCTTAGAGATGATTATCAATCATATTACGCTATATAAATCGAGATTATTATTATTATTATTACTAGCAAATTACCCGTCACCAGATCTTTGAGTAAGATAATGTTG
>JBAMJV010000563.1:0-126988 GCA_037951105.1 Echinarachnius parma | reverse complement strand
CCCCCGGTTCCGCGGCCCCTGCTTTAATATGTATTTGCCTGTGGCATTAAAAGGGATATAGTATACAGTTTTTAACAAACATAAGTTTAGTTACTAAATTGCGTAAGTAATCATTACAAACTATATAATTTATAATTCAATGATGCCTGAATGGAAGTAAAACATATATACACGGTTAAGTTACAGGGTGTTTTTTTTTATTAAAAAGGCAGCCGTTAACACAAGAGGGCGCCCTCCAGACACCTCAAGTTTCAACACATTTTCTATCAAAAGTGTGAATGTGATGTTTGCTTAAAATTATATTCAATAGAGAGATCATCAAAGAAATTTTAAAAACCAGTAAGTTAATTTTTACAAAAATGTGCAGGAGCAAATAAATGTTGGTCCCCAGCATATTATATTCCGATCGGATATATTTATGGATAATTTAGCATTTGCTGAACCGATTTTCGATCAAACAAAGTTGATTCTCTCATTCAAATTGTATGCTCTTTCAAAGAGTACACTTCGCTTTTATTGCCTCACAACAAAAACATTTCTCGAAAAGTGCAAAAGTGCACTATCCCGGCCCTTTAATTCAAAACTAACCTGCAAACATAATGGGTGGAATTCCCAAAGGAGGTTTGTGTAAACCATGGTTTAAACCATGGTCTACATCTATGGAGTGCCATGTGTAAGCTAATGGAGAAAGAATGTAAACTCCTTACTTGTTAACTATATTGATGCTGCACATTTACCTAAAGGCACCAAATAAATGTTTGTCTTCTCAGATGGTGAAATTTGTTGGTTAGCAAGCACTAACAGTCATATTATTAGAAATTATAAAAAAAAAAATTCTTGTATACGAGCAGCACTCCATAGATGTAGATCATAGTCTGTACAAGCCTCCTACAAACCTCCTTTGTGAATCCGGGCCCATGTGTGTGGATGCAAAGCAAACTATTACCCCAAATTGATGTCTATATAATTATGTACGGAACTCGTTATAGGACGGAGAAAAAAAAACATCCAATGTTATTTCCTATTACGCCCAATAAAGAAAACAAATATATCAATCGTAATGTTCAAATTGAGAGCATCGTTCCCTTTGTTCGACGGATGACGTGATGTTTATTGTTTAAATCGGGATTTTTCTCTCTCAAGTTCATTGTTTGGCAAAGGATTGCGAAATGGAACTGCATGCATGGATGTTGTTTTCTGCTACCTGGGAGGGGAAAAGATAATAGAATAATAATATCAAAATAATCCCCATCAATGTGCTATGGGGTTTAATTTAGTAATTGTTGAGATATTATCTTGATGTGACTCGCTTTCAATCGCACAACTTCCTCGTTCCTCCATTTGATTACAAGAAACTTGTGGGATACATACGTGTTATAGGAGTCCAGACGGTGGGATTTTAAACTCTGACTTGCAAGTGCGATCTGTTTCTGCAGATAGACGGTAAGTTGATAATTTGTTTTATCAATTCCTTGGGTAGATACAATTTTAATTAAAACCTGTTTGTATAAACAGCTTATAAAATGGTTTTGTTTTAATGTAGGAAGTCTATAAGAGATTGTTTTGAGAAGGAAAACTATAAAGCAATGTTTCTAGTTCATATATACATTGTATTTACAGGATTTATTTAGAAATCATACGTAATTAAGTAGGTGTATACTTAAAGGGACTTAGTAACATTGTCCAAATCTCAAAATCCAATTGGAATGTTAACGGTTCCCTCATACCTTGTTGTATTTGTATGAACAATAAAAGCATGATGGGACAGGTTTCTGTTTTTCAAATTTCCCTTTCGTTAAAAAGATATTTACGATTGAAGTGTTCAGATGTTAAATTATCCACTGGATCATCGAAACCGTGTACAAAGTCAGTGCAATGAGTTAGTGAATATCACTTTGCATTTTTGCTCATTACTCGGCCATATAACGTCCATTTAACTTGAAATTTTCACACAATACCCAGTGGACATATCAGATAACAACAATATACATTGTACTAACCATTCATCACTTTTTGCACATGTCAACAAAGTTACTAGATCCCTTTAAGTACTTAAGTAGGCATATTCTTAAATATTACTGACTTATTAATGTCAAATTACATATAAGATTATGCCTGGATGTGACCTTCCTTATAATCATTCCGTAAATATACCTTAATTTCAATTATGTTCACAAAAATATGTTATACGCACACGCGCACACTCACACGCATACATACACACAAATACACACACATACACACACGCGCATACACATATGACACACACACAAGCACACGCACACACACACACACACACACACACACACACACACACACACACACACACACACACACACACTCACACACACACACACACACACATAAACACACACAAGCACACACACGTATACAACAGTTCGTTCAATGATGAGAACATGCAAGGTAGATGAGGAAGTACATGTACTAAAAAAGACATAATATTTAACACGAAGAGGAAGTTAACTTGGTAAATGATGTCCCTTACTGAATATCATTATGGAAGACAAAATAAATACTGTGCAAAAAAATGTTTACCCACTATCAACAAACGTGATGTTGTTGTGTAGTATTGATATGTGAAGTTGAAATGAGTAAACGAAACCCGTTGTTTGCTTTCTTCAAGTATCATTATTTCACAAGTAAATGCTTGCAGGACCAATGCAGATTATGTCAATGAACATAGGCGCCGGAAATGGGGGGGGGGGGGGGGGGGGCAGGGGGGGCGGCCGCCCTCCTCCCCCCAATCCAAAAAGTGTGGGGGGGGGGGCAAAACGCGTTTTTGCCCCCCCCCCCCCCCCCCCCAAAAAAAAAAAAAAAAAAAAAAAAAAAAAATCCCCCCAAAAAACAAACAAAAAAAACAAACAAACAAACAAAAACGAAAGAAAAAAAAGAGTGGGAAAGAAAAAATGAAATGTATGAGCTAAGGCTTGTTAATTTTAACGTTCAAAAACAAATTTAAACATCCACTTGAAATTTTCGCTGCGCGCTTCGCGCGCGAACAGAATATCTCTGTTTGTTGTGTAACTTGCGTATGGTCTGGGGTGAGTATTTTTTTCTGTACCGGGCCACGTAGTTCCCGTGTAGGCTGGCATTGCTCTGGCTGTTTGTGTGACGTGCACCAAATTGCACCATTTCAAGTATATAAATGCAAAATCTTCACCATGGGTGGGGGATACCCCCTCCCAAACCCTCCCCATTTGGCTCTGCCCCAGCCCTCGGTCGCTTCGCTCCCTCGGGACTCATTCTTGGCTGTAGGCTATGTTGTTGGATCATACATAATGTGGCATATGGTTTATGTTGGGACTGTGTATGACACTAAATACAATATTTGTGTGTGTGTTGGGGTGCATATTTATTAGTGTGTCAATTATTTGTTTTCTTCGTGAAAATATATTTAAAACTTTCTGGTCGACCAAATCATAACACGCTTTCCCAGATACAGTCAATCTGAAGCCCGAATTTCCTATCTAGGTGTGCACCAGATTGCACAATTTCAAGTCCAAAATGCAAAAGCTCCCTACCGTGGGAGTGTGTTTGGGCATGAGCCCCTACACACACAAAATCGTGAGCCCCCTTAGGTTTTTGCCCCCCCCCCCCCCAATCCAAAACTGCTTCCGGCGCGCCTGTCAATGCACATGTCTTGAACTCTGTGTTGTCCTCTTTATTGATGTTACTTACAATTCTAAAATACTTTTCATTTTTTCATTAAAAACTTGATTTTTTGTTTTTTAACATAATACTTATCAACATGAATCATTATCAAAAGTTCAAAAACACATTTATTGCAAACATAGGGTTCCACTAAAAGCAGTGCTTGTATCAAATCATTGTGGAACCCTCTATGATAATAACAAATAATAAATTAATAATAACTAATGAGTAACAACAATATGTAAATATATTGTAACATTTTTAGTATACTGCTACACCTATACTTTTTTTTATTTATGATATATGTTGATCAATTATTATATAACATTGTTGCTTTGTCATGTCTAGATTTGAAGAGGAAAACTGACTCAGTCTTGTTCAGACCATGGCTTCTCTCCGATCCTCGGTCATTTTGGCGGTTCTTTGTCTCGTTTCGGGTGCAGCATCCGCTGCTATTCAAAATGGTAGGCATATACCGTATTTGTTATAAGAATACACATACAATAGAGTATATCATAATACTATAAAAACCATTCTGGTTCCGATCATATCCCCTTCTATAGATTGGATAATTTCGAATACAATGTACAATTTTAATGACATTTTGTATGGCAAGAACCCGCCCGGGTAAGAATACACATACCATTGATTTTACATAATATCATAATACCATGCTGGTTCCGATTGTATCCCCTTGAAATGATTGGATAATTTCGAAATAGAACGTACAATTTGTTTTAAATTATATTTGTAAGAATTCACCTAACAAAGATGATATCATACATAGAATTATTATAATACCATTCCGGTTCCGATCTGACCCCTTCTAATGATTGGATGATTAAGTATACAATGTACGTTTTAATGTCATTGCATTGCACCAGAGTAGCATCATAGAGCAAGCTACATTATTTCCAGTTGCTTTTCTAATAAACCAAATGCTATTGAACTTAAAAGTGTGTGAGTCGGTATTGTATACAAACATGTGATGCCATTGTGAGCAGGCACTCAACTTGGGTAAAGGTACATTCCAATGTCTATTGTTCATCTTATTTTAATTATAGTAACTGAGAAGTGATTGACTAATGAATATATGGATGATGTCACAACTAGTCAATTTTATAATTTAACTCTGGAGAGTTTTTAAGAGTTGGGAGAAGATATATTGTCTACCTATCCAACTGACAGTATAGTTATGACTACCCTTTTCGTACAGCTCTCCATCTTATCAATAACCTTATATATCCGAAATAAATTGGCGGGATTTCTTTTTCCGTTTGTTTGCAAAATGGTACTGCATGACTTGTATATATGTATGCCAAGTTCTGTCACAAAAATATATGTTACTCCATCCATTTCCAATACAGAGACACGATTGTCGGAGGTAGAACAAAAGTCGAATTGCAGAAAGGCCGATCCTGGATATGGAACCAGTACAGGTAGGTTTGTATTGATTTACGATTGAGCCGAATGATGAATCTATATTTTGTATTTTGTATTTTTTTTGGGGGGGGGGGGGGGGGTGGGGGGCTCCAGGCGCCTTGCATTTCCACGATGGGGTACATGTTTGTACATGACAAGCTAATGATACAAAACAAACTTTAACATTTTAGGGGCCCGGAAATAGTGGTGTTTCCCTTACACATGTTACATACATTGTCGAACACCATATTCATGAACATCATGACAATACGAAAAGGGAAACAGGAGGAATATATTTAGGAGGGGAAAGGGAGAATTACAAAAGGAGCAAAAGGGAATTAAGTGAACAGAAACATTAACACCGTGTTGGTCATTATAATTATAGTCATAATGATTTTAATGTATATATATATTTGTTTACTTCTAACAAGTCTATAATGTGCTTGATTTTAAATGGCTAGTGAATTGAAATGAACTAGATGATAAGGGAACAAAATAGGACGAAATTAATATACTCCTACATGTTTTTATTGTAGATAACTTTCAAATGGCTTTTATTTTAAAATATAAATCAATTTGAATAATGTACATGTAGAACTAATAGAACCGCCTCATGTGCGACGTTATTTGTAAATTGTACGTTTTACCTGAAATGGGATAGTAGGACAAAATCAAATCTGCCAATGAATACTACATTAATTTCATATAAGAGACTGGTGTAAAAAGAAACTGCATTTGGATTTGATTTGTTGTATAATTATGGCCAATTAATCTGGGTAGACTCTAGCTCAATCAAAATAATTATTGTCACAACAACACTACCACTTCATTGCCGTACCGCGTATACATTTTGCCATTCGAGGTCTGTTGCCCGAATACCACCCTTCCTGTCCCCCCCCCCCCCCCCCCCTCCCTGATAAGCTGCCTGATTATGGTATGATTTGTATGAATTTGCCCCAAAAAGTGGCATGATTTTTGCCCGAATATGACATGAGTGTTCCCGAATATGATATGATTTTTAACCACCTTTATGTATTTCTGTCTCATAATATTGCCCCTTTTTTCCAAATTCTCCGGAAGGGGAGGAGTGTGCTGCCCACAGGGGTCCAAAAGAGCAGTGCATGTTTCAAAATGCAGTAAAAATGTATCATCAGGGGAAACATGCCACTCAGTGTGCACTGATCAATTTTATGTACATGTTTTACTAATAAATTATAATGTAATAAAGACATCGATTAGATATCATCCATCATTGTTGTTTATTCTGTTGTTTACAGACGATATCGATACATTTGACGAACACTACGTAATCGCAGGTTTCTTTGGTGGGACTCATAAAGACGAGGTAATGTTCTATTCGAGTGCTGACTGTTGTGTATGATACATGCATGATGTTTTGACACTGCAACTCTTGTAATTTCACTATACCCTTGATTACAAAATATGATAACACTGTTCATTTTGCCAATCTTTCCTAGATCCATTAACATTGCCAGTGTTCAACCAAAATCACTTGGGAGCTTTCACACTTCTCTTGTACCTTTTTATTGGGTTTATTACCATAACCCAAACAACAAGGAACAACCGCTACTACTCAGAAGAATGAAATGAGTTATGATAAGTCAAATGTGTCCCTAATTATGGAAATATTTATGATTGAATTACAACGCGTCTGTAGACGCTTCGACCGTAGTCAAAAGTATCGATCCGAATTAAAAAGCTCAATCCTCCATAGTATTCAAATTTGGATACTTCATGCGAACGAAATCAGACATGGATTTACTCTTTTCTCACTAGGTAAACATTATTATTTTTAATGAAAATCTCACATATCATTCTCAGGAACTTACAATGATACTGGTATGCAGGCGCGCCGATTCGTTACTAAAACACAATGCATGGTGGGGGGGGGGGGGGGGGGGCAGAGCATGTGTGTTCACAAACAATGCTCGCCCCCCTCCCCCCCCCCCCCCCCCCCCTCCCCCATGCATTGTGTTTCCGAACGAATCGGCGCCTCTGCTGGTATGTGAAAACACGAAGAATTTCCGATCTTGGACAAATACAAAATTAAGTTTAATTTAAAGGGGACCACCAGGCAAAGAACAACACATACTTATATGTATTGGTACCCTTTTGTGATATCAAATAGATACGCAACATTTTGCAAAGGGTTGTGTAATTCATAAACAAAGCAATTAATTACCACCACTTACGGAACCACTGTTATTTCGTGGTTCCGTATGGGCCAAACATTTGCGAGTGCGCCAATGCTATTCACGCGTACGTTTGGAGACAATAGAATCCCGGACGATTCGTTCGCTCTGGACAAAGTAGTCTTCGTACATGCAGACCCATGAACGCATGCTTTAGAATGGTGATGCGTTTTCCAATTTTTATTATTTTTCTGGAAACATATTTTTGTGAACTTGTTGATGGACTGGACTACTATAACTATGTTACCTTTCATTTATAAGAATATTATTTTTGGGTGGTGGTACCCATGATTGAAGTCTCAAATATTACTTTTGAGAACAAATATAAAGTTTATGGATCACAGTATAATTCCTCGGAATAGGATGTTTACATTAATGGCGCAATGCTAATGCTGGTCTATTACTATTATTATTATCATTTTTATTGTTGTTGTTATTATTATTATTAGTAGTAGTAGTAGTAGTAGTAGTAGTAGTAGTAGTAGTAGTAGTAGTAGTAGTAGTAGTAGTAGTAGTAGTAGTAGTATAATTACAATGTTAAGTATGTAGGGAAAAAATCAATGTTAAATATGTTTTTGGCCTATGTGAATGACATATTGCAGGAGACGCTGTGCAGTCTGAAGATCACATGGAAGACAACGGCAAGGATTTATAATAAAGAAACATATATTGCCAAGGTATATGACGGCCTGGCAGAGGTTTCCCCAGGCGATCCTAACATCGATCCTGGTTATACAGTGGTCGTAAAGCACTTCGACTCCTACGAACAGGCCAAAGAAAAGGCCATCGATGGCCTGGTTGATCACCTGACGAAGCTCGGGCTGATAAACGGTGAGACAAATGCAAAATCATCTAATAACCAGAATACTAAGAAAATTCCTTTACCATCACCCCGAAGACATTCAGTCAACTTGAGAAGACTAATCGCTTTTTAGTGTCGTATCTGTTGCATATATTAAAAAAATCATAATTATACTATTTAAAGATATCGTCTGATTGTTTCACGCTACCAATCTTTTTATTTATAATGGTTTTGTTTTAATTGGTCTCTGTTTTTGTCTAGAAAAACCTTGTCACATCGACAACTACCAAACTTATCTAGTGAACACAGATGGACAGTGCCCGCAAAACTCCAACGTGTCTGCCTGCACTGAATGCACATTTCACTGCACCAATGAAGCCGATGTAGACTTTGACAAGACGACAACCGTCCGCTGCTGTGGGAATGGCCATTTCGACCGGGAACTTATGCCTTGTGATGGTAAGTCACGTATGCTGCGAAGCAAGGACTGTACGGGGGTTGAGTCTTACAGCACCTAGAGATTTCAAAACAGCAATAATTATTCGGGTAATCGCCACT
Organism: Echinarachnius parma; assembly: GCA_037951105.1. Lineage (NCBI taxonomy): Eukaryota > Metazoa > Echinodermata > Echinoidea > Clypeasteroida > Echinarachniidae > Echinarachnius > Echinarachnius parma. The sequence continues at coordinate 118,321 of JBAMJV010000563.1, read as the reverse complement.
TTAGCAAACCATTTAATTATTGTCATTTCGGGGCAAAATGCACTTCATAGTTTGGAAAAGCATTTTTTATTTTAGCAACGTGCACAGGTACTCTTATTATGGCAAAAGCATCATTGCCATTGTCGGGTAAAATCATATCATAAATTGGTGTTTTTTTCCCTCTCCATTACTCGGGAGAAAGACCCCAGCTATGACAAAAAAATATGTCCGTATTTGTGTGTGTGTGTATGGGGGGGGGGGGGGGGGCTGTGGGGGTCTGAGTTGAAAAGAGAATCAAACATTATTATTGATAATAATCCATGCTTTCATTTGATTCTATAATGTACAGGAGGTCGACCAAGAACGCTGACCTCTCCAAGGCCTCAGACCACAACATGTAAGTTATAATGTTGATATAAGAAAACAAGATTGTCAGTACACATTGTTCTTTTTTCTATGACAGACTGGGTAGTATGTTTGCACTGGCGTAAATCTGTTCGGAAAGCACAATGCATTGGGGGGTCGAGCAATTGTTCACAAACCGTTTGTGAACAATTGCTCGACCCCCCAATGCATTGTGTTTTCCGGACAGATTTACGCCAGTGTATGTTTGTATAACGGTTTATTATAGATATCAACACAAATTCTAGTTCCGGAATCGTCATGCACATACTGCATCTTATTGAACCAGAGTGTTTCGTTATCTAAAAATAGACAGCATAGGCAGAAATGTGTAATTTATTTAAACAATTATGAAAATAATATTCAGAATTAAGAATGCATGTATAATTTTGATAAATGGAATTATTTTTCCCACACCAGCGTCTGTGACTGTGGAACCGCAGTCAAATTGCAGAACTTCATCAGGCTACAACACGGATGGAGGTATGTAGATCATGAACGCCTTGGCGATGTTAACGCGGAAATATGATTTAAAGATCAAGATACATTTTTGTTGATGATTGTTTGAATAATGTGTGGAAATTTTAATCATCGATTCAAGTTATCCAATGTCTGTGCTATAAATTTGGCAAATTAACAGTCAATTTTGTGTTATATCATTAAAATAAGGACGACATTTCTTCCACTGCTATTCGCTTTCATTAATGTGTGTGTCCTGAAAAAACATTCTTGATTACATTTCCTAATTAAGTGGATAAGAGCAGTAAGTAAATAATGGCAAACTACCATAACATTCTCTTTGTTTTCTATTTGTTTGAAGATTCCATTGGGAAGTTCAATGAAAATTGCATACTTTCAAACTTGATTCCAGGCGGACGGCACAGTAGCGAGGTAGGTATAAGCATAACCTTTCATTTCACATCACATCACATTTTGTTTAATATTTGTTTTACATAGGTATTGCTATTACTAGGATCTCCGACAAGGGCGCATGAGGTTATGGTTAGGATAGGATAATGAGATTGTTCATCCAAAGTGTTCTTATTGGTTGGTTATTAGGTTTTTACAGACGCGTTAAATCGATTATGATTATTTACGCCTGGGACCTACCGGCCTTTATCGTCACCATCCAAACGAAGCAGCCATGTAAGGTTCGAACCCAGGCCGAATAGTGCGAAGAGCAGACATCTGATCACTGAAACAGAAACCCTCTTTGTAAATTGCTATTTAAACCAACGTTACGAATTTATGCGAAGTGATTGGCAGAGCGCCATGCATTCTACTGTCTGCATGACCTCGGCAATATGATTGGCTGATAGCCAAGCATTTTCATTGGCTGCCTGATCTCTGCAATTTGATTGGCAGAAAGCTGTGAATTTTACTGTCTACACTGGAAAGAAAATATACTGGGTCTGTATAAAAGGATACATGATGAAATAGAGAATACTTTCATGATTATAGAACAAATGATCAACTTCTTGAGTTAGTTGAATGGTACACGTTTGATTAACTTTTATTTGAAAATTTTTTAAACACACTCGGCTGCGTTTCATGTACTTATCCCATTGCCTTTTATACTGAGGTAAGCTTTAAACCAGCGTTCCAAGTAAAATAACACCAACTTTGTTTGTGATACGGCATACACGAGATTCTCAGCTGTAGTTTTATAACTTCGAAACTAAAACAAAACCTGATTACTATAATTATATAATTTGCTCACGGCCTACATAATTCATGCTAATTGGTACCATCAACATACATTTTGACAATTAATACAGGAGTCTCTGTGCGGTGTGGAGATAACTTGGAAGACTTGCGCACGGATTGACAAAATACCTAATGATATCTTGGTATATGACGGGCAGGCAGAGATATCCGACACCAATAGGCCTTACACGGTGATCGTCAGGGGAAAAGAAACCTATGCGGAGGCCCGCAGAAATGCCATCGATGCCCTCATCGATCATTTGACCTCGATCGGATTTATTGAAGGTACAAGGCGGGAAGGAAGAGGGGAGGTAATGGGAGGAAGAGGGGGAGATGTTTGGGAGGAGGAGGATGGTGGAAGATAGGGAAGAGGAGAGGGTAGGAAAGAAGGAGGGAAGAAGGGAGGAGAGGGGGAGGATAGGGAGGACGGGAGGAGGAGATGAGTAGGAGGGAGGATGATTGGGGAGGAAGAGGTATGCTACCACTTTTACAAACTAGGTAAACATTGATAAATGCTAGGCAAATACATTGTGTGCACCATCTCCACTCCATGAAGAACATTCCTTCCCAGCGGCTCATGGGCATTGAGAAGATCCTTCACATACAGGCGTTCGCCTCCTACCAGGTCCCCATTTATACATATGGGTAGAGAGAGAGCAGCAAAAGTAAATTACTCGTCTTGCTGAAGGACAATCGGAGTGGGCACACACATGACACATGGTTCGAACTCGGGATCCTACGATTGGAAAGCGCGCGCTCTACCAATCTTGCCACACTAAGTCCGTTTTAACACATCACTAAATACACGTCAACACTTGCTGCGATTGGTTTTTAGATGTCTTCAAATAAGCGGGTAGTGATGATTGACAATCACATTTTGCAGTAGATAAATTAAACAATTAATACTGGTTATTTGTATTTTCTCCCCTAACTCACCAGAAAAACCTTGTTACGTCGGTCCATACCCTGACTCTTTAGTGAACATAGGCGATAAAAATAATAAGTGTCCGCCGAACTCCCCCGTGTCTGCCTGCACCGAATGCACCTTCCAGTGTACAAATGAAGCCGATGCAGAGAGTACCACCATCCGCTGCTGTGGGAATGGCCATTTCGATGATGAAATGCCGTCATGTAAAGGTTGGTCTTGTTTTATGTGACTCCTTTCTCTTGAGAGGGTATTTTGGGTTAACTTCCTCGTTTTTTGCTACTTAATTCTTAATGGAAATGTATTTGTGTGCATGCATATTTAACATCACATTAAAAATATATTTAGACAAGTTCTTATCTTTAAAATGTGACTCTAATATAATTCGCGTCTCATTCATAACTAAGATACGACCTATAAAAATCATTACTATCTCTGATACAATTTTCTATATAATAATGCATTTTTTTTTTTTAATGTACATATTTATACAGTACACTATGCTTAAACATTAAGATATTCAGAAAGGCTAGTGTGTTTTGTTCACTTCTGTTCGATTCCCTTTTTATGAACGTCACTAACATTAAGGGACATGATTAAGATTATGCAAGGTTTATAATGAAACCATACACAAATGGCTTTGGCCATTATTAAATTATTTCCATTACGGAATATTGTCCAGTACTTGGTCAAAGCCGTCCACACACATTTTCCCATAATTTGTTCAACAGCAACAGCCGCCACCACTACCACCACCACAACAACCACCGCCACCACCACAACAACTGCCCCTACTCCTCCTTCAACTTCGTCTTCGACTACCACTACTGCCACATCTACCATGTCTCCATCAGGGAAAGTTACCGCATCATCGACCTACGCCCCAACGATTTCCTCTCAACGTGCCTCGACGATTACCATGGTTACCAACAAATGTGAGTTATGAAACTCTCCGCAGCGCTCATTTAGTTCAAAGGGGCAACACAATTCTCACACTGCCGATATTTGTCTGTCGATTCGATCTTTCTTGGCACATTACATCTGGCCATAAACATTAAGACATATTATGTGATATCTCCTCCCCCGGCCCTCTTTCATATGAATTCAATAAAATGATGTATTACCGCTGATTACCAACCATAATTTTGAATTAATAAGTAATACAAACATTAACGTGCGTGTCTGTCTATTGGCGTACAGGTGATCCCAGCACCGGTGATTGTCACGTGACAATGCCCACAAATTCGACTTCGCATGGTTTTTCCGGGAAAGGCAAGACCAAAGGTAGGATTGATGTCAAATTAAAGGGTTTTATTAAATGAAATAAAATAGTTACATGTTTAAACAGGGTTATAAACGCGTAAACATTATTATGCACATAATTATGATTGCATGAATTTAGATACAAGGGATACATCTAGTGTATTTTAGTGTATACATACTCTGACCGGCACGAGCATTAAAGGGACTAGTAACATTGTCCAAATCCTTAAAGATTACTTGGAACTCTAGTGGTGTTCGCATATCTTGTCATATTCATATTAACGATAAAAGCACGGGACAGGTTTAGGTTTTTCAAATTTCCATTTCGTTCAAAAGATATTTACACTTGAAGTGTTCAGATGTTAAAAGGTCTACGGGATATTTTAAGCCGTGTACACAGTATAAGCGCAAAGAGTTAGTGAATATCGCATTGCATTTTTGCTCATTTCTCGGCCAAAGAACTTCCAATAAACGTGAACGTATCAGACATTACGTTGTAGACAGATTAAATTACACCAATACACATTGTATTAATTACTCATCACTTTTTGCACTTGTCAACAAAGTTACTAGATCCCTTTAATGTTTTACTATGTATATCTATAATCAATATAATATGATATGATTTGTACATTTCATTTGTAAATCCCGCTTAACAGTCCCTCTGGGGTTTTTGTATACACAACTCTACTTTATGTTCTGTCTTCCCCCTTTTTTCGTGTTCATTTTCGTTTCTGTATATTTTATCCTCTCCTTCTGTCTCTCGAGTAAATTTCTTCTGTTGTGTTTTAGCAGACAACGGAAAGATGCTGTTCCTGTTGATTCCCGCTGCTCTATTCGCGTTGTCCTGTGTTGTGGTGTGGTGGAAGAGGGTATGTAAAACGGAAGTTTAATAATTTTAAAGCATAAAAACTGTTTGCAATACAGCAAATTTATTGTAGTTGCAAAATGATTGTGTGGTGTGTAATACTACACTAAATACATGCTAAATTCAAATTTGGATTAACGGGGGAAAAACGTATAACATGTTAATAGGCTTCGTCAAAAGGGGAAACCGTTCTTGTTATAATTCAACTTTAAAGGGCATCAAGCGTGGGGTTGCTACATAGCGGGTCGCCATTTTGAACTGGGTTAGTTTGCGCGCACCGCATGACACTGGGCTAACGTGCATTACGCACCGTGCGCAACGCGTATGCAAGATGGCGCCGCGCATCTCATTTGACGAATCTGAACTACCTTTAACATTATAATATGTCCTTTACCTGACTTTTTTTCTTTTTTTCTTTCAGCGGGAAAACTCAGCAAAAGATGGTAATTTTAATATCAACATTATGCATTTATTTTACATAGATAGTTTTGATATGTTTTACAGAGTTAGTATCATAAAGGATAAAACGTTTATATGAGCCTCAAAATACAAACATAATAATACATTCATTAAACAACAAAAAATACTTTTTATTTAATTTGCATGTTCAGTATTGTTGAGGTTTACATTAATATGTTTTAGAGCGTAAAATAGGCCATTTAAAGTACCAAAAGCACAAAGCACTATCTAATCAGTATTTCAACAAAACATCACATGCATAATTTTGTATGAAAAATGGTTAAAATCTGTGCTTTATTAGAGAACGCTCTTTTTTAATGATAACAGGCTTTGTACTTAGTCGTTTGTAATTTTATATACATTTCAAGCATGGTGCAGTTATAACTATTAGTTTGTAATGTTATTGTGCAGGTTATGGTTAATAAAGCTCAGCCTTACAAAAACTGTACTACCAGTACCCCTTTAACCTTCATTTTACACTGTGTTCTTATACCATCAAAAGCAAACCTGAATTACAATATATCTCTACATGACGTATGTATAATGTCCATGTCTTCTCACAGTGGTCATTCGTCCATCAGCCGATGGTCATTATAACCATTGTGCAGTGAAAGAGGCTAGGCCTACGGATGACCAGCTTAACTTCTCAGAGGTATAGTCTCCCACTTCCCTGCTCCCCCCTGGCAAATATTTGAATAAATATTTGTTTGCATTTATGCTAGTAATGCGAACCTTCGTGTGATGTTTTTATTGTTTTTCTCGTTGCTATATAATATGTGTACATTATTATTTCTAAAATATGCGCGCGAAATAGATCTTGAATGTGTAAATCAATGATTGTCCGTTATGAGTAATTTAGATATTGAATTGTTAATTTCGATATGCTTGATAAACATGCTTGTTTGAATGATTTTAGACGAATAACACTAAATGTCGTAACATCCCTCATATAAGAACATTAGTTAAACGTTAAACTAATCTATACATAATAATGAATATAAAATTTCCATAAACGACGATTATACTTCCTTAAACACTGTTAAAACGCTGTGTAAACAAATTCAACAACTTGTTGAAATTTTTCAACAACCGCTGTTTAACATATGCACCATCCAACTGTTTACACAATTGTTGTTTTAATTTTTTCAACAACAGTTGTTTAGAATAAATTTCAACAACCCTGTTGTGAAAATAGCAAATACACAAAAGACGTAAAGCGGCAAGGTCGGAATCGAACCGGGGATCTTTAGGTTATAAGCCTCACTCTCTATCGACTGCGCCATTTCGGTTCGCTTGGTTTGCAATGGGACAAAAGGGGTTTTGACGCGGTGATTTTGCTGTCGAAACTATCACGTGATTTAACACGTTTCATCAACGCTTGAACAATGGCCGCTTCACGCAACCCTTCTTTATACAACTTATCATGATACACCTAAAGTTGTATCATGAAAATATTTAACAACCATTTTTACACAGCGTTTTAACAGTGTACTGTTTTTAAATCATGTCTATGACCCATAATGAGAATAAAAATTGGCATACTTTCTACAGGTTTACAAGATGGATTCTGAGGTCAAAGGACTTGTGTTTGTCCTGAACAACGTCACTTCCGCCGACGCCAAAATAAGAGATGGGTCAAAGGTCGATGCTGAGAACATCGTCCACGTCTTTGGTGACATCGGTTACAAGCCGCTGGTTGAGAGCAATCTCAGTTCAGACGTAAGTTGATGTTGTATTTGATTGATTGATAGATTTATTGATTGATTGATTGATTGATTAATTAATTGAATATATTTATTCAGTCATTGATTTTTTCTTTATTTTTTCCTAATTATGTTTTCCTAATTATTGTTATTATATTCGCTGAGTTGTTGCGGCATGGGGAAGCTTTCTAGAATAAAGGCCTACGTTGCAGACACGTTACTATGTTAGATAATTATCTGTCAAAATTGTGTTCCTTAATAATCAGCAAATCCGCTCAGCCCTCGAACGTCTGAAAGACAGCATCGAGTCCATCCACTCTTCTGTGGTCATCGCCATTTTAGCTCACGGCAACGACAAGGAGATCGTTGGTAACGATGGACGCACCATGCGCATCCAAGACATCAAGGACATGTTTTCCTTCAAGAACTGCGCCATCCTGAGAAAAAAGCCCAAGATCTTCTTTATTCAGACCATCAGGGAAGGTAGGCCTATCTAAAACTATCTATACTTGGCTTCGCCTTTCATGTCTCATATCTTGTATCAGGCAAAAGCTCTGTTCCTAACATACAGGGCCACACTAAAACATCAATTCAAAGTGTTAAACTATTTGATAGAGTATAGCTTTACAAAGGGTCTGGCATTTTCCATGAAAACGCAATATTTAGACCCTTCATGAATCAGATTTGTATATCTTGGGAAGCTACACAAAATAGAAATCGCGAATACAATAGAACATTCTTCTTTGCTCATGTCATTTGCTCAATGTTTTTTCTTCTATAAATGCTATGCTAAGGGGCTACAGCATCACCCTGCATCGCCAATTCACCCGATGTGCGATCACCGGCCCATGTTCGACCCGACGTCGAGGCAGACGGCTTTGTGATGCAGAACGAAGACATGTTCGTTGTCCAGATCACCATTGGCGGTAAGATTTGTATGTAGACAACGTTGTCTTAGTCTGGAACCAATATAAGACCAGGGCCCCGTTGCAGAAAGAGATAAAATCGATCGTAAGTTACGATTGATCGTAAGTCAGAAAATTTACGCGTTTCAACCAATCAGATTTGCGCATCTAGAACACGTGATATGACTTACGCTTAATTGCAACTTACGATCGATTTTATGTCTTTCTGCAACGGGGCCCTAGAGTGCTGTGTTCAAAATAATCTGCAATAAGCGATTTGATGATAACTTGAGCTTAGTGCTCTGACAGCTGTGTTGTTACCTTGTTCAACCATATCAATGAATAGCCAGAAGCCTGAGTTTTCCGAACTAAATTAGTCAATCAGGAACCTCAGATAGTATACGAACGAACCAATCAACGAACGACCCAAATCAATGTTTTTTCCGCTCGATAAGATGTGGTTTTTGCTTTAGAACGCTCAGGTCATAATTTACAACCCTCTCTGCAGAGTACTTCTCCATCCAGAACGGGGTCCCGGGATCGTGGTTCATCCACGCCCTTTGTGAGGAATTATTGGCGAGTGCCCACCGCGACAGTCTGGATAGAATCATGACCCACGTGAGTGAATAACTATACTTAGTATTATTCTTTCGACCATGAAGCACAACATACAAGTATAACAACAAGTTAACATAATAGCCCATTACATACCAACATTTCTCATTAATCAATGCATGCAACGCAGTGAAAAGAAAGAGAAATAGTTAATTCAATCCCGTTTTTCGAAATAATACAAACATAATTGTTTGTATTATTTCGAAATACGGGATTGAATACTGCAATATTATTGTTATTGTACAGAGTGTCCCAGGAAAAAAACGTAACCGGATTTCATGGCAGAAATTTTCTGTCATAATGAATAATTTCTTTGATAATATATACATGTAGGAAAAGCTCTGTTTCTCTCCTTTCATTTGATTTACAACTTATGGCACGCATGACTGAATTAAAACAATGGAAATTGGTGTTACCAAAATTCCACTTGCACGCAGAAATTGCAAGTTTGGGTGAGTTTTTAAGGTAGTGTAGGGATTTATTTAGTACATTTTCACCCCCTTTTATGATTTGGCACTTGCTATGCCACTCTATCACCCTTGGCAACCCATTCAGTCATTTAACCTATTCATCCCATTGTACCTTTCATCCATTCAACTGACCATCACCATTGCATGGTCAGTTGCACATCACACATGAATATGTATCAAGTAGATACTTTGTCTTTGTATGAATATTCAGTATTTTGAAAAAGGACAAACACTGCATACAATATTTTTATCTTTTATATGACACCTCATGCACAAAAATAAACGATGTATGCCAGAGAACAAGTACAATAAAAACATGCCTGATTTCTGCCAAAATGAGTAGATAGTTGAGTAAGAAGTCACTTAGCTTTCCTGACTTAGCAGATGACAATGGACTTGATGCATGAGTGAATTGACACAAACATGGGGATCAGGGAAAACATGGGAAACTTGCTAGATCAGGAAAGTTACTCATTTGGGCTGAAATCAAGCATGTTTTCATTGTACTCGTTCTCTGGCATAAATCTTTTATTTTTTAATCATGAGGTGTCATATAAAAGATAAAAATATGAATTTTTATGCGGTGTATGTCCTTTTTCAAAATAAGTACTTTTACTATCCTAAAAACTCACCCAAACCTGCAATTTCTTCGTGCAAATGGAATTTTGGTAACACCAATTTCCATTGTTCTAATTCAGTCATGCGTGAATTATGTGTCATAAGTTGTACATCAAATGAAAGAAGAGAAACCGAGCTTTTCATTCATGTATATCTCATCAAAGAAATTATTCATTATGACAGAAAATTTCTGCCATGAAATCCGGTTTCGTTTTATCTGGGACACACTATATACGTCCTACATTCCCTCGTTTACGTACATGGTGAACGGAATTCCCTTGTACAGATGTACACATCGATGGCAAGCTATGACTGGTACCACTATGTTGGTAGTACCATAGAGTAACTGTAGTACCATGCAGTCTGTAATAGTGAGCTGAGGTTTTAACCCGTTCACTTCGGGGACCGAGATTTCCCGGTTCCCAAGAAAGCCTATTTCAAATGCACGAAAATCATATGTTTTGCCCTTCCAGGGCCAAATTCATGGCTTATATCGAAAGACCGAGGTCTGATCTACCTTGGTTTATCATTTGTTCCCTTAAAAATATCTACTTATCACGCTATTTAAATTTTAGTACAGCCATGGAGAAGCTAGGTTGAATAGAAACGAATACAATATCATGGTCGGACAGATATCGATCGGTTCTTTTGTTTACGGCCAATGTGGTTTCTCAACCGGTTCATGAAAGAATCTCGTATATCGGTCACGTAAGCATTACATTTAATTGCGAAGTAAAGGGGTTATCATTGATTCAAAACTATCATCATGGTACATGATGAAATTTGAACGGACTACCATCCTTTATTGATTATAAAATACCGTTTGCAGGGATAATAAAAAAAAATTAGAATGAATTTCTCTTCACAATTTACATCAGCATCGCCGGATAATAATCCAACCATTTGTATTATTAAAGTGTTTTTCTTAACCGCCCATCCTACTAGGTGACCCGACGAGTAGGAGAACTAATCGGGATCGACGTCACGATCCAGCCTCCTCAGATCATCAAGGAAGGCATCAGCAAACACATCTTCTTCCTTCCCAAGTACGATGACGAGGACGTTGACTGGCAACCGCCACGGCGTCAAAGGGTTTATCGTGAGGACCAGCATTTGTTGGCACTGTAAAACACTCCTCACAGTGATCGGAAGATATAGCTGTAATGAAGTCACGAGTACAAGCGTTACGGAAGCTTAAATAGTGTAAATAGGACACGCATTAATTGGTTGGTCATGTAAGACACTCATCACATCGTCACGGAAGCTGCAGTGACGACACACATGTGTTGGCCCTGTAAAACACTCATCACAGCGTTACGGAAGCTGTAATCATAGAGGACCTACATTTGTTCGCCCCGTTAAACACCATAGCGCTAAGAAAGCTATGGTGAGGCACGCACTTTGCTGGCCCTTTAAAACTAGTATCTTAGCGTGACAGAAGCTGTAATGAGGACTAGCATTTGTTGGCCCCGTAAACATGAAACACCCATCACAGCGTTCGGAAGCTGTAATGAGAACCGTTATTTGTTGGCCCCGTAAAACACTTGTCACAGCGTTAGGGAAGCTTTCAGGCTTCATAGAGGACACGGCATTTGTTAGCCCCATAAAACACTTGTCACAGCGTTATACCCAGACTATGCTACGCTCTCGCGCCGACCTCGCGCCGCTCCTAATCCCCATTCATAAAATTGGAAGCGTGGGGAGAGCGTGTGGAGGTCGTGTGCAGAGCGGCGTTCATTGTTCGCTATTATTTAGATCGTACACTTTTCTTGGCCGCTCTCGCGCCGCTCCCGCGGCGTCCAAGTTAAATTAGCAAATTGGCAACGCAGTGGGCAATGAATGGGAAGATTATCTCACATGCGTCAATAGATATCCTTCCATGAATGCACAGTCAATAGCTCGATGAACAAAAGAGCAGGACGTAGGAGCTCGCCTTTCGCTTTGGACATGTTGAAAAACGAACTTGGGTCTTCGGCGATCTACTCTTTGTTCAGGGGCTATTGTATGTCCATGCATGGGAGGATATCTTTTCACACAAGTGTCATAATCTTCTCATTCATTCCGAAGTTGAACAAAAGACATTCTTGCAGATCTATTCCAGCACTTCTGCTAGTGGACGCTTTAGCCATAGGCTATAGATTGCGAAGTTTGACACGTTTCAACTATAGGTAAAATGGTGTCACAATTTAAAATGGCATGTCCGGGAAAAAATAATGTACATTTGGGGGAAACTCAATTTCTGGCTAAAACGTGGCATGGCGGCATACAAATTATATGAGGCTCCAATGAATGGGGACATACGCACACCCTATGTATGCCCCCCCCCCCCCCCCCCCAAAAAAAAAAAAAAAAAAAAAAAAAAAACGGTCGCAAAACCACGATGTTCATACACTGTTTAGAAAACTAACATTATTAATATCTCCGACCCAACCGCCTCGGTCCTCGATACCCGCCAACACAACCAGCTGTCTCGGTCTCAATTTGTTGACAGACACCCCCCTCCCCCCTCTCGCCATAATAACCCTGGGTACGCCAGTACAGTCTGATGTTTGTGGTTGTTTTGCTTGCCATTCCAAGGGGGGGGGCTATAATGCATTTAGGTTTCCCAGAATATTCAGATTCAAGCATCGATCGTCGACTCTGCTCCCCCATCAATAGACTGAATCACTCATCAATAAAATACACATCGGAGAAGATCCGGGGGGGGGGGGGTGTGTATACCTCTACTCTTTGGTGTGGGGGAATAGCGTGCACAGACCGTCGATATACATTTTTATATCGATGGTACAGACACCCCCATTTCCCCAAAAGTTATGTTTCCAAATTACATTTGTCTGAATTGCATACTAACAATCCTACTACTACTACTACTACTACTACTAATAATAATAATAATAATAATAATAATAACAATGCTATTCAACAATAATAACCCTCCCCATCCCCTCCACCCCAGTTTTCAAAACAGATCTACGCCAAGAGCATGCGTAGTGTGCTAGTAGGAAACGCACTGAGTGTTCAACTACATGCGTGCATGGTATAGGATCGCAGAGAGCGTGTCCAGAGCGTGTGGAGATCGTGTCGAGAGCGTAGAGCAAATGGCCTCGTCTCATTGTTATGAGCTATTGTTAAAGATACACGGAGCGTGCACAGTGAATAGCTCGGAAAGCGTGGCCAAAGCGTACGGAGAGGGTGTTCAGGTCGTGGCAAGAGCGTGAACGAGCTACCATTGTGTCATTAATCGCTCGATTTGTCGCCGCTTCCCCTGCGCTTTGATCAAAATGTTTTTGTTTTTTTAGAAGTACGAGAACGCAGGCAGAGCGTGGCTATAGTGTGACGGCTCCATTAGGGAAGCTATCAAAATAAAGGTACTCGTCACAGCGTTAGGGAAGCTTTCAAGCTTCACAGAGGACATGGCATTTGTTGGCTCTGTAAAACACTCATCATAACGTCACGGAAGCTTCAGTGAGGACGCGTATAATTGTTGGCCCTGTAAAAACACTCGCCACAGCGTTAGGGAAGCTTCAAAGAGGACACGGCATTTATTGGCTCTGTAAAACACTCATCACTTAGAGATGATTATCAATCATATAACGCGCTATATAAATCGAGTATATTATTATTATTATAATCACAGTGTTGGGGAAGCTAGTGACGACACGCGATTATTAGCCCTACTTATTAGACGCTCATCACAGCGTACGGAAGCTACACTAGTGACACACATTCATGTCATTTGATGGCCCTGTAAAATACTCATCACTGCGTTACGAAATTGTATAATAAATGCCGTATGTATTTTATTCGGAGGAATAAAAATCACTTTAAAACAAATGATTTTTGTGTGTGTTTGTGTGTGTGTGTGTGTGTGTGCGTGTGTTTGAAATGAAAAACCTGATGGCCCTTTATTTTGAAATTGTGTTAAGGAAATACAAATTGTGGGTGTTATTCATTAGATCGAAGATTGAAAGATGATTTTAATAATAATAATAATAATAAAGAAATTCTAAGTACAATTTAAAAAAATTGCCTCTATGGTGGAAACAAAAAGATGTAACTAATATGGGTGATTTAACTAATATTGTTAAAAACTTACGCACTTTCTAAATTAAATTGTATCTCATCTTTTGTTGTCGTCCCTCAATGGGTATATAAAGAAGTGGGGAAAGATCCAATTAAACGTTCAATGTATCAATTTTATGATTTGAGAGAATAAAGAATATTCAATTATGCTTTTGTTCCTGTTTTTACAGAGTAGATACAAATATATAACTGTATAATTTGTTTATGTATTACTAGTGTCACTTTTTGTACAGTTATAGCAATTAGCTTGTCATGTATGAGAAATTTATTTTGAAAATGTAATGGTTATTTAGACTCAATTGTAAGTCTCTGTATATTTTATTTGGAGGAATATAAAAGTACTTTAAAATGAAGTTTAATCGTGTGTGTGTGTGTCATAAATTTCAAGGTAACGTCAAAGTTTTGTATGAACATAGCTAAGAGCCTTTCGTAAAATTGGCCCATGCAGTTTTAAGGTGACTCTAGCGGCCCCTAAATAAAAAGTGCGATGGGGCAAACAGAGAAGGTCTTGTGTTGGGGACAACACAAGACAGGGGGCAAAGCTTCTGGATGTGGGGCAAGATGCAAGGGGAGTGGGGGGGGGGGGGGATGTCATTACCCCCTACCTCGGCGCCGCCACTTTTCAAATGCATTGAATAGTTGAATTACATATGCCACCCCTCATAAACATGATAAAAAATGTCTGGGATTTATAACCCCTAATATTTATGATAAAATTGCAACAGAAAAAACTTTCAAACATATAAAATATATAAAACAAAAATTATATTTAATGATAATAAGTTTATGTTAGTTTGAAATCATGGATTTTAGTGTGTATATATTATAAGTCTATGGGGGAAATATTATTTAGTACCGTGCACCCTAAACATTGGTGTAGCGAATCGGACTGATTGGAGGCGCACTCTGTATTTTTCTATGTTTATAGATAATACTCCCATTTGTAATGTCGGGGGAGGGGGGGGGGGGGGGGGAGGGTTCACCTCGCTAGTCATAAGGATCGCTATTCGTAACGTAAAATGTCCCTATACTCAAGGCGGGACCGCGATTTATAAAATAAAAAAGGTCGCTCTCCATAAAGGCATAAGGGTCACTATTCATAATAATCTATAGAAACACAATCCTTGCCAAATGTAAGACTTGTTAACCTTGCAATATAATGCAAAGATATGTATTCAAAGTTTGAATTTCGTCCAGCCCACCGTAGGTGGAGGGAGACTAAGGGATCGTCCGTCCGTGACGCTTACAAAAATTTGAATAACTTTCCAACCATGCATCCGTTTGTAACCAAACTTGATTGGTAGATGCCCTATATTAGCCTCCATGATATGCTGCGGTCAAAGGTCACATAAGTAGGTCAAAGGTCAAATGAGAAAGTTTTGGGGTAAGAGTTTATTAGGGTCGATAACTTTCCAACCCTGCATCTGTTTAAACAGATTGTAACCAAACTTGATTGGTAGATGCCCTATATTGGCCTCCATGATATGCTTGGGTCAAAGGTCACATAAGTAGGTCAAAGGTCAAATGTGAAAGTTTTGGGGTAAGAGTCTATTAGGGTCGATAACTTTCCAACCCTGCATCTGTTTGTAACCAAACTTGATTGGTAGATGCCCTATATTGGCCTCCATGATATGCTGGGGTCAAAATTCACATAAGTAGGTCAAAGGTCAAATGAGGTCAAATGTGAAAGTTTTGGGGTAAGAGTCTATATGGGTTGATAACTTTCCAACCCTGCATCTGTAACCAAACTCGATTGGTATATGCCCTAGTTGGCCTCCATGATATTCTTGGGACAAAGGTCACATATGTAGGTCAAAGGTCAAATGAGGTCAAATTTGAAAGTTTACCTGCAAGACTGTAATGGTCGATAACTTTCCAACCCTGCATCTGTTTGTCATTGGCATGAATGCGCGCAATTGGGCGAGACACATTACGGCTATCGCCTTGTTATTCTTTTGTTATTTTCTCTATGAGAATAACTTATATTCTCTTTTAATTGGAAACAGTAGAAACTTTGACAGTCAAGCAAACATGAACAAAATATTACGGAATCAATAAACATACAACATTGTAACAGCCAGGCGCGCCGGAAGCAGTTTTGGATTGGGGGGCGGGCAAAGACCTAAGGGGGCTCACGACTTTTTTTGTGTAGGGGCTCATGCCCAATCACACTCAGGGTCGCCAACTTTGAGCCAGAGGTGAGACTGAGACATTGCGAGGGAGCGAAGTGACTGAGTGGGGGAGGGTGTGGGAGGGGGGTGTCCCCCCTCCCACGGTAGGGAGCTTTTGCATTTTTGGACTTGAAATTGTGCAATCTGGTGCATACCTAGATAGGAAATTCGGGCTTAAGATTAACTGTATCTGGGAAAGCGTGTTGTGATTTGATCGACCAGAAATTTTAAATATATTTTTCACGAAGAAAACAAATACTTTAAACACTAATAAGTACGCACCCCAACACACCCACACATATTGTATTTAGTGTCATACACAGTTCCAACATAAACCATATGTCACATTATGTATGATGCAACAACATAAACTACAGCCAAGAATGAGTCCCGAGGGAGCGAAGCCCGGGGGGCCACTCAAATATATTGCTGTACACACGCGCGACCAAAAAACGCGTAAAAAGGGTAATTTTGCCGATCATGGCGCGTCACGCATCTAGGGTGTCAAAAAGGCCAAAATCAGAAAAAAGGGTATGTTTGTAGAGTTAAACAAATACGCGTTTAGGGTATCTTACGGTTTAATTGAGAGCAATTGACGTAGACCTTGTTTAGGGGTATGTTTTAGGGGTTATACTTGTTTAGGGGGCAAAATTGTCAAAAAAAAGCACGCGAAAATACTTGAATAGGGTATAAATTTGATCAACGGATAAAACTTGTTTAGGGTGGGTTTGAAAAACCTGTGGTCGCGCGTGTGTACAGCAATATAGTTGAGTGGCCCCCGGGGAGTGAAGCGACCGAGTGCTGGGGCAGAGCCAGAGGGGGAGGGTTTGGGAGGGGGTTTCCCCCTCCCACGGGGAAGATTTTGCATTTATAAACTTGAAATGGTGCAATTTGGTGCACGTCACACAAGCAGCCAGAGTAATGCCTGCCTACAAGGGAACTACGTGGCCCTGTACAGAAAAAGTACTCACACCAGACCATAACAAACTGAGATAATCTGTTCGCGCGCGAAGCGCGCAGCGAAAACTTAAAATGGATGTCTAAATTAAATTTTTTTTAACGTTAGAATTAACAGGTCTGAGCTCATATATTTTATTTGTTCTTTCCCACCTTATTACAATAAGGTTACCCTAATTAGAAGCAGATTGCTTGTGGTGGGGCTTTAACCCTATCAAGCCCAAGGGGGAGGGGGGGGGGGGGCTGAATGAGCCCCCCTACCATATTTTCCATCACCGCTTCTACAGTTCTTGTTCGATTTTCACCAAATTTGATGACTTTTCTTGAAATCTTATTGCGAACATTTTGGTATACAATTATTCTGGATCGGCCAATTCTCGTTGCCATGGTAACCGTAAACTGAAGAGCATGTTTTTCATTTTTTTGACAATTTTTTCTTCTTCTGAAGTTTGTGTTTTTCCAGTCAAATTTCATAACAATTATTATTAACAGGTTTTCATTAACTGAAATTAATTTCCCTGAGTATTCTTTTGTTTTTCTGTGTTTTTAAAGACAAAATGGCGCAAAACAATGAAAATAATAAGAATTATAACAAATCAAGTTTTGATGTATTTTTATGATATTTTTTAGATATAAATATGCCAATGGGGTTTCTCATGATGTCTTCAAACATTTAGAAATTACAAACCTTACTTTGGATCAGGTTAACAGAATAAGAAATGAAGAATTGCACGTATACGCATTATCGTACTGAAATGTGTTTGCTAATGCATCTGAAGGTCATCTCCACAATTACTTTGCGGACATAATGAGCCCCTAAAACCTATCAAATACCACAGAAATGTCATGATCTATGTTCTATAATATTTAATATTGCATAATTATGCTTAAAAATTCAATTTGCCTACATAAATCAGTCCATCTGTCGAAAACAGCTCAGTAATGTTGGAATTCAGAGCTTTTTGTATGTTTTTCATCATATAATCGTAAATAGCGCCCTCATATGGTGACCGGAAGAAAATATTATGATTGCAAATTGTAGAGCTTGACCTGCTAGACATGATCTGCCAAATATGAAAGTGGTCGATCACATAATATAGGAATTAGAGAGGGGGCCCTATGAGTCTCCCCCCCCCCCCCCCCCCTTGGGCCTGGGAACGCCAAAATAGCTTGGGCTTGATATAGTCCGTGGGCCAGAGGGGTCTACCTGTGACCCCCCCTATGATCCTCCGACTTGGGTGTCATTTTGTTCATTGATATGTCTAATGTTAGAAACAAAATGTTAACAAGAAAAAAACTCATATACACTATGTTTTTTAACTACTTTTTTGGAGATATGTAAAAATAGCACTTTTTCATTTTTTGCTGCATTTCTTAGGGTTGGTGAAAATTGAGATTGCGTTAAGTGCTCTCATTTGATAATGGCTAGGTCTATATCAACTAAATTTTGCTGATACATATTGTTATATATGCCTAAGACACAGCAAAAGTGTCATGGTCAAAGTTGATAGGCTTCATATAATTATGACGTCATCAAATTTGCATATGAAAAATCATTGGAATTTCCGTAAACAAAACGGTCAAAAAAACAATGTTCATTAGTATAGTTTATTTTTTTCACCATGAGAATGATGATAATGAGCTTAAACTTATTATGTCTATTTATGAAAGTATATTCAAATCAGAAATGCTATTATCCTTTGAATATAATGTACAAAAATTACATTTTTAGCTCATCCGGCCCGAAGGGCCCGATGAGCTTATGCCATGCCGTGGCGTCCGTCGTCCGTCCGTCCGTCCGTCCGTCCACAGTTTTCAAAATGCTTCTTCTTCGTTATTTTTCAACCGATTTTGATTCTGATTGTTTCATAAGATAGGGCTAGGAGGGGGATTTAAAACTTCTACACAGAATCGTGAAATTCATTATATATGCTAATTTATGCAAATTTATTCGAAATCACAAAAAATGCTTCTTCTCCTTCATTTCTTGACCGATTTTGATTTGGTTTGCTTTATCTGGTAGAGCTAACTTTGGTACACTAAACTTCTACACAGAATTTTGAAATTTTTCTCCATTAATTAATTATGGTAATTTATGCAAATTTATTCCAAAAATCACAAAAAATGCTTCTTCTCCTTCATTTCTTGACCGATTTTGATTTGGTTTGCTTTATCTGGTAGAGCTAACTTTGGTACACTAAACTTTTACACAGAATTTTGAAATTTTCTCCATTAATTAATTATGGTAATTTTTAATTAATTAATTTATTTATTTATTTATTTATTTATTTTTATTATTTATTTATTATTATTTTTTTTTTAATTATTATTATTATTTTTTTTTTTTTATTTTTTTTTTTTTTTTTTTTTTTTATTATTTATTTATTATTATTTTTTTTTTATTATTATTTATTTTTTTTTTTTATTTATTATTTTTTTTATTTATTTTTTAAATTTTTTTTATTTATTTATTTATTTTTTTTCCCATGTCCCTTCTGGGGCGTCAAATTTATATTTTTTTCACTCTATTTTTTTTAAATTAATTTTTATGTCCCTTCCAGGGCATCACATTTTAATTTTTTGACCAGTTGAAAAGTGTACCACATGAAATTTGCGATATTTGATGTTGCGAGATGCCGGATGAGCGCTACGTCATTGACGTTCTGGTTTATTACGTAATCACCATGCGTCATATGCAATTGTAAGGCATATGATGGCCATTTTGTGTAGGGCACAAAACGGTACATATTGCTCCCTCTTCAATTTCTTTTTTTTTAGAACCAATCACACTCATATTTGGCACATATGTAGAACTCGTAGGGCTCTTCAGTTTGCAATAAAGTAGAATTTCAAAAGGTCATCAAATGAGGGCGCTATTTACTAAAATTTGATAAAAACATACAAAATCCTATATATTCTGATACAAATTTTATTTTTTCTCTATCTGTCTGATTCGTATAGACATCTTGACATTTTGTTTGCATTATTATGCAACCTACTTTCCCTAGAATGAAATTGAAGACTATTATGTTGTTTATTGTATATTTTAGGGTCTAAATTAGTTATAACTCAGACTGAATTGTACCTTAAAAGTGGAATGGGGATTACATTGCGCTACATACAAACAATTTCAGATTATTCACTTAGTAGTAACCCTATGTATATCTCGTCCTGAGTCAGGTTTTTGATAGCATGTACTCCAATATCAAGTTAAGACAATATGTTTTGGGAAAATTCTGGTCAGAAACTTGTTTTTCAATATTTGAATTATACTGTTTGGCATCACATTTGTTTGTTTCAGAAAAGAGAACAAATGAACATCTCTTGTTTACAGTTCATTATTTGATATACCTACCCTCCAAAAGTAACAGAAACTTCATGTGACAACTAGATGAGTACACATTCATGCCTTTAAATGATTACCATGGTGACAGAAAGTGGCAAATGAATTGAATGCAAATTAAAGTTAACGACCACATTGAAAAATGTTTTAGATCTTGAAAAGTTGTCTGGAATTTATAGAGGCACATGCAGGGGAGTCTGTGTGTGTAGAACTGTTAACTCCTTTTGCAACAGTTGCGCTCTTATTTTTTACTAAAATAAACGTACTATGTCTCAATATTCATAATACAATTACACGGGATACTAAATACATTCAGTTAATCACTGACACCTCACAAATGATCTGTTAGCATGAAGGCCTGTGAACGCATGGTTGTGGCAATAGCTGATGTCAGTTAGATTCCATATTTCATGCTGTTTGTTTTTCTTTACTTTAAATAAATGGTATAAGCAAATACGGGTGACAAATAGTGTATACCTCGAATTTTATCACGGAACTTAAGCATTACACCGTCTGTCTCATTTACTGTAGTGATCAGATATAATGCCAAAGTATCACTATCGTTATGCCTGGAAATTATCATAAAGAATGATAAAATAATTAAGCATCTGCCTTCTGTGCCACATGTTTAAGCTTTTGAAGCGCTTTATCCTAAACCAGCACCATGCAATCACAAAAGAGCACCCCAATATTGGGCAGGTTGGCTCATGACCAATACTAAATCACGAGCTAAGTAATTCATTTGCCACAGTCCATAGAAGATGGCTTAAAACCAACTGCTGTCTATGCATATGGAACTGTAAGCCACTGGCTCATCCTAAACATGTAAATGAGATTACAATTGATTTCACTTAACCAAACTGCTGAAGCATTTTTAATTTATGCTGACAACTTGTGTGAATTGTTGTCAAGAGCACAAAAACAAAAAAAGTAATCTCTGACATTAAGATCACACTCACTACAATCCTGAACAATTTACATGTGTGGATAACTGTTGGGAGGACACTTTCCCTGTCATGGAACGACATCCATCAGAACATGCCATGCACGCTCCAAAAAAAGACCAATCAGCAACAAAGCGTTACAGACCAGTCTCACTTCTTTCCCACACCTTTAAGCTGTTCGAGCGACTAATTCTGACCCACCCAGGCACCCACCTAAGTGCAGTTGTATAACCATCTCTGATGAATGAGCAGGCATGATTCCAGCCTAGGAAGTATTGCACAAGACAACTGTTTAACCTTACCCAACATATAGAAGATGTTTTCCAGTAAATGTCTTAACTGGATTTGTGTTTGTAGACCTCTCAGCAGCTTATGCTACTGTGCACAGACTCTACACAAACTACTGAATGTGAACAACATGCACTTCACCGACATGGTGAAGACCCTGATTGAAAACAGACGCTTCTTCGTCGAGCTGTCTGGAAAGAAGTGTCGTTGGCGCAGGAAGCATTCTGGCCAAACTCTGTTCAACATCCATGGGCGTAGATCTGTCATTGATACCTATTCATCAGGGGGGTGGGGGGGGGGGGGGGGGTGATACGGAAGTATCTACGCGCCGCCCATGTCAACATCTATGTTAACGATCAACCTATATCTACTCTGAGACCAGGAGTTTCATCTATTAGACGACGTGTGTATCACCACCCACAGTGATGACGTCCCTCAGGCAGAATCCACCTTGTGTGAGGGATTTACCAACCCATACTTGTACTACAAAGAGAACCATCTGAAGGCTAATTCAATTAAACTAAATCTCAAATATGCGCCTTTCATCTAAAGAACATGCATGCAAACCAGAAACTGAAGATCACTTGGAATGGAACTAGACGGGCACACTGTGATAGTCCTGTCTACATAGGGGTGACCTTAGATAGATCTTTCAAGAGTACAAGGCCTGTATCACCCAGGAAGGTCAGCTCCACGAATGCCTTTCTTGACAAACTGAGCACATCCAAGTGGGGTGCAAACCAAACAACAATCAGCTCTGGCTCTCTGTTACTATGTTGCAGAATATGTCTGCACGGGTATGGGAAAGCTCAGCACATGCCAAGAAGTACAAAAGTTGCCGTTATATCATGATGTATGAGACGAACGAGAACTAATAACGTATACCTAATCTCTGGCATCGCATCCCAGCTGTAATAAGGAGGGCTGCTGTTAGCCAGGAGGAACGGCTGAGACAAACAGAGGTGAAGGACACCCACTCCATGTTTACCCACTGCATCCTCGGCGCTTTAAGTCACGGAAAAGCTTCATTTCATGATCTGTTGAACCCCTGGACTACAGCGTGTCTTCAAGAAGGCTCAAACTCTGGGAAGAGAGGCTGAGCTCTAGGACATATCGGTAGCCTACGCCTATGGTGCCGTCAGTAAAACTGTCCACAGGATTCAACCATGCATCCCTAGGTGACTTTGCGTAGCCGGAATAGGATTTGGCAGGCGTGGGAAGATGCAAGCCAACATGTTGAACTGGGGATACATCGAAGGTGCATCAGAATGCGAGTGCGGTCAAGCCCCACAGATCATTGGCCACCTGCCTAGTTGTGATATGGTACATGGAATGTGCACAATCAAAGATCCGACAGAGGCCAACGACGTAGCGCTCAGATTTGCCCGACATTGGCAGAAAGTTGTATGGTGGTACGAAATGATGAATGAAACAAGCTCCAAACTGCTATTAAAGGTTGGGGTAATAAACACAAACAACCGATAATCTCCTTTGAAAGCAAACAGTTTATCAATCTGCAGCAGATAATGCCTTCACTGTACGGGAGATATTCTACAACGTAGAAAATGTAGACTTATCTACAACACTTGTCTATCGCCAACTATTATCGAGGCAGAGCTCTGAAAAAAAAGCGGCCCTGTATTGTTTTGATGAAAATGAGACTTATAGGAGCGGCGATTGGCTTTTTCAAAATGAAAATGGGAACCTTAGGAGCGGCCGGATCGGCTGTAAAAACAGGGGTCTTTGAAGCGACACATACCTGTATTGCAAATATACATGAGTACCCCCCACCCCCCCCCCCCCCCCCCTCCCCCTTCGGGTCATTGATGATGATGGTTGACCAGGGTTTCTTACCGTTTGTTATCGACATGGCCACATTGATCTTTGTAGCTTATTTATGCCATGGATATCTCCTAAAGAAAATACATTTAAAAGGAAAGAGTTCGACAGATATGTGTCGTTTATTCCTTCATTGTTATTTAAGCTTAAAAGTGTGTATGCTCTGCCACCGTTTCCCACACAGGGGATAAAACAGCGAATCGATATCAACAATGTTGCCATAGTGGCTTTTCAGGCCGTGATCCTTCCAAATATAGGGTTCTGAGGAAGACCAAATTATATTGAACGGCTACAACTTTATCTTTACCATTTACATGTGTCAATGACTAATGGAATGTCTCCACTTAATTGCTCTAAATAAACATTGATGTCAAATCCTGCTTGATGAATATGAATAGTATGCTTCATCTTTATTAAAGAAAAAGAATTGCAGAAGATACAAAACAATTCTGTACACACAGACTGCTCCTGTGCTATAAGTTTGGTTAACTCTCTGTTTCTCTGGTATAGCGTGTACAAAAATACTGCATTAGTAATCCCAAACTTATAAACATGAAGTTCCCGTATTATCAAATGTGAACTTTTTTTTAATTTTAAGAAAATAATGTTTATCCTTGTTAATGAAACATAGTATGCTGTTCCCTTTTCTGACCAAAATGGTGGTCCAAGCAAACAAGTAATAGAGTTAACATTTTTCTTTTAAAATCTGACTAGATGTATTTTGTGTTTGTTATGTTTTTATTCGTAAATATATTCAGACAGAAACAACTTACCCAGTGCTAGATTAACTGGCCCGAACAAATGGTACGTCAAAACATCATATCGCAATGTATTTATTAATTCACTTTGAAGGTCACATTCAGACAGTTTTTGCATTAATTAGCCCGTAAAAATTAAAATATATATTATTATCGTCCTCGTAAGTATGGACTTGGAAACTGATGAAGCAAAATCCATTTGTCAACACAGAACCATCAGTTTGAGACAAAAACTCATAATTGAGGAGGGATCAAATAATGAACTTGTCAACGAGACGTATTTGTTCTCTTCTCTGAAAAAAAAGTGATGCCAAAGATAATAATACAAAATATTTAGAAAAAAAAGTTTCTGGCAAGACGTCCCCATACATTTTGCCTTAATTTTATATCGTAATAAACATGCTATCGCAAATCTCACTCAGGACTAGATTCAGGTTAGGATTGAATAAATAATCGAAATAGTTAATTATGTGTAGCGCACTGTATTCCCTATTGCACTTTTAGGGTACAATCTAGAGGGAGTTATGCCTTATCTATACGCTAAAAGATATAAGATACAACATAACAGTCTTTAATTTCATTCTAGGAAAAGTAGAGTTGCATAATAATGCAAACAAAATGTCAAGTTGTCTATACAAATCATGCAGATAGAGAAAAAAAACATTTTTATCGGAATTTAAAGGATTTTGTATGTTTTTATCAAATTTTAGTAAATAGCGCCCTCATATGATGACCTTTTGAAATTCTACTTATTGCAAATAGAAGAGCCCTACTAGTTCTACATATGTGCCAAATATGAGAGTGATTGGTTCTAAAATAAAGAAATTAAAGAGGGAGCAATATGTACCGATTTTTGCCCTACACAAAATGGCCATCATATGCCTTACATTTGCATATGACGCATGGTGATTACGTAATAAAAAATGTCATTTTTGTACAATATATTCAAAGGATAATAGCATTTCTGATTTGAATATACTTTCAGAAATAGACATAATAAGTTTAAGCTCATTATCATCATTCTCATGGTGAACAAAATAAACTATACTAATGAACATTGTTTTTTTGACCGTTTTGTTTACTGAAATTCCCATGATTTTTCATATGCAAATTTGATGACGTCATAATCATATGAAGCCAATCAACTTTGACCATGAAACTTTTCCTGTGTCTTAGGCATATATAAAAATATGTATCAGCAAAATTTAGTTTATAAAGACCTAGCCATTATCAAATGAGAGCACTTAACGCAATCTCAATTTTCACCAACCCTAAGAAATGCAGCAAAAATGAAAAGTGCTGTTTTTACATACCTCCCAAAAAGTAGTAAAAAAAACATAGTGTATATGAGTTTTTTTCTTGTTAACATTTTGTTTCTAACATTAGACATATCAATGAACAAAATGACACCCAAGTCGGAGGATCATAGGGGGGGTCACAGGTAGACCCCTCTGGCCCACGGACTAATAGGGTTAAAAGGAAATCAAACTACACATAATTGATATAAATTATAAAACATGGTATATAAGAATTTGGTGGGCGCTAAATACAAGTAATTACAATGTTTTTTTAAAGGCTCATTTGTTTCAATTGATACAATTTCATATTCAGGTGTAATGCATGTCAAATCATTGCGTATTTTATACTGGATATTGTGCTTAACATAAATGGCAACTCCTCCACCATTTCTATTGCCTCTACATAATGTAATTGTACCAAGTAATAACCTTGCATTGAATATATATCAAGGTCAAGATTTGGATGGAACCATGTCTCAGAAACAGCAATAACATAAAAATCAAATTTCATTGAACTGAGTAATAACTGAAAATCATCAAAATTCTTTTTTAAACTTCTTGCATGGTGAACATAAGTTATATTTCTCTACAAAATCTTCACAAAACATATAATCACATTTGAGTTGAGTTACATATCATAATCATTATCCAAAAATGGTCTTCCACTAAATTTGAGTTCTTTATTCATAACAAATGGATTTATTTTCAAATGTTGGAGTCTTTCGACATTAATAGATCTTTTCACATTCTACTGTGTGTCTATTTTATATATTTTGTTCATCTCAAAAGGCAGTTTATTGGCGATGTCATGCGAAGTTGAGCTGGTTGACGGACGTAATCAGGTTAGCAATATAATGTACTTCCCAGGTGTTGCAGCTTTGAGAGCAGCCAATATTGTGTCGATTTCACATCCACACCGAATTATCACTTGTATATTTAAAACAAAACCATAATATTCATTAAAATAATAAGGGATGATCATTACAGATCATTTCATTTCATTTTCTACTGCGTGTCTATATCCTACGTGTTTTTACTTCTTCTCAAAATTGATTGATGGATGTAATCAGCTTAACAATCTTCCCAAGTGTTCCAGTTTTGAGGGCAGCCAGTATTTTGCCGTTTGCCATACATATACAAATATATCCAATTTTATTTTTGTAGAGAGGAAGCTAATGAAAAATAACGTACTTCTGCTTTATGAGTGGGCATATATAATCAGATTATTAACAAAAATTTCTATCACATATCACCTGGTATTTCATATAATTGTTACATTCAAGCGAGAAAAAACAAATACATAATTTTAATATAGGCTTTATGGTGCTGTGCAAATTTGAATGAAAATCTCTGCAATTTGTATGACCACGTGTGAAATTGAATGCTCCAAGATACGGTGCCTTTGTTGGTGAATTTGAATGTAAATAGCGTGTTTTTTAAATTGAATGCTAAGAGTAGTAAATCGCATGAACAAAATGTAATTTTGAACCAAAATTCCACGCCATCAGCTCAATTTCGCGAAATTAATTGACACGCTTATCAAAACGAATGAGAAGTTTACGAAATCAGCCGAGAAAACCTATAGTATAGCCGGCCTGTCCCGTTTTATAATGGTTATTTGTATTGTTTTATGTGCCTTACATTATTTTATCGACACCGGAGCATATTTAATTGAAATGTATTATTCTTGGAATAAAACCTTTGATAGGTGTCAAGGCATTTGTATCCCCCCTGCTTCTTCTTTTACTATGTCTGTATATATGCTCTTGCTAAAAGTCTATATCTCATTGTACATATTTCACTGTTCCTATATTTTGTACTTAAAGGGATAGTTGAGTTCTGGTAAGGAGAGTACAGTTTTGGTGAAACTGAATTTTAGTAACCAAAACCTGCATCATTACATTACAAACTAATAGTTATAACTAGAAAGGAACACAAAATTATAAATGACGTAGTAAAGATCATGTTATCATTCAAAAAGAGCCGTTAAAACGTAAGAGGGCGCTCTCTAAACACTCATCGGTTTCAACCATTTTGAATAAAATATTGTGCAAGTGATGCTTTGTTGAAATAGTGATTAGATAGAGAAATAACCAACAACTATTTAAATACCTATTTGTAACTTTTTGAAAAGAGGAAGCATTTTTAAAAATTTTTAACGGCCGATTCAAAATTCTCTAATGAACCTGGGGCCCCAGCTTTATTACAAATTGTTATATTTATGGATATTTCAGCCGTCTCTGAACCGATTTTGAACAAACAAAGATGATTTTATTATTTAGATATTATGCTCTTTCAAATTTTACACTCAGTTTTTCATTACCTCACAAAAAAAATATGTAGTCTAGCGCCCTCTCTACCAAAACTCAACTATCCCTTTAACATTTTTTTTTTTTTTTTTACAGATGTGGAAATAAACTTGAAACAAACACCCTCATAAACACACTACATGTACATGTATATCTACAACATACCTAAACAATAATGTACTCCATCACATAGTATACATATGCAAATATACATACTCACACACACACACACACACATACCCGTAAATCGTGTCAATCGAGGACCTAAATCCTTGTACTATGCAAACGTGGACACACTAATATGTGTCACATTGATATTCTGCGTCCAACCGAGGACTATTGTGTATGTGTTTGACTTTCTGCGTCCAACCGTGGACGTACGGGGGTGCACGTTAATTTTTCCGGATTTTCGATGCGCGCGCATATGAATGGCATATGAATTAGCAATCCTTTGCACTAGTTAAGTAAACGAGGACGGTCCACGGTTGGAAATGTGTCCGTGGTTGGATAGTAGTGGCATATATTATGTCCTCGGTTGGGGGTGCTTACAGACTCACGCGCACACACACACACACACACACACACACACAGACACACACACATACATACACACATGCCATAACACTGGAAGATAATAAACCTTATATACACCTTGACAAAGTGACACAGGTGAAACCAAATACACAATTCTTTTTTCTTTTCTTTTTTCCACACATTTACTATTTTCATATACAGTATTATAATTCATCATATATATTTACAGAAGTACACACAGACTTACGCAAACTCACACACACACACGCACACACAACACAAACAAACAAACATAGACCCACATACATGCAAACACCCACATATGTATGCAACACATAATTATAAAACACTAGACAGATTTTAAATATACGGCAAACAAAAGTCTTCTGTTTTTTCACACATTTACTATTTTCATATACAGTATATAATTCATCATATATATATTTATAGAATTACATAGAAAACAGATCGCAAGTTCGGTAGCAAATCACCTTGAGAAATAAAAATATCACCTTTTTTTATGATACATGGAAATGATTTTGGTGGACGAAAATACGCAAGAGTATAGTACAAGTCTTTGACTGACAAAAGTACGCAAGATGAATACAGTCTAGGCCCTTTTTCACAATACAATTATGCCAATTAATTGTTGTAACTTTCCAATTATTTCAAATACTATGGCAACAAATGCTGCTTGTTGAATAGCTATTTTCATTGTATGTTGGTAGTTATAGGCCCGGTCACATACGACCAGATATCTTGAATGGACACCCGATGGATCAAATGGACCCGAAATTAAATTATCCGGTGGTAAAAGTCGTCTCCATTGCTTCATGTACAAAACGTTCCGAACGAAGACGAACGGATTGAAAATTTTGATCTCCATCGGGCATCCCTTTACGTTATCCTGTGATTGGAAAGTTACATCAACTAAACCTTGGTTTTATGGAACAATTGGCCCAACTTTGGAAAGCTTTCACACATCACAACAAAATTGAATGTTCACAATAAACTTCACATTTATCAGTTTTCAGAAGACACAGCGTAAGAGAATAAGGCTCAAGGTGATTGGAATGTCGACAGAAAACTCTCTCAGATTGTTTGGAAAAAAAACAGAAGACAAAATATTCAAAACAAATTTTCCGGTTGAGAAAGAGAAGGGCGCTAAAGTCACGTTTTGCACTTCCTAGCAAATCCTGTTTAAATTTTAAAAACCATGAAGATACAAAATGTATGGTAGCTCTCTCTTTTATATTTGATGAATGATCCCCGTTTTGGGCGCAATTATTATCAGAAAATTGTGCATCACATAGAGCATCAAAGAATCGACCTACAATTATAATGCAGAAGTCGATTTAGCAAAAAAAATTAACTCAATGCCCTTCTCACTCTCACCGGACGAAATACAATTGTCCTGACCTAGCGGCAACATACTGCTTGGTCTTCACCCATTTGGTCTATTACGTAACCATTTTTGTATAACAGCACAATAATAAATTATAGAGACTTTGGATTAGGATTAGGGATTTACTGTTGGGGATTAGAGTTAGGGATTGGGGTTAGGATTAAGGATAGGTACGAGCAGGGCTCCAACTAGCAATTGCCCTTTTTCCTGGGGCGAGTACAAATTGATGTCGGGCAAGTAAAATCTCATAAATGGTCTAGTAAATTGGTTGTCCGATCAGACAACAAACATTTATGTTCAACTACAAGCGAAAATTTGTAATTCCTTTCTAGAAAAAAAAGACAAATTTGCCAAGCAGTTTGAGCTCCCGAGCACAATCGATTGTTAATTTTACTTGCCCGAAACGGGCAAGTTGAAAAAGAAGTTGGTGTAGAGGCTTGGTGTAGTGTTGGGGATCAGGTTTAAGATTTAGGGAAATAGTATCAATAATTCATGTACTACTGGACTAAATAAGACATACATGTAGACCTAATGGATGTAGACCAAGAAAAACATAAACCAAAAGAGTGTACCTATCACACTTCTAGTCTCTTAGAAGAGTACACATAGCATTATCTTACTAATAAGTATTACATAATATTATTATAGTGATCCATTAACTTTGTCAAATTCTACCAAAATCACTTGGAGCTTTCACTTTTTTTCTTGTAAAACCTTGCTGTTTGGCTTATCAGCCTTATGGTATCAGAAGAATGACATGGGTTTAGATTTTTTAAGTCTCCCTAATTCTTGAGATAAATATGATTGAATGAAAAGCGTTCCAAGGAGCTTTTCATTTGTAGTAAAAAAAAAAAAAATCAATGGGCAGTAGGTGATAAATCCTGACATAAATGTTCACTTTTTCACTAGGAAAACATTGTTCTTTTTCTTTAAAAGTATCACATATCATTCACAAGTATCTTACAATGATATTGGTACATGAATATGATTGATGTCTCGAATATCACTTTTGGACAAATATTATAAAGTTAATGGATCACTTTAACTGCAAAATTACTCTGACACATAATTCAACATAATTTGAAGAAACTAAGCACATTTATACTTTGTACAATACTAAAAACATATTGGTATTATACAATATCTACAAATGATACACATTATGATACTAATTAAAGCTATTAATCTATTTTCTATAAATAAACAAATATGTACAATACATTTATCTTTCAGTTTGTGTGACATACATCCAAAAATTTGGCAAAGAAATATTCTTACAAATTATATTTTCTCTCATATTCAAGTGTATACATTTTAAATTACAGATAATTAAATAAACAAAACAAAGTGTTTTCTTATTCTTTGATTAAGCATTTTCTGGTACAAATGCATACAAATTTGAAACATATTTTTAAAATAAGAGTCACTTAAATCTATTATAGAACCAACAGCTTATAAATTGATTGAATCAAGCTTGTATGTATTTAAACGTGGTGTTTATCAATACCACAATTGTACAGTTTTGCTTTCCTATAAAAAAAACTGAGGTATTCTGAACTAGCTCCAACACCAACTCTTCAAATAAAAATATAAATAAACATGCAAATACATTTAGAAAATAAGAAGTTGTAGCAGATTGAAAAGTGATTATTACATATAGAGATCAATTGTACAACTTTACAATCAATTAATTATGCAACGTCAATGTTCGAAATGTTGCTTCAACTATTATCTTTCTACTCTTATTTGAAAATTCCCCCGCCCCCGCAAAAAAAAAAGGAAATCACATATTCACTCTCACCCCGACCACTCCTAAATTGTTCTCAATTCTACCTGCCCTGAGTCATGTTTCCCCGGAAGAAGTCAAGATTATCTGCCAACAGAGATAAGAAAGCGCATGGTATTTCCAATCTATAGCCTACTACCATTATTATTATCCTAACAGAAACATTAATAATAATAATAATAATAATAATAATAATAATGTATCTATAGGTGCCCTATTCAGAGGCGCATTATAATTACTCTTGGTCATCAGGTACAGTTCATGCAAACTCACACAACTATCTTGCGCACCATCTCAGCTCCCAGGGGAGCATACTGGCCCAAGCAGCTGCCCTACTACATAGGGCGCTACAGGCTAATTTAACACCCGACCCAAGTACTCATGTATACTGATTAATGTGTACAATATAAAAACAACCATGCTAGAAGGGCAAGAGTTTCATGAGACTTAGTACGTCAGTTGTAAAGAATGCCTAAACAATATTCTCTAGCTCTACTATATATACTGTACATGTATATATTCAGGAAATCCTAAGCTTTGTTCAATTCCAAATACTATCTTGAGTCCTCTACATACATGTAGATGCACATTTGAGTATATGAACGCTAAAGCTGAGAAGATAAAAATAATTTTGAACTGAATAAATACAGTGACGTATTAATATATTCACTATAAATATCACAGTATATTTAGCATAGATGTAGTATAATGTGCATAAATATGGCCACCACATCTTGTTAGAATGTTGCCACTTTACTAATACGTGTATTATTCTTACATACAATTCTGCTTTAAATGTCACTTGCCCTTATCTTGAATTTGAATTTGATTTAGAGTTTAAACCATGGTTATATGGAATGTTCTTACGTTGTTGATTGATTGAATTTGCACAGGACAATAAAATATCAATACCTACAACATATCAGTATGAGAACGTTTATGGGACCTACAGTGTACATCATCTAGCAAGGCATTTAGTCATAGTAGCAGAATGAAGCAGATATTTTTTTTTTTTTAAACAATAATCATCACTCTTTATATAGCTCAGATTCCATCTTTTGATGCTTGCAGAAAATGAAATACTTCAATGCGGCTTTTCAAAAGGACGTGTTTCTATCAGAATATTTGCAGATGAAGAAAATTAAAGGGATATTTCAGCAGGAAGTACATTTTCATGTACAAGCATGGATTATGTAGGATGGCTTTGTAACATCACCATTTAAAGTAGTTAATTACAAAGATAAGTTAAAATACCAATGTAGACATACACATCTTAAATAGCTTTTTTCAATGATGGTTGGACAGAAAATCAGCAGATTTTGCCACTTTGCTACAAAAATGTGCGTCTGAAACTGCACCTGTTGTGCATTTTGGTAGGCTGGTCGAAATTCTGACGGACTACCAAAAATGAAAGCTTTCTAGCCTACCTGGTTAGTAAAAAAAATTTAAAATGTATGCGCGACCCCTGCTAAGCCTTAGGTGACTTACTGCTGTGGCGACCCATTATTACATTGAGGCGCTATGGACAGGTCACGTTGCCATTGTTACCCTGTTAACATGCTGCTATGACATGCTGTTGCAATGGTGACAGGTTGCTATGGCATGA
Source organism: Echinarachnius parma (assembly GCA_037951105.1). Lineage (NCBI taxonomy): Eukaryota > Metazoa > Echinodermata > Echinoidea > Clypeasteroida > Echinarachniidae > Echinarachnius > Echinarachnius parma. The sequence continues at coordinate 85,086 of JBAMJV010000563.1, read as the reverse complement.
TGCTGCCATGGTGACACGTTGCTATGGAACAATGTTGCCATGGTGACAGGTTGCTATGGCTTCAACCACAGGCTGAGATCCTCGCTCCTACCAGAAGGAGGTCGGCTGAAAAGAAATAGGATAAATAAAAATAAATTTCAGGGGATTGACCCAATAGGACTTTTAATTAACAAATTACGACTTGGTAAACAGACAGTAATATCATTGATTTTCTTTCAATAATGCAGCCAATATTTATATTTGCACTAAAATAATTCAATGAACTTTATTTGGCAACTATACATTTCTTTATTGCCTTATAAATGTTGAGTATTATTATTATGGCTTATGATTTGTCAGCACACATTTTATGAGTATGTTTGTACAGTAGTATGCATACAAAAAACTTTCCATCCTAACTTTTGTAACGTTATACATGAATCAATAGAGAAACCTCTTTTTACTGCAGTAATTTGGAAAGTTTCTTTAGTTACGTAGCCTGTAGTTGCTTGGTAGCTGTCTTCAAGCTCAAATGTCCTTAACTAGTTCCATGTAGGTCTCCGATAATAAAGTTGGTTATGACAATATCAATATGATATCACTCACTAGTGGTCATAAGTGAGTTAACACATGTTGTCTGTTCATCAAACATACTATGTTATTCATTCTCTCTACTATCAAAATTAATTCACATCATAATTGCAGATACAGCACTACAATGTGTATGTGCTTGTGTAAAAGTTAAAAAAAATTAAATGTGAGTTCTTTAATACAAAGACAAAGCACACATGAAATATATATGCATCAATATTATTTGTGCACAGAGAAACATATTCTGTATATTAAACATATTCCATATTTTCAAGGGGTGGGAATGACAGCTCAATGTTAGCATATAATCAAAGACGCTTCATGGAAAGACCGACCACTGCACAATTATCCTGTACAAAGTGAATGGGCAGAGCACGATGTTCAAAATTAACACGCACTTTGATACGCAGGCTTTTCATTATGACGTCACAATAACAATGTTTACTTCGCCTGACTAAAAATAATTTCAAGAAGACATGATAAAGTTTGATGACCCCAAATTTGCATAGTGCGCGTGAAATTTGTTGTGCGCACTTGGGTACGCGTACAATGATAAAGAATTAAATAAAGACAGTGTGCGGACTGAGCGCGCGTTAACATTATAATACGCGAGTAGCCATTGCCATTTTTTCTCTACACGGTAAGATCTTTAAATTTCAAAAATATGTTTCTAACAGCTTTGATTTCAATTGTAAAATTGCTATCGACTATAATTTTTTAATATTTTTCTCATCATGAGGATAATATTAATTCTACATAAACACATAGCCCTAAAGGTTACTAAGGTCGACATTAAGCTGTTGTTCAATCTTCATACTAGCCTGAATTTGCCGAGTTTTAGTAAGTACGGTCTAATTCTTACTTTCTTAAAAATTCTTACTAAAGAATGGAACATGTGTTCCGAAAAAGCTATCGACTATAATTTTTAAATATTTTTGTATCAATAAAAATGACATAAATATAGTGATATTTTAAATTCCCTATGGTTACTGAGGTCCCGCTTAAGCTGGATTTGAATCTTCATTTTGCCTGAAGGGACATCGCTGCGCACATGCCAGTGATCTGTCTTGTAATTCTTTGATATAATCTAACAATACAATAACAACAATAATAAGCCAGAATTATGTGTTAGTTGCAACTGGACTGGACTGCATATATTTCACAATTCTAAGATAAGAATATGTTTTTAACTTTACATTCCATCTTTGTTTCTATTTTCAATTTCTGGGAAATCTTTCAGATACATGTCAGACAATTCCTGCATAAGTGAATTAGTGTTTATAAGACATTCATTCAAACTTATTTGGTATAACCATCTATGACTACATACACAGTACGTACTCATTGTTAAAAGTTAGAGGAACAACTACAACAGAAACATAACAATAACTAGATGGATCTTCGACTGCGCGCAGTCGAAAATTATGCCTCCGCTATGACGCAATTTTCAATATATATATCAAGCCCAAAATAACGTGCACTGAAATTTTGTTTTTTTCATATATATATTTTGAGTTCTGTGACCTTGACCTATGTAGACCCCAAACTTTGATGGCTACATTGGCTCCCAAGAATATTCAGGTACCAAGTTAGATTGAAATCTGACATTCAGGTCTTGAGATTTTGTCATTACAAGCCATTTTTGCAAATATATTGAGTCATGTGACCTTGACCTTTGACCTCATGGCCCCCAAACCTAATCCAATCATTGCCACCCGATGTGTATGTAACTCATTCCAAGTTTGAAATTGATCCGTCAAAAGGTTCTTGAGATATCGTGAGAAGGATGCTTTTTTGCACATATATTGAGTCCTTCGACCTTGACCTTTCACCTCATGAACCCCAAAATCTAATCAGATCATTGTCACCCCAATATGTACACTCATACCAAGTTTGAAATTGATCCATCAACCGGTTCTACAGATATCGCGAGAATAAGGCATTTTTGCACATATATTGAGTCCTGTGACCTTGACCTTTGACCTCATGAACCCCAAAATCTAATCAGGTCATTGTCTCCCCAATATGTACACTCATACCAAGTTTGAAATTGATCCATCAACCGGTTCTACAGATATCGCGAGAATAAGGCATTTTTGCACATATATTGAGTCCTGTGACCTTGACCTTTGACCTCATGAACCCCAAAATCTAATCAGGTCATTGTCTCCCCAATATATACACTCATACCAAGTTTGAATTTGATCCGTCAACCGGTTCTGGAGATATCGCGAGAACGAAAATGGGACGTACGTACGGATGGACGGACGGACGGACAACCCGAAAACATAATGCCTCCGGCCACTTCGTTGGCGGAGGCATAAAAACTAAATCTCAACTCATTATTAGTGTGGTGTGCACTAATCCGATTCATGGGCAGTGGGGCAGTGGTTCAGTGACGAAGAGTGGTTGGACTAATTGGGTGGAGGGGGGGGGGGGGATTACAAACAAATTATTGGGGGGTACACTCTTTTCATTTCTTGATTTCTTAAAAGGATTTCCCCCTTATGTTTTTTGTCAAATGAGGGGTGGGAGCATTTACTATTTGCGAAGGAATTACTGTATTTTGTTCAGGGAGGGGGTGACCAAAATGTTCATCTAATTCCACTTGGTGAGAAGAATGTCCTGCTCATTGGACATTGAAAACAAAAAAAAAGTGGTCAATGTAGACAGGTGACCTTTATAGACAAGTTCCATTAACATTGTTTTTTCTCTGCAGGGGATCATTATAGGCAGGTCGGCTGCTATAGACAGGTGGCAATTAAGACTGGTTTGACTGCATTTGTGAATGTATTTACTTTGTATTGGGTATTACATTGGTCTTTTACTTCTCCTACTATTGCAGAAATTCAGACTTTCATTAAATAATAAAAAATAAATTGGTATTTTCAGAAATGAATTAAAAGTATTAACTGTAAAATATACATGTTAGAATTACATTTTCATGTGAACGATATCTACAAGTTTGATGTTAGTAAAAAGCCACTTTCACACATGTTGAATCAGGGTGCTATATTTGTTTGTTCAGGCACTACCCCATTTCGGATTACATTTTTTGAAAAAGATGAAAAACACTCATCCAAGTCAAAGTTTCCTCGCCTAAAAAGTCGATTTTATATGTCAAATAATTTGCATTACTTGACAGATATTTGTCTTGCCCTATTTGGAAGTGCACAAAAATAAACACAGGCCCATTGGTCCGGGGCCACTTAATATTAGCTTCGGGCCACCAAATTTCTTCATCATCATGGGCAAACAAATATAACATACATGTAATATGTTCTGAATTTACTGTTTGGGCCACCAAATTCCGGATTGGGGGCACAAAAATCTTGTTTTCACTTGCCCGACTGAGCCACATGGCAAAAAAAAGTTAATTTCTAGCATTGATTTTGGCAACTACATTGTATTTGTCTTGTTCCAGAGATACTGTACTTGCCCAAATGAAACTTTTTACTGGCCCTGAGCTACTGGGCAAGTTCTAGAGAAATGTAGCACCCTGTTCTTAGTGATATACATATACAATGTATTAGAGTGTTAGTGCCGTACTATACCTTCAACCCTTAAAATTGTGAGCTTTGTACAATGAATGAAACATAGAAAAAAATGTTAACAAAGATCCATACAAATTTACAATTTGTGTTCTACTTTAAGACACTATGATTATTCAGATATGGTAAATTCATTTCGGTGTATAAATAGCAAACACAGTATTTTATTTGCCCTTTAACTTCATCAATCTGTTGTGAAATTACCAATTCACACAAGACAACATTGTACATCTATTAGTATTATAATTCAATGACAGATGTTCGCTACTTTTTTAAAAGATACATTGTGATCTGTATTTACATGATTATGGCCCTTGCTATTGTGCTGTTCTTTAAAATATGACTTTCAACTGTTTTTTTTAATTTTTAGTAGGGCCCACCACCTTGCATTAGATTAATCATTGCATGCGTCCTTTCTTTCCCTTCACTATAAATAAAATAATAATAGAAATGTGGATATTGATCTTAGTATGCTTAGTATGACTTACCTGTCATAAGATTTCTTGGCCAGAAATTTGTTCAGAATATCATCAGGATCATTTTCCTTCGCTTCTGTTGAGGAAATACAGAATTATACAGTTTTGTTAATTTGTCATGTCTTTTTTTTTCACTAGAGGGTTTGAATAGTGAAGTATCCCATTTTATTACCTTCATTTGTATGGTGAGTTTAACAGAGATCATCCCCAAATGTTGATGCACTATTTTAATTATCTATAATGACTAAAACCTACACTGCAATCATCGCCATCCTCTTTATCACCACCACCACCACCATCACCTCCACCACCACCACCACCACCACCAACACCAACACCAACACCAACACCAACACCAACACCATCACCATCACCATCACCATCACCATCACCATCACCAACACCATCACCAACACCATCACCATTCACCATCACAATCACCATCACCATCATTTATCATGACCATGACCATCATCAGCATCATTGTCATCATTATTGCTAAACTTACCATGTAATGTCGCAATAGCATCACTCCTCGCTTGGCTCTTAGCAATGATCATATCCAGGTCATCATTATCCAGTGCTGCCGAGACAGAGCGACCAGACTGCAATAAAACATTGAAAAGAGGAATATAAAATAGATGCTATACAGTGGAACATTAATGAGAGATAACATATATATCATAATTATTCGGCTTTACTGTAATTCAATCAAAACAAAGATATCCTTCATATCAGGGATGTTTTGTTAAACTGTGGAATCATCATTACCATCACCATCATCATTATCATCATTACAATCATAGTCCTCATTATCATCATCATCATCCTCATCATCATCATCAACATCATCAACATCATCAACATCATCAACATCTTCTTCTTCTTCTTCATCATCATCATCATCATCATCATCATCATCATCATCATCATCATCATCATCATCATCATCATCATCATCATCATCATCATCATCTCATCATCATCATTAACTCATCAGTGTCATCATCACCATCATTATCATATCATCATCATCATCATCATCATCATCATCATCATCATCATCATCATCATCATCATCTCATCAGTGTCATCATCATCATCACCATCATCATCATCATCATCTCATCAGTGTCATCATCATCATCATCACCATCGTCGTCGTCGTCGTCGTCATCATCATTCACCTTCATTATCATATTGAAATACATACCTTCCTTGGCGTATGATTGACAGGAGAGGGCGCCGCACTACTTCTGAAAGTGGGCGTCTTGGGCATGCGCGTCTCCCCGCTTTCGATGCCGATGAACGCACTGTCAGAGTCTAACGGAATGGCCGGTGAGCCCTAAACAAACAACAAAATAAAATGGGGGAAAGGCTTCATAATCTGTAATCTTTATAGTGGAAAAAGTGCACTTTCTGGGTCCTCTTTTCTTAACCTTTTTGAATTCTTGTAATGCCCAATTATTGCTACTAAAACTGTAACAGCCAATCAGCATGGAGCATTATACATTGCTATTGCAGTAACGATAATTGGACTGGTGACTCAAGGATAAATACAAAATAAATTCACCAACACACAGGCTAAATTTGTATTTCGTTATATTATTGTTCAACAGGTTTAAAATAAGTGGGGGAAATGAAATTGATACAAAAATGTTTTACAGCACTGGAAGTGCAAATAAACAGTCATGAGAACTTCTTTATAGCGAGGTCTTTGGGACCATGAAAATTATATCTTGTTATACATATAATGTACATGTATATGTGTATAACAAAAGAATATAAAGGGCTGGACCAGTAAACTACCTTCTTATTAGAGAGATTGTTATATCAGAGCTTTGTACAGGACATGAGCTGGTATATCAAGGTTCCATTGTACTATACAAAAAGTGTTTTACAGAATGGTTTTAACTTACCCTTCCAATGTCTCTAAAACTGGGTACTTCGCTAGCAGTGGTCTTCTTAGCTGTAATGGGCAATGAAACATAATGAAAGATAAATATTAGTTAAAATACAATAAAAATGTATGATGATTTCTATCATTCTTTTGTTTTAACAGATTTGTACAACAAAATGCAAAAATTAGAGCATGTTCTAAATGCAATGACAGAAAGTGTATAATTGCATCTATTCTACAAAATGCTATCAAGTATCACGGTAAAAAAAGGCATACTGTACATAAAAAACTATATAAATGATGCAAAAATACTGCTGAAAACTGCTTATCTACTATAAAAAGCTACTATAAAAAGCTATATAAACGGTATGCTAGGGAATCAAATACATCTACAAAAGGTAAAAAGCATTATAATTTATAACATTTTTGTAAAGCAAATGCATTAAAGGCTATAACATACATTTGCATATTACTAAAATATACATGCTTTGAGCTCTGATAATTTAAAATGAAAAAAAAATATAAGGCACATATTTTACAGTGGCTGTACATACGTGCATGTACATGTACATGTAGACAGAACAAATGGAATGGTAAATTTAAAATGATGGAAGATGAGTTGCGTTTTTTATATACTTTCTTTTTGTGTAACTGATGACCTAATACGTGTTTGTTCAGAAACCAACAATTGTTTATATCTATACAAACAAATTGGATATATTTTGATTGACTTCAGTAAAATTACAAACTTGTCTTATTCTTGGATCAATTTGAATCATTGGTACAAGCAGCAGTAGTATAATATATTCTTACTGATAAATAATAATAACTTGCATTTATATAGCGCTTAATACAGGTGTTTTTTTTAAAGCTGTTACATTAAAATAATAATTGATGCAATTATGCAAATTTAAACTACATATTTCATTTCGAAGAAGTATTTTGATTTCTAGCAGTTATTTGCAAATCTACTGAGATGCAAACAAGTGTCATAGAATTTACAGCATTTACAACAATGTCTATTGTATGTAAGACCTAGAATGTCCAAGTATTATATTGAATACTATTTGCAGTTGCATTAATATTCAAAATCTATATGCCATTTGAAATAAAAATTTATATTTATACAGAAATAGTGCAAAATGAAAAGAAGCAACAACAAAAGCTTTTTTCCTTGACTGTTTTTAATTTCAATATCGATTTACTTGCACACAAACATTTTGATAGCTAAATCATATCAAAGCTAAACTAGGAGAATTTGAAGCAGAATATATCAATGTAAAGCAACCATTTTATTTAATGTGAAATTAATTGTAAGTCAGTTTTACCATGTTCAAGTGCTGTGCAAATGAAGAAAAAAAAACATAAAAAGGAGAAAATAAGTGTTAGTGTACCGTTAAATGAAAAACCAGACTAAAAACAACCTAAATTAATCTATCACTATCATCATCTTAATTAATATTTGTATTAATACACACAAGGAATATTTTGACATCCTAAATCAAATGATCAAAAGAGATTGGTTAAAACATTCTGACAAAAATGCTTCAACTACATTATTATTGACCAACAAAAAATCACTCATATTTACTCGCAGATGTCAAACAAACAAAAAGTGTTATCTTTTATAGTGACGTACAATGGACACACACATGAAATTATAAGCAGACGTGATGTATTAAAAATTACGATGTATAAATGTTAATTTACATCAATTATATGTGGTTATACATGTATGTCACATCATTCATAATAGGAAAAGAATATGCAGCAAATCCAGAGAAAACATACTAATTGTTCTTTTGGTGAACACCAAGGCTGAGTTAAAGTTTATGATTTGCCTGAAATTGGTAAAAGTGAGATTTATGCAAAAAAAAAAGCAATAAGCAACTGTAAAAATTGTGCAAAGAATCAGTAAAGGCAGAAAGGACTAGTCTATCTATCGGTCTTGTTATATTTTATGTACAGGGAGGGGTTTATGTAAGCACATAATGATAGTTAAAGTTTGTTACTGAGCATGAATGAGTATGATTTATGCGAAAAGAGCAATAAGCATTAAGAAATAAAATGGTGCAATTAAGAATCAAAGAGGGCAGAGGACCAGTCTTACTCCCAGTCTTACAATGTATTTGATTTATGTAAGGGGTTCATGTAAGCACAGAACGACAGTTGACAAGTTGAAAGACAGTCAACAACTGTGACAAAGTTTGTGAGAGAATATGCAAAAAGCTTTAAATCTGTAGTGCAGTTATCAAAGAGAATATAAAGTATTTATCTATTAGTAGCCTTTTAAAGGATTTTACATTAATGTTCAATCAATCAATGACAAAATGTCTGTGTTGTACTGCATTAGTGAGTGAGTATGCAATAAGCACTAACAAACTGTGGTGCGTAAAATCCTATCATAAAGAGAGTTATGGAATAGACTAGTCTTGTCCATTTCAAATTTTTACTCTAGAAAAAAAGTATCGCAGAGATGTCAAGTCATTTTACATACAACGTATGGTTCAATAAATCAACGACCCCCCGACAAATGAAAATGTAAAGTCTGTATTAGTGAGTGATGCAAACAAAATCTGTGGTGCATAAAATCCCAGGTGAAATATAGAGAATAGAGAGAGCTAGAGAATAGACTAGTCTTACTCCCAGCCTTGAAGCTCGCTTTCAATTCAGGGCTCCTGAATTCGTTCTGGATATTCATGTTATCCTCCGACCGAAAGTAGGAATGATAGACTGAAGGATTGGGAGAGCGGGGTAGAGAATAAAGAGAAGGAAAACAAGTTTAAGGGGGCATCCATCTTTAAAATATAAAAATTCAAAGAGCATTTCAGGCAAAGCAAGACAGAAATTAATCATGCTACCTTTTTTACATTTTCATTTTAACCCATTCAGGACTGATTGGTTTTGCTATAACATGCATTCTCCATAAACCCTAGCTCGAGTATTTTGAGACCAGTCCTGAATGAGTTAAAGTAATGCAAGACATGTACTACTTTTCATGCAGTTTGGAACCATGGCAGGTGAGGTGACCTCTTCAGACAGGTTTGATAACATTTTTTTTTCTTCTCTGCAGATGAGCACTTCTTCGTGGTCATTATATTAAGGCAGATTGGCTGCTATGGACAGGTGGCCATTAAGACAGGTTTGACAGTACATTAGTGTCTGATATCGCCGGGTGAGAGTGAGAAAGGCGTTAAAGGGATCTAGTAACTTTGTTGACATGTGCAAAAAGTAATGAATGGTTGATACAATATATATTGTTGGTATCTGATATGTCCACTGGGTGTTGTGTGAAAATGTCAAATTAAATGGATGTTATATGGCCGAGTAATGAGCAAAAATGTAAAGTGATATTCACTATCTCACTGCACTCACTTTGTACACGGTTTCGAAAATCCAACGGATAATTTATTATCTGAAAACTTCAATCGTACATATATTTGTAACGGAAGGGGAATTTGAAAAACTGAAACCTGTCCCATGATTTTATTGTTAATACGAATACAACAAGGTATGAGGGAACCGCTAGAATTCAAATTTGATTTTGAGGATTTGGACAATGTTACTAAGTCCCTTTAAGACAGGTTTGACAGTACATTAGTGTCTGATATCATCGGGTGAGAGTGAGAAAGGCATTAAGTCAATTTTGGATAAAATAAGTTATGCATGCCACCTTCTAGGTCTAAGCCTCCTCTATGTGATGTGAAATGTTCAGACAATAACTATTTCTACTTTATGGAATGTTGATCAAAAATAAAATAGAAATATTATATTGGTTTCTACTTTGAATTCAAACTTCCAAAATTATTATATCCCCAAGTACATATACACCTGTATGACTTAATAGCGCCCTGCTCTTTCTCAACTGATAAAGCTGAAGAATTGCGAATGACCAAACTCATGGGCGTCGATACTTACGTAATACCTATTCATCAGGGGGGGATGAATGAATAGATCATCCCCCCCCCCTGATGAATGGGTATCAATGACAGATCGACGCCCATGACCAAACTCCAGGAAAATGGATATACATGTAGACGATGGATGCCCCCTTTGCTTTAGGATGATGGATGTATTAGTCCACTGCAGGTGCCGTCGGGTTACATTAACTAGCAACCACCAGAAGCAAGTAAGCTACATTGTAGCTAAAAAGCTGGGCCTATATTCATGAAATTCTACTTTACTACAATGTTTAGTGGCCTACTATGAAGCTTTTGCTGAATGGCAAGGCTTAGTAAGCAACTTAGAAAGAAACTGCCATCACAAAACAGCTATATCATTCAACACAGGCTACAATCGACTGGCACCAAACACAAAGCAGAGTTTGCATGAATATAGACACTGGGAGAAAAAAAAGAAGCAGGGAAAAAGGAGCAGGTGCGTGAGTAAATTAGCAAGCGTAAGCGCGATACGGCTTCGTTGCTGACCTTTCCGCATCTCTTCCAGTTTTTCTTGCTGCGCTCTGAGCAGCGCCCTCTGTTGGGCTTCAAGGGAGATGTCCGATTCGGGTTTGTCCGGGAAGGTGTCCCGCAGCTGCTGCCTGGTTCGTGACCCGCCTGATATTACAGTTACATGTAGGAATTAAATGGTTTTATGAACAAATCTGCAACTTTAAATTATTGATGTCAAAGGGAGTACTTAATTTTGTATGCACTTTCAAACTAGGGGGTAGCTGCATAGCAGTCATGTAGTGCTCAAATGATGTTGCAAGCAAGCAGGTCAGAAATGGTTTTTCCCGTTACATATGGGGGCTTGTCCGGGAGAAAACAACTTGTTTAGAAATTGTCCATTTTATATGCACCATTTTTCTAGAATGCAGATTCGACCGGGGGTCCATTGCATGAATTTTTGAGCTGCGATCAACCACCGGATGAACAAATTTATAAAGCTTTAAAATCAATATTGACATACTTCTATTCTTTAGTCCGACAAAGTCCTCAGCGGCCTGGTGTGTGGTGTTCCTCAGAACGGCAACGCTGCCCTTGTGCCTGGCGAACTAAAAGAACTAATTTAGCGTGATTCTATTCACTGGTAGTTTGGATTCCATTTGAGTTTATTTTATTTGATGGTGCTTGATCTACTTTCATTTGATTTGATTTGATTTGATTTGATTTGATTTGATTTGATTTGATTTGATTTGATTTGATAAGATTGTGACAACTTACATCCGTTCTTCAGTTAGACAAAGTCTTCTGCAGCTTGGTGCATGGTGCTCCATGGTGCGGCCACACTGCGCTTGTGTCTCACCAGCTATTAAAGACTTAATTTTGTTTGATATGATTTTGCTTTGTCTACTTTAATTTGAATGGATTTGATTTGTTCTGATAGACAATTACTTACTTCTGTTCTTCAGCCCGTCAAAGTCCGCAGCGGCCTGGTGTGTGGTGTTCCTCAGCACGGCCACGCTGCCTTTGTGTCTGGCCAACTCAAAGACATCAACCTGCGGACTTCCCCTCCTTGGCGCATGGGCAGCCTTGGGAAGCGGGTTGTATGGGTCATACTGGAAAGTAGAAGAGGTATTATGTATTTTGTATGAATTAAAGGGGCAGTCCAGACGATTTTATCTAAAATGTGAATAAATCCTGGGGAAAAAATGTGCGACGTTCAGGCTATCAACATCTTCCTGAGAGCTTCCTTATGGCGCTTGGGCGGCCTTCGAGAGCGGGTTGTATGGGTCACACTGCAAAGTAGAAGAGGTATTTTGTATTTGTATGAATTAAAGGGGCAGTCCAGATGGTTTGCTTTAAAATGTGAATAGATCAATCTTCTTGAGGGCTTCCCACTAGCAATAGTTGCTATTTCTGTAGGGTCCTTTTACCAATTTGTTTGTCTCTTAACATTTCTTATATACATGTACATGATTGTTATCTTGTTATCTTTGAATGTATTGGTAATAAAGTTATTCAAGTTATTCAAGTTATTCAAGTTATTCAAGTTATTCATTCCCCTCCTTGGCTCATGGGCGGCCTTAGGAAGCAGGTTTTACAAGATGGAAGAAGTATTTTGTATTTGTATTAATTAATGAGGCAGTCCAGTTTGACAATTAAACACAATTAAAATGGGAATTAATCATGGGAAATAATTTCCTTGTCGTGGTGCACGGGCAGCCTTGGTAGAAGATTGTAAGGGTTATACTGCAAAGTGGGAGATTTACACATTCACTCTAATCTTAGAACCCCTCTCTTCTTAATGGTCAAATCCTACTCTATCCTACTTCAACTCCCCACCCCACAACAAGAGATACAAATCTCACATCTCTGTTTTTATCCAGTTGGCTCTGTATTCTCTGCTGTTCGTACGCCAGTTGCATTCTCATCGCTGACAACGCTCCCACCACGTTCTCATCATCCTTGGGGCCGCCCCTCTCCTTGGTGGACACAGCAGGTACGGGGGAAGAGCTTTCACCCGAGGACACCGTCCTTTCCGTCTACCCACCCACCCCTTCTAGACTCCCACTTATAAACATTATAACTGATTAAATTCTGCTCCTTACGTCTCTGTTTTTATCCAGTTGGCTCTGTATCCTCTGCTGTTCGTGAGCCAGTTGCATCCGCATCGCCGACAACGCTCCCACCACGTTCTCGTCATCCTTGGGGCCGCCCCTCTCCCTGGTGGACACGGCCGGTACGGGAGGAGAGCTTGCACCCGATGACACCGTCCTGTAATCATCATCCTGGAACAAAACAAATGATAAATTAATGATGAGATATCATACATATTTACAATCCCAGATTCTCCAACGTGAAAATGCTAATAAATATGTACATTTCTGTCCATAGGCTGCCATTCCTGCCAAACATGTGTACATGTATTGCATTATATTATGAATTGTATCAATAAACCTTGAACGATTGCAATTTCTATATTTGAACCGCGTAGGACTTGAACCTGTGATGGACTACAAACTGAGCTCTATAAGGCACAGCCCTATTTCAAAAAATTTTGACAAATTAATGTTCATCTTTATTGTCATTTCATACTTAATGGAAGAACAAATTTGTGTTTTGTTTGTTAATGGTTATCCATAGAGTGTAAATATGTACACTGTATGTTTGTTTTTAATCAATTTATGTAAATTTTTTTGTTTTACAATATTCTTGCTAAAAAATTGGTACCATAAGTAACATCAAATTATCTTACATCTTTGTTTGTCCCATTTTTTTAACAGACGTGAACAGAATACTGATGCAAAAATGTAACTTTCATTTTAATTGCAATACATGTACATATCCAACTTTAATAAATACAAACACTGTGCATCTTTATGTACCTATACATACATGAGCGTGTAAAAAAACACACAAAAAACATAAAGAAATTGAAGAAAATAAAGCATAATAATATTGATGAAAGATGGAGAACAAATCAATGAATAACACACAGACATAACCAAATGTCAGTTACTTCAAGGGAATACAAGAAAACACTTTAAAGTATTTCAACATATTTATTATGAGGAAGAAATGTTAACTTGTTAGAAAATGTTGGTAGTCAAGCACATCAACACAAGATAATACAAAAACTAATACAAAAAATAATCTTCAAAACAAAATAAGAGATATCAACATAGTTTAAAACATAGAACAGTACAAAATATAATTCATACAAAGAACAACAATACGTTGTGGTTTACCGGTCAGTTTTATTAAATTCAAAACAACACAACATCTTCATACAATACAATAAAATACAATATGCCATTAATAAATCAGGGAACACAAAGGAAAACATCTAAAATCAATTAATGACAAATGTGCACAAATTCCAACATTTCAACATGTAAATGTTGTCACACACAGTGCAATAAAGGAACCGTCATTTTAGAATGAACAATAACAAATGTGCTCAGGGAGAGATCAAACATGTTAGTTAATTTTAAGTGAAAACATGACAATTAAGCTCACATGCTTCATCCTTTTCTCTCATCACTTTGTTTACTCTCTCATCTTTCTTCTTGTTCCCTCTTACTCCTCCTCATCCTCATCATCATCATTATACCCATTTTCCTTATCTTCTATGCCCATTCATGACTAGACTTTAATATCAAGTTCATTAAATATACCATTCAAAAGTCTCAAATATATATGCACATTTCTATCTAGCAATCAAACAGTGTATGAGGATGTAGATTTTCTTTTTCTTTCGTTTTGAGACAGCATAGCAACTAGGCAACATCACGCAAATGTTTCGGCCAGTAAATTGTGCCGGGGTCCAAGTTGTTTAAGTTTGGGTTTGGTGAGCTAAGGATAGAGCACTCGTGGATGATGCGGGTGGCAGTTTGCTCAGGTCGAGCCACACGTGCAGGTTTTTATTTTGATTCATCCAGGAAAGATTTCATATAAACATCTAAATCTATTCTACAACTAAATCTATTCTACAACTAAATCTATTCTACATACTGGACTTTTGGGGAGTAGTACAATGAAACCTATATTTGTTAGCATCAACAAAGTGTGCGACTGTTCCATCATTCTTTAGGATACGTGTAAATGACTGATCTAATGTGCATTGTACATGGTGTGCATCTTAGTCCAATGTTATATTCGCAATTGTTGTTATCATACGAAAGGTAGTCAGTTTAATGTCACTGCAAAGTTAACATATTTCTGTCATAAACTAATTAAAGCTATTGCTGGATTATACCTGGCGTATATTTCCTTCTCGTTGGAGACGATTCTTCTGTATTCTCTGGGCTTTCTTGTACATTTCAGACTGACGGGAATGAGTTTGGAATTGAAACAAAATTGTGTGGGTTTTCATTTGCTTACATACATACATGTTGTTTCACAATGTTGTATTCTCTTTTAAAGGAACTGCTGAATGATGTTAAAGTTAAAATATCAAATTTTTTTTCTTGCCAATTTATAACTATTAACTTGTTATTATCCTGTTTTCTTTCTTTGATTAAAACGTTTACATGTAAGTAAACTAAATTGATCAATGAAGATTGGCTAGCTTGCATACAATCAATCACAAGACAGTTAATTTTGGTTAAATAAACAGAAAATTGTCAATACTACTTCCATGTCATTGATGGCAAGACTACTGTATGCAGAGCTATTTTACAACTTGTAATATTTTTTACAACAAAAGTCATGTTCTTTGAGTTCACTTTGACAGAGTAAACATTTTTATAATTATTTTTCTATCGGTATAAATTCTAATGCATTCATAAAGTGTAGATAATAATTTTTTAAATGCCTTAAGCACCTTAATTTTAATATACTTATCAAAAGATATTAACATTATTCTGCAAAAACTGTCAAAATCTTACTTCCTTGGACACATCCATAGGAAATCAACTGAAGTATAAGAATAGGTTTGATTTATATAGTGTCCATTATGAGACAATATCATCTCTATTAAAGCGCTTTACACTCTCGCCTTTATATAAGCACCATAATAAATGGATATGCTAGCAGAAAATATATTTTACTATTATTCTGCAAAACTGTACAAAATCTTACTTCCTTGGAGACATCCATCAAGAAATCAGTGAAGCTATTTCCAGGGGGACTTCCCTTTTGGATCAAAACAAGACCAGGAAGAATAATCACATAGGAAGGGGAAGACATGTAATAGTTGGGAAATGGAAATATAACAATTTAGTAAAAGATTTAAAATCTGATTGACGGATAAGTTCATATGGGGGAACAATAAATGCAAAATATGAGATAAATAGGGCGTAAATTAGATTTGTTGTTAGATTGTAATGACTATTTTCTATTTACTTTTTACTAGTTAAGTTTGTTAATTTATTGTGTCATGAATAGCATAATTTGCTTTTACGATTGTATTCATTTTCAACATCGAGAAATATTAGAAGGCTTTAATGCTCCTTGGTCTACCTTAATTTAAAATCCAATTATTTAATAATTTATCATTGGTGTTACTTATAGTAATAACAAGGGACATGTTTTTATCATAACCTTACTTTTATATCCACTTATTTTATACTTTATACTTTTTATATCAATGCTACTACTTAAAGTGATAACAAGGGATATGTTTTTATTGTGAAAAAAATGCTAAATAAATGTATTTGTATTAATTGATGTAGAGCACACAACAGAGTCAAGTTGTGGAAAACTTACAGAGTATCTGCCATTATTTCTGGGAGAGAGGTCGCCAAGCTTCAAAAGGATTTAAAGAAAGGTATTTGAGGTTTTTAGCTTCTAAAGAAAATATTTCACACATAAAGGAACCAGAATAATACTTTTAACAGGCACCCGAGATAATCATCATCATTTTATATCATCACACAATTTCCTATCAACTTCAAACATACATGTAAAGGAAACTGACCGGAAATATATTAAATAGATGAAAATGTGGAAAGAAGAATAGGCTTCACTGGGAATCAAACCCAAGACCTCCAGAATGCTAGACCTGTGCTCACGGGCATAGCGACTTACGTAATACCCATTCAACTGGGAGGGATGGATGAATAGATCATCCCCCCAGGTGAATGGGTATCAATGACATGTCTCGCCCGTGTCTGTGCTCAACTTCTTATCAACGGTGGGTTAAGTACGAGTTTGGCCTCTGCCAGATCTTCTAGCTGTACATTTAAAGCAGGTGGTCATTGGTTTGAGAAACTTTGCTATGCATTGAACTACAATGTACATATGCAAACTGAACAATGTATATCAGACCTTAATTGTTCTTGCAAATTAAAAACAGAGGTGCATATACATGTAGTAACAAAGTGTTTACTTCAATCAAGGGACCAAAGAAAACAATAAAAGGGACAATAGTCCAGTGATGTCACTACATATTCAAAGTTGTAACACAAATGATCACTCTCAAAGTGAAAATGCACCCTTTTGCAACATTTCAAGTACATTTTCAACAAATTATACCCCATTTTAACACCAAAATGGGTACTTCGAAAACAATCTTTGGTTTTGACAAATACCAGGCAAACATTTGAATTTTTTGTTTTTGTTTAAGATTTCAATATGTATACAAGCAATATATTGTGGCCCTTCACAAAAAAGGTTACTATTTTTTCAAATTTCTTTAACACTGTCATGAAATATATATCCCTTTTTTCTCATCTCCACAAACATCGTCATCAAATATATACCTTAATTCCATTTTTTGCAATCACTTGAAAAAAATGACCCCTATTTCGAGAAATTGTGAATGAACATGTATAAACACAGGCAATTTTTATTTTAATGACACCACCGGGACAAAAGCATTAAAAAAAAAATAGATGGACAACTTAAAAATAAAATTGGACAACTTAAAATACAATTGGACCATTTCATGAAGGAGGCGCAGAAACAAATTTAGTATTGGTGGTGTATATAAAGAGAAAGACAATATGGTCAACTTAAAATCACACTGGCAGCTCTTCATGACTGATAACAAAATAAATATCGGTGGTGTTTGGAGGGTGGGGTACGTTAGTCTTCACACTAAGAGATTTCAACGGCTTACTCTTTGTGGCTCTCGTCTCCTAGGGGCCGGCCTAGGCTTAGACTGGAAAGTGAAATAAGTTTGAAGAGACATTTGAAGAATATAATAACAAGAATAATCAGTAATAATAGTCCATTTGTGTAAAGTGCTTTATCATGGTGAAGTCTCATGGTGCTCAAAGAATTAGTGGGCGAGGAGGGCTTTAATAGCCAAACAGCATTGATGAAGTACTCGATCATCTCTCCTACCCGTTTTTTTTTTTTACAACTGGGTTGAGCTTATAGCAAATGTCGATGATGCGTCTTTCAAAACGACACGCACACATGCCACGGTTGAGAATAGAGTCAACAAACTACAAATTACATGCAACAAATCTGTACATAAATTTATAAACAAAGTTCAAGAAGATCGAGCCAAAACTGATAAAAAACATAAATGGTCATCATACATGAAGGCATAACAGCTAGAGATGAAGCACATGCACATGCCAACCTAGCAAAACAGAAAAAAGGAACCTACAGTAGATGGAGCATACGTATATGTGACCTTACACCACAAAAAGACCAATAAGTCAGGAAAATTGATTGTGCTGAATTTCATTTAACATCAAAATAGAAGTCATTACCTTTAAAATGGTATATAATTTGTCATATTTGGACTAAGCAAACCCTTTCAAAATGAACGCCAAATATTTGGAATATGGCTGAAGCATTTTTAAAATGAGGGAGAAACGGGCCGCTTAAAAGATCAGTGTCCATTCAAGCACTGTTATAAGATCACATTTATTAGACGAAAAATAATATTTAAACATGATTTCCGAGGCTCAAAACTTCACAGCATGTAGATTAAGATATGCTTATTCAAGAAATACCAAAATCTTAAATCTCATATTTTGAAATTGTTTTACTATTTTAGTTAATAAAAGAGAAACTACCACAGCGACATAACGCTCAAGGTCACATGTTCATTATATTTTTCAGAATGAGGACCATTTTTTCGAAAGACACTGCATTTAACAAGTCTCACTGAGTCAGCATCAATGTTCGTGATGAGGCGAAACAGCTCCATTAATTAATATATGAATCTGGATATACTCTTTAAACTGAGTTGAACTACTTTCCAAATATAATGCAAATGATAGGAAAGAGCTGTTTTAAGAGATGCGATAATTGATAAACCGGTCTTACTGAGTCTGCATTGAAGATGCCTAGTTCCTGGTCGGTAGATTCGTCGGTAGGAGGTGGTTGTGCCCTCTGAGGGTTTTATGCAATTATAAGGTGATGAATCGATTGCAGACAAATTATTGGTTAAATTATCTCCGTAATTAAAGTATAACATATGTATTTAGATGTGTTTTTGTCATGAGTATTCTTAATTGTAGTTGTACTTCCAATATAGAAAGTGTAAACTGTGTTTTTTCCTGTTTTTTCATAGAATGTTCTCATCGTTAGGATTTAAAGACAATTTTTTACCAGCAGATTTGCAATCTTGAAAATAAAGTTTGTGACTTGAAATTATTCAGTTTCATAGGGATCATCCACATCAACCACATCTACATTGTATATTGGGTATATAATCTTCAAGTTCAAAACAATTTTCCCCCAAAACATAATCATATAACTCGCATTTAACAGAGATATACAGCACAAAATACATCAAAGTGACTCTCAAAACAAGTCATATATTTTAGCAATCACATGACAAATTTATACATAAGTCACAATTAAAACAAACAACACACAATTATCATCATTAATAGAAGTCCAAAACATTTCACCCCCACCCCCCCCCCCCCCCCCCCATAACGGTCACAGTGGTAAAAAAACACTTGTACAAGCACATTATGTGCATACTTATTCAATACCAAGCATTATGACCACACACTAGCTGTCGGGGCTATAACAACCCATTCCCCTTCAAGAATCTGAAATTCCCATAGACTCTTTACATATAGCCTACTACAATGTCTGTCCCCTGCAAGCAAGTGGTTAAAGGAGTTAATTGGTTAAAGGCCTGGTCACATATCACCGCATATCGTTAACGGACGCCCAACGAATTGAACATTTTCGAAATCAAATTATCCGGTGGTGAAAGTCGTCTTCATTGCTTCATGTGCAAAACATTCCACCGGATAGCACAACGCACATCACCTGACAAGGAACGGACAAGAAACGCATACGAACAGAGACCAACGGATTGAAAAATGTTTTACTCTCCGTCGGGCATCCGTTTAGGCTATCCGGTGATATGTGACCAGGGGGGTGTTTCACAAAGATCCTAAGTTGAAATTTACTCTAAGTTGGACTTAGTAACTATGGATAGCCGTTAGTTTACATTTTAAAATTTATTTTAAAAGGCATGAAATGTTGATTCAAATCATTCATATTTTCCATCAATCATCAAGGAGATTTCATGTTCTTGATGCAACATTTATGAAAAGTCCGAAATTTTCGCTTTTTTGCTTTTGAGTGTATTGTATTCCCAGGCTACAAATGGCTTTCCATACTTTTTAATTCCAACTTAGAGATAAGTTCAACTTAGGATCTTTGTGAAACACCCCCCAGGGGGTATTAAGTAGAAGACACTGAACACAATTAATGTATATTGCACCTGCTGTTCTCTCTGTCTTGTCTCTTGCTCTCGCTAGGTAGCAATTAATGGCAAAATAAATCAAATCAATGCAAAAATCATAAGTGAAGCGGCATATACAGTATGGGGTACAACGAAGGGTTATAAGCGGAAATTTGGTTAAATAAAAGGGGGAAAACAATTTGTATGTTCAAATATAAACAACTCTTTAAAAATTCTATTAATAAATGAACAAAAACACAAAGTCATGTTAAATCAAGCATGCAATTATCTGAACATATGAATTATACATACATATCAATAACATTTCAGCTACTCATCAATTAATTATAGTTGGTCAAATCTTACATCGTTCATGAGTAAAATAACAATTCACTTTATTATAAGAAAATAAACCTCAGTGTTAAACTTAATATCTTGAAGACAATGTCAAATATCTCAAACCAACCCTTAACAAGTAAAGAAAACACTTGATTGGTTTTTAAGACGGTCATGCAATCAAAAGAATGAAAAACATCACAAGATGTTAATAAACAAATATTTTGTTCCTTCATCCAAGTACCTTAGTACGCGGCGTCTGTACACGCCTGACCTCGTGAATAATCGCTTCTAGATGGCCGTGCTTGATTTCGGGGCAAAGCGCGAGAAGAGTTTCGCGCTTTAGCCGCCGTATCGTGTTCCACGTCTTGTATCCATTTTCGGCGAGGGGCGCGGCGTAAACGACGAGATCTGGGTCGATCTCGCGCAACCAGTCCACTAGATACTGCAGGTATACAGCCACAACGGACATCACAAAAGATGATAATAATTTCAAATAAAATTTACTTGCTGTTCAGTAAAAAATACTTGTCAAATATATAAAATAATCTGTTGTCAAATCAAAATAAACATCAATAATCTGTCGTTGTATCATCTTTATGGCTAATCATATTTATTTGTTGTCAAATGAAAGTTTAATTGTCAGGTATAAATAATTTGTTGCAGTATAATCATCAAATACATGTAGGATCCTTGTTGTCAAAAAGAGTTATTGGAATATATTGAATAGTTGTTACATTAATTATCAAAATTTGGTCGAATAAAGATTATCTATTATTAAGTAAAATTAATTCATTGGCAAAATCTCCACTTTTTAAGGGGAAAATTATAAATAGGAATTGATCGAGGAATATGATAGTGTAGCTTTCAACATTCAACAGATCATGCATGTACAATTTACTTCATAACAGTTAAGGTATCAGTGTTTGTTACAAGTGCAATCACAATGCACAACAACAACAACACAAAGTGAAACAATAAAATTATTATGTGTCACACTGCACATCACATTTAAATAGGATATTTGACCTTACACCACAAAACGACCGTTATGTCGCTCAGATAGTTTCTCTGTTATTAGCTAAAATAATCAAATTTGGTTTAAAATATGAGATTTAGGATTTTCGTATTTCCTGAATGAAGGTATCTTAATCTACCTTCTGTGAAATTTTGATCGTCAGAAATCATTTTTAAATATGTTTTTTTCCTCGAATAACAATTATCAGATTACAGCGCTTGAATGGACGCCGATCTTTGAAGTGGCCCGTTTCTCCCTTGTTTTAAATCTGCTTCAGCCATTTTTCAAATCTTTGGCGCTCATTTTCAGAGGGTTTGGCTTGTCTGAATATGACAATTTATATACCATTTTAAAGGTAATCGACTTCTACTGTTATGTCTTGTGAAAATCAGCATAATCATTTTCCCAGACTTATTGGTCGTTTTGTGGTCTAAGGTCACATATGGTGTCAGAAAAAAAAAACGTTTGTTTTAATATTGGTTTGATACATGTAGAGACAACCCTGTGTACAGTGACCATCTAAGGGAACAAGAAAAGTGGCCACTGGGGACAGGTGACCTCCATAGACAGGTTCCATAAAATGTTTTTTTTCTCTGCAGGTGAGCACTATAAGCTGCGCGCTATACTCAGGTGAACAATGAAATAGATTTGACTTCATTTTACTTTGCTTAAATTCAGCATGTTTGATGCTTAAAGGGGTAGTTCAGTTTTGGTATAGAGGGCGCTGCCCGAAATATTTTTTTTTGTGAGATAATGGAAAAACTGAGTGTAAAATTTGAATGTAAAAAATACTTACACTTTTTCCAAAATGTTCAAAAGAGGTTTTTAAATAGTTGTTGATGATCTCTCTATTCAATCATTATTTCAACAAAACATCACATGCATAATTTTGTATGAAAAATGGTTGAAACCAATACTTTTTTAGAGAGCGCCCTCTTGTGTTTTAATGGGTCTTTTTGAATGATAACAGGCTTTTTACTTAGTCGTTTGTAATTTTCTATACATTTCGAGCATGGTGGAGTTATAACTATTAGTTTGTAATATAATTGTGCAGGTTTTGGTTACTAAAGCTTAGCCTTACCAAAACTGTACTACCACAATGATATAACAAATCAAGTAGATAATGAAAGATCAGAGTGTAAAGGGGAAAAAGTCATCTACAATTTACATGTAGTGTGCACTGGAAAAAAAAGCATTCAGAGTTAATATTCAAACATGTGCAAGTGCATCACACCACTGTGTAAAGAGTTACTAAAGTACATTAAAAACACAATTCAATGCTTACATCCATCAATATTTAAGTTTTCAACTCAACCACTGCTTCTTATAAACAGTTTCAAAACCTTTTCTTTGTCTATGGTAATAGTTTGTAAGCATCTAAGTGCTAATTGGTTAAGTGTTTCAGTAAATTAATTTTAAGTTGTGTACTCGCACACTGCTTTTGAATGATAAGCAGCTATTCATTGGCGCCGAAGTCTAAATAAAACAAACAACTGCATTTCACGGGTTAATGTTCATAAGTTAACGATGATCAAGTTTATTTAGTTTTAAGTTTTGGTATATTCATCTCTAGTTGTTTACTTACACGCAGCTTCTTATTTAATAAGCATCTTCAAAACCTCCCTTAGTTTATGGGAATAGCCCAGCATCTTAAGTGTTGACTGGTTAAGTGTTTCCGTGAATTCATCTTAAGTTGTCTACTTACACGCTGTTTCTTAGTACATATTATTTAAGAGTTAATTAGTTAAGTGTTTCAGTAAATTCATCTTAAGTTGCCTTCTTTAATACACACTGCATCTTAGCATCTAAGTGTTAACTGGTTAGTGTTCAGTGAATTCATCTTAAGTATTCTACTTACACGCTGCTTATAAAAAAGCAGCTATAAGTTATCTATTTGCATGAGTTAATATTATTTAAGTGTTATTTGGTTATGTGTTTCGGTGAATTCATCTGAAGTATTCTACTTGCCTGCTGCTTCTTAAAAGCAGCTACTTTGCATGACTTAATATTATTTAAGTGTTATTTGGTTAAGTGTTTTGGTGAATTAAACTTAAGTTGTCTACTTACACGCTGCTTCTTATAAGCAGCCTCAAAACCTCCCTTAGTGCCAGGGAAAAGCCCAGCATCTAGGAAGGATCCCTGGGGGGGGGGGGGGGGGGGGGCAGGCAGCGGATGGATGGAAGGGGGGGAAACATGGCGGTTTAGAGAGGACATATAAGGTTATGATTATTACCCACTTTGAAATGGTCAAATCAATTTTTTAATCCTATAACTGGTTCGCAAAGCAAATTTAGATTATGCATTATTCATAAAGCAACCAGTCTTTTTTATTTTACATCTAAAAGCTCATATCAATATTTTAATCCTATGATGTTTTTTTCCTGAAGCAAATTTAGAGTAAGCATTTATAAAACTTATATATTTTAAAGTTACATTTCAAAGAGCTTATTAATATTTTAACCTTATAATTTGCATTCCTAAAAAAAATGTATATTTAGCATTTATAAAGCAATGTGACTCTTTTAGTTTAAATTTGAAAAGTAATATAAATACTTCAATCTTTTAATTTTTTTCCCAATTTTTTTTTTAGATTATGCACTTATACTGCAACTTTTCTCTTGTAGTTTTACATTTAAAATACCATATCAATATTTTAATCCTATAATTTGTATTCCTTCCTTAAAACAACTTATCACTTTTATTTTGATTTGTTTACTCAAGTACTGTATACAAAGTACATCCATGTATCATACTAAACTTTTTACTAGTAGGTATATTTGTTTTACTTTTCCAAAATTAACATTTGCAGTTGACATTTTATCAAAATTCCAAACTCCCGTATAAGTAATTTCCAATCTGTGGAGTTTTAAACGGAAAATTTATCCCACAAAGTTACCATTTCTGTCTACTACGTAAATTGTGATTATCCCTTTGAACACCCAGCCCAATGTTAATCATACTTTCAGGCTGCTCATCATGAGGGTAGTGGCACCTCAGTTTTCAGGTTTTGGCAACTAGGATTTAACAAATCTTGTTTTTACTTGCCCAAAATGGGCCAGAAGGTATATACCAAATGTTTGAATTGAACAAATGCTGTTTTTACTTGCTCAAACTGGGCCACGAGGCTTTACAAATTAAAGTAACTTTCTACAATTGCTTACAGGCGGTTCATCTTGAGGGTAGTGGCTCCTCAGTTTGTCCATGGGGTCGAGGCGAGCGTTCTCCGGGGGAATTACCCTGGGATGCTTGGACGGTTCCGGCGGCGCCCTCTCTGGCGGGTTCCGCAGCTTGTCCAGCGGGTCCAGGACCGCGTGCTCCTCGGGGATCTCCTTCGGCGGGAAGATCCTGGCCTTCTCCGGACCAGACTTGTCCGAGGGACCGCCCGAGTAGGACCAGAGATCGCCCAACTTATCATCGCCCGTTGGCTTTCCGCCTGGCTTTGCGTCCGGCTTTCCGCGCGGCTTCCTCTTGCCGCGAAGCTTCCGCGAGGAGTCCTCCCAATTTTGTTCGGAATCGTCCGGGGGACCCCCCGTCTCATCCTCCTCACCTTCCTCATAATCCTCCTCGGCTTTTTGGGGTCTTGGGCGCCTTTTCTGACGTGGTTTTCTCGACGGAGATTCCCCCTCATCGTCGTCTCCGCCTTCAACTGACTTGTCCGGGGAAAAGAGGTCGGGAGTGTCCTCATCGTCATCAAAGTCTTTCGGCTTCTTGCTCCTGCGTGGTTTCTGCGATCTACTGGTCTTACCTCCCTTGTCTTGGGAAGTGTGCCGACCTTTCTCGTCGATTGAACTCCGCCCTTTATCGTCGATTGAGCGCCGACCTTTATCGTCGATTGAACTTCTACCTTTATCGTCGATTGAACGTCTACCTTTTTCACCCTTTTCGGGTTTTACGGAAGGCCGTCGGGAATGTTTTCTGTCACTCTTATCACCCTGATCATTCAGGATGGGGTAAAGTAATGGAAGCGTGCGAGAGAGTGGGGGATAGAACATTCAATGACAGAGCAGATTAAAGGTATGACAGGACATCGGTTCATAGAAATAACAGACTATTATACAAAAATTAAGTTATAAATGAATACAAGCATTCAGAGATAAAATAGGGAATAAACCAACAAATTACACATCATACGCAGGGTAAACCAGGCATGCAAAATGTGATTGACTAGTAAAATCAACAACACTACGCATTACAAAGAATTAAGTATGCGACACGATACAGGGGTACAAAGATATACACGTGAATGATGATCATGCTATAAAAAGGTGTATAAGAAATATTCCATTCCCCTAGTAAAAACCAAAGGCGTACATGTATGCTAGTCACATAGAGTGATTATTTAGTGTCCAAGTTTCCCCAAAATTGTTCATTATCATCCATTAAAAGCAATAGATAGCAATAAACTACTTAGAAAAGGATTTTAAGAAATAATACGCATTAAAATCATATCAAAATCATACAAATAAATAAGAAAATGATCAAGTTAACTAGAGTTATCTACATGTACATACAATGTATGTACAAGAGGTAGTTAAGTATTATGGCCAATGGGTAAGTAATGAATAAACAGCACACTTTTAAACTCAAAACATACCTTCGACTCTTCGACCTTTGAGTCTACCCGGGACTCGGATCTCTTAGGTTTTTTATCTTTTTTTTGATGAGTTGGGATCGGAGGTGACGAGGTGCTCTGAGTGACGTAACAAGGATGCGTGAAAAATGTGACAAATACAAACAGCAACATCAGAATCAATTTAAAATAAACAAAAAAAGTGAAGACAAATAAATAAATACACAAAATAAATAATTAAATGTGGTTAAAAAAGGTGTATCTACTCTAAAATGCTGTAAAACATAATTATAAGTGAATCCAATAAAATAGAAAACAAAATAATACTTGCTTTCAGGTATAAACAGTAGATTGATAACTTGTGAGATTGTGTTAATGGTAAAGAAAAGTTTCAGACTTTGGGAAAATAAAACACAGGGAGTGTACTGTATGATTGTTAAGAAGGTACCTGTGACCCTTGACCCTGGACCTCATGACCCCCAAAATCTAATCAGATGGCTCCTAAAGATTCATACGTGTACCAAATTTTGTGAGAATCCATCAATCAGTTCTTGAAATAACGTAATCACAAGGTATTTTTGCATATATAATGGGCCTTGTAACCTTTGACCCCATGTCCCCAAAATCTAATCGGTTCATTACGCACAGTTACCAAGTTTGGTGAGAATCCGTCAATTGGTTCTTGAGATCAAGAGAACGGGATGTATGGACGTACATATGGACGGACGAACAAACGTACGTACAGACAACCCAAAAACATAATGCCTCGGGCCACTCTGCAAAAGCCGAGTAACCAATAAAGCTGCGTCTACTGTTATAAAAATATCATTTCAATACACCTTGGTCTGGTCCACATATAGTTGCCATGCAATCAAAAAAGCCCCTAATATATGTGTAATGTTCTTACCCTTCTGCTAGGGTCCTCCCTCCGGGGCGTTTCCTCTGGTCTGCTGTTCTTCTCCTCTTTCTTGTCTTTCCTCAAAGTTGGGATGGGGGGCGATGCGGTCCTCTGTATAAAGTTAGCATGGGTTGGAAAAAGGGGATATCAGGGTAGGAAATATACGGGGGGCTGAGGGTGATTTTGCCCCCTAATTTTCAAAATAGTCCACTAAAATCAGTAGGTAGCCCCTAAAATTACCACAGGGTATTATGTGAAATATTTTGTGATATCCTCAGATTGAAAAAGTAGCCCAATAAAATTAAAAATTAATTCCTGCATTGGGGGATATAGAATGAGATGTATACAATGAAGTCAGAAACTTTCATCGTCTGTATTAATGTGTTTTTATTTGTGCATAAGTATTTTTTTATATTTTTTTTACTTATCCTCTAGTAAGGAGAGAATTTTACAGGAATTTTGTTGGCAGAGGCATAATAGATCAAAAAATAAATAAAACAGGATACTGAAAATAAAAATTTATTGTTAAAATATTATTCATCTTAACAATTAAAGGGTACCACCACCCAAAAATAATATTCTTATTAAAGAAAGGTAACATCTTTAGTATTCCATTCCATCAACAAGTTCACAAAAATATGTTTCCAGAAAAACAATATATAATTGGAAAACGCATCACCATTCTAAAGCATGCGTTCATGCAGTCTGAATTGCAATGACGAATGTGTGCAGAGCGAACAAATCGCCCGGGAATCTATTGTCTACAAACGTACGCGTGAATAGCATTGGCGCACTCGCAAATGGTTGGCCCGTATGGAACCAGGAAATAGTAGTGGTTCCGTAAGTGGTGGAAATTAATTGCTTTGTTTATGAATTACTCAACCCTTTGCAAAGTGTCAGGTATCTATTTGATATCACAAAACGGTACCAAAACATATAATAATGTGTTGTTTTTTTAAAGAAAGAATGCATACCTCTACTTCCTTGGGCCTCATAGTTGGGATGGGAGGAGATGTCACCCGTTGCTATGGAAATAAAAGGAAAACAATATCAAATGAGTCTACATAGTACATGTGTATGTGGCCTTACACCACAAAACGACCGTTATGTCGTGGATATAGTTTCTCTGTTCTTAGCTGAAATAGTCAAATTTGGTTAAAAGTATGAGATTTAGGATTTTTGTATTTCCTGAATGAAGGTATCTTAATCTACATGTACCTTCTATGAAATTTTGATCGTCAGAAATCATGTTTAGGTATGTTTTTTTCATCAAATAAAAATTATCAGATTACAGCGCTTGAATGGACTCCAATCTTTGAAATGGCCAGTTTCTCCCTTGTTTTAAAACTGCTTCAGCCATTTTCCAAATCTTTGGCGCTCATTTTCAGAGGGTTTGCTTTGTCTGAATATGACAAATTATATACTATTTTAAAGGTAATGTGAAAATCAGCATAATCATTTTCCCAGACTTATTGGTCGTTTTGTGGTGTAAGGTCACATTTTCACACTTTCACATAGGTCACATAAGGCTCATTTTCAGAGGGTTTGCTTTGTCTGAATATGACAAATTATATACTATTTTAAAGGTAGTGAATTCTACTGTGATGTAATGTGAAAATCAGCATAATCATTTTCCCAGACTTATTGGTCGTTTTGTGGTGTAAGGTCACATATGCAATTCCTCTCATGAAAAATATCATCTGAGAAAGCACTAACAAATATTGTAAAGCACTTAGAGATGATTATCAATCGTGATAGGCGCTATATAAATTGAGGATATTATTATTATTATTATGGGTTAAGTAACCTGCTTATGTTCATACAATCAGTTGACGATTCATAGTGTACAGTTGGGGAAAAAAAGGCAGCCTCAAGTGGTCAGTCAAAACAGACGAAAGTATTCTCATAAACATTGATTAGTTCCGTTATCAAATCATTGTATATTAGATAACTACTTTATCTATTCCTCTCTATTTTTTGTTTCAATTTCTATGCGCATTGAGACTTAATTGTAATATTGCACGCGCTATATAAGAATGGACTATTATCATTATCATTACCTTTATTAAGTTTATAATGAAAAGCCTTTTTGTCTTACGTTCAAGGTGCTAACGTTATGATCGATGTCTCTGTGCCTCAGTTTCTCCTCAGCCTCTTTCCTCCTTGCTTCGCCGGCTTCCTTCCTCTTGTTGTCTGCCTCCTTCTTCTTCTCATCCAACTGTCTTTCCAACTCTTCTTTCTGCTTTTGTTGCTGTAAATAGAATAAATCAATAAAAGAGTATAAATACAGATATATTCTCTGCCTTCTTTGTGTACAATTGTTTCTCTGGTTCTTCTTTCTGATTTCTTTGCTGTAAGTATTATACATCAAGCAGTAATATATCATCATCATCATCATCTTGATCATCACCCCCACCATCATCATCATCATCATCATAACCATCATCATCATCATAACCATCATCATCTTCATCACCACCATCACCATCATCATCATCATCATCATCATCATCATCATCATCATCATCATCATCATCATTCTTAATATAAATATACAGGAACAAAGAACTACTCACAGCTTCTTCCTTCTGTTTCTTTCTCTCCTTCTCAGCCTCGAATTCCTTCTGGATTCTCTGCCTCTGTGCCTCCAGTCGCCTCTCCTCTCTCTCCTCCTCCAACCGAATCTTCTCCTTCTCTTCGGCCTCTCTCCGCTTCTTCTCTGCAACCTATCGTATCAATCAGAAATGTGGACAAGAAATTAAAACATTTGAGTTGTGAGCAAAAAAAAGAAATTAAGACATTTAGAGCAATCTGGTGAGTAAAGCCTCAGATGCTAATCACTTCTTCTCTCTCTCTCCTCCTACAACCGATTCTTCTCCTTCTCCTCGGCCTCTCTCCGCTTCTTCTCTGCGACCTAGAAATGGAATAATATGAAAACAAAAGAGTTGTAAGAATGACTGAGAAACCCCCTATCAGAGACATAAAAATGCAGAGAAAACAAGATTGATTCGGACAGTAAAGCCTCTGTTTCTAGTCTCTTCTCCTCTCACTCCTTCTCCAATCAAATCTTCTCCTTCACTTCAGCCTCTCTTCGCTTCCACTCTGCGACCTATTACAGAAACAAAAAGACAAGAACATTCCAGCTTAATTTCATTTTAACAAATGTTGACATTTAGAGCAATCTGGAGAGTTGTAATGAGCCTCTAAGCGCTATTATTATTACCTCGGTCAACGCATATATAAACACTTCAATCATTCCTGCACACATAGTGCACCATTTCCACTCCCTGGGGAGTATTTCAGCCAAATGGAATGTATATGTGATAGATAGGTAGATAGATAGATAGATAGATAGATGGATGGATGGATGGATGGATGGATGGATGGATGGATGGATGGATGGATGGATGGATGGATGGATGGATGGATGGATGGATGGATGGATGGATGGATGGATGGATGGATGGATGGATGGATGGATGGATGGATGGATGGATGGATGGATGGATGGATGGATGGATGGATGGATGGATGGATGGATGGATGGATGGATAGATAGATAGATAGATAGATAGATAGATAGATAGATAGATAGATAGATAGATAGATAGATACACTGTAGATAGTAGATAGATAGATAGATAGATAGATAGATAGAAAGATAGATAGATAGATAGATAGATCGGTTTTTTATTGAACACATAAAATAAACAAGGACTGTAGTCCAAGGACTAAAAACAAAAATATATAAACATACATGCATAAATATATTACAACGCAATACAAATATTACTTAACATCGAAATGCAACAAAATATATTTATAAATGTATTTGGCAAGATAAGCACAAAAATGGTAACCAAAAAATGTAATTATTATAATATATGTATATCCTCATTTAATTTTAATTTTAATCTAAAGGATGATAAAGAACCAAACAAGTAGATTGATTTTTTACCTGTAATCTCAGGGCCTCCTGGTACTCGTTCCTGTTTGGGTCTGCGGCTGGGTTGGGTGGCTCTGCCGCACTCGTGATGCTCCCTTTTATCCTGCCGTAAGACGGCCCGGCCCCCACACCCAGACCCAGACCCCCACCGGTCTCTTGGCCAGCAGACGCGGCCGCTGCAGCCGCTAGCAGAGGGGAGATCTCCTGACCGCCACCTACTCCTAGTAGTAGTGCTGCAGCTGGAAATTGTAACAAATTTACATGTATTATTATTATTTCAAACATACATGTAGGGATGCGGACCGGAAATATATTTATAATAATAAATAAAAATAGCTTTAATATTTCAATTGAAATGTATTCAATGAGTAATACCATACCTGCCAACCATTCCGATTTTGGCGGAATTACAATGTATTCCGATTTTTTAATGCCCTTTCCGAATTCCGAATTATAAGCCCAAAATTCAGATTTTTTTTTTTTTTTTTTTTTTTTTTTTGGGGGGGGGAGGGGGGGAAATTATCACAAATATATATTCATTATTTCAAACACACAT
This sequence comes from Echinarachnius parma, assembly GCA_037951105.1. Lineage (NCBI taxonomy): Eukaryota > Metazoa > Echinodermata > Echinoidea > Clypeasteroida > Echinarachniidae > Echinarachnius > Echinarachnius parma. The sequence goes on along the minus strand of JBAMJV010000563.1, from coordinate 53,267 downwards.
GTAGGGATGCAGACCGGAAATATATAATCATAAATAAAAATGAGCCCTTTTTCATTTAAAATGTATTCAATGAGGAGTAATACTACTAAACAAAAAATCGCCAGTGTAATATAAAATACAAGTGGGTGAGAAGCCTAGCTTTCGATCCTTGCAGAATCTTGGTCAGGGCAAACAAATGATGAATACATTGAGGTATGATGGAACTAACCGCAAAACAATTAGAATGAAAGTTCATTCGTATTTAGACTTTTATACATTGAGAAGAATCATTTTTAACTTTTGATCACAAAAAAAATTAAATGTTTGGCTGTCACTAGCAGTCTTCATCCTAACTTACGACTTTCTTGGGTAATACTTTTAATAGGGGTATTAATATCAGAGTGAATATCACAATTTTTCAGAATGAAGTTATGTCAATACAATTGTTATACCAATACTATCCTATTTGAAATTCTTACAAATGTATACCTGGGTTTGGTGCCCCACTGGATGTATTGGAATAGAGCTGTAGGTCCTGCCTGTTCGGGTCATTCAAGAGAGTCTCGTTCCTGTTATGAAGCTTCTTGAGGTCAGCTGCAAATAAACAATGATAGTTGAACACATGGATTATTAATTGCTTTTCATAAAGTATATTCATAGTAACATTGTCCAAATCCACAAAACTTACTCAGAACTCTAGCGGTTCTCACATACCCTAGTTGTATTCTTAAAGGTGCACCTGTAAAGTGTCAGATATTGCCCAAAATGACATTTGAGACTTCAGTCCTGTACCAAAATCATTGCAAGATATGTCTGAATGATGTGTGAAAGTTTCATTGAAAAATAACACTGCTTTCCTGGTTAAAAAAGCGAAAATACGCGTCAGCTTTTACAACGAATTACTGTATGACGTTTATGAGGTTTATGACCGTTCATTAACGCTCTTGAGCTGAATGATAGATATCGTCATACTAAAGGGGCATTTGAAAAAATCTAACCCCATTTTATTCTTCTCTTACCATAAGCTTAACAACACGGTATAAGAGAAACGAGGAAGCTCCAAGTCATTTTCGTGGAGTTAGACACTTACAGGCATCCCTTTAATTCCAATAGAAGCACGGAACAGGTTTTGGTTTTCCAAATTTCTCTTTCGTTATACAGACTTTAATGAAGATTTATAGGTCTCCTTGGGAGACTTTCAAATATTTTCGTTGCATTTTTGCTCCTCACTTGGTCAAATGACTTTCATGTTCCATGGAATGTTCACACATCACTCAGTGGACATGTCAGCAGCGAAAAGAATACACGTCACGGGGGCGGCGGGCGAATTCGCCCCCGAAATGCCCATTGGGGATTTTTGTAGGATTTTCTGCTTGGATCGTGATAAAATGCTTATAAGATGATCACTTACAGCATTAGAGCTTAATAGTAGCCTCTGAAATTCGAAAAAGAGCCCGGAAATTTGTAGCCCCCCGAGATGATAAAAGTAGCCCCCGAAAGTTGGAAAAGTAGCCCCCCGAAAAGGAGCCCCCGAAATAAAATTATTAATTTTTTTTGCTGCATGTCAGATCACAGAAATGTACATGTACATGTTATCAACCCTTGGTCAGTTTTTGCACATGTCAACATACATGTAGGTAATAGATTTCTTTCATTGGAAGTGACGTGGTATATTGGTTCGGTCCTCCCATCTTTAAATACGAGGGTCGTGGGTTCGATTCCAAACCGTGGCACGTGCGCCCTTCAGCAAGGCACTTTATCCACATTTGCTGCTCTCAACCCAGGTGTAGTAAATGGGTGCTACCTGGCAGGGATTTATTCCTTGAAATGCTTGATGCGCCGGAGGCAGCTCGGCTATAAAAAGCCAGGGTAATAATACACACGTTTGTAATGCGCAGTAGAGTATAAATATAGTTAGCTGCGCAATATAAAGGAATGTTGTTATTATTATTGTTCCACCTATGTTTGTGCATTAATCACTTCATGGTAATTTCTTTCTGAATATGCGTATGATTCCTCACTGCTCATTATTCCTGCTTAATTCTGTATCAATAAAGGCATAAAACAGAAGAACATGCAAAACCAAATGACTAATTACACCCTAATTTCTCTCATACATTTAATGTTTCCTTTTTTGTTTACCGTATTTGTCGGTGTATTAACCGCACCTTTTTTCTCAAAAAAAAGCTCCAAAAAGGGGGGAGCGGTTAATACACGGAGATAGGAAAATTGTACACGCAAATTGCCTAGCCAGCGCCGGGCCCTAATACGATGCGGTTAATACACGGAGATAAGATTCACAAGTGACCAAAGTCCACCTCAGCAAGGCATTCATACTCATACGATGCACGGAAAATACAAGCATATTCCCCCCAAAACAAGTCATGCAGTGTCTTTTATGTTTCTCTTTTACCTCTTCCTAAATATTGCTCGTTGTTGCTGCGAAAGCAGCTTTGAAGATTCACGATCATTGCTTCGATCTTAGTACGAATCCTAACATGCACCCGGCCGCGCGACTGGCACTTGGCCGAGCATGCAGGCGGGGATTCTCTTTCCCGACCCCCGGCCGCCGATGCTCCAATACAGCCCGCCATATCACTCATATACTTTGCGTGCAGGTTATCGGGTCTATTTTGTTACGCGAGATCCATCCGCCGGGGATTTCCCCCAATTCCCGGCGGATGGATCTCGCGTAACAAAATAGACCCATAACCTTCACGCAAAGTGTATGAGTGATATGGCGGGCTATCGGAGCATTTGTTTAGTACCGGGCGCGCGGACTGGATGTCAACGTTTGAGAATCGTTTCATCCATGTCGACGATCGACGACGATCGTATGCCGTATTACTCGCTATTATTACTTACTATTTCTGAAACAGTTTTCAAGAGTAGATTCAACATAATTTGAACTAGAAAGAAGGAATAACATTAAGGTACATTTTTGTTTAAATCTCCGTTCTGATTGTTTTATTGGTGAAATCTTCGTTTTGTTGTCTAACGTTTTATGTAGTCCCATGTGTAGTGATCCGTGTGGCAAATTCAACAGAAGTTACAGATTCTTCTGCTGTGAAGAAGGCCTGATAATTTTCTTTATTTACTTCGGAGACTTCAGTAAATAAAACAAAATTCATATGCAAAAATTCTCTGATAGATAAGCTATTTTTGGTACCTTTCCTAAGAAAATGCTGACCATCTAAAGACTAAAAATCAAGAATTATACTATCAAATTTTTTTTTTTTTCATGGAAAAACGGCCAAAGTTGGGGGTGCGGTTAATACATCGGAGCGGTTAATACACCGACAAATACGGTACTGCTACTTTTTCTTTGGGATAATTTTACCTCGCGTTATATGGCTTTTAACCTTTAATTATGTTTGATTCTACATACTTGTTTACAAATGGGCATTTTCTATATCATAATAAATTATGATATTGATAATGCTTCCTTCTCTATCATTGCTGCTTTTTGTGTAATGTTTGATTTAGCACATTTGCCCACTTACAATTTAGTAATTTGGAGTCCATGCACTTTCAATCATTTTACTTGATCTTCACTCACCAACGATTCTGCCCGTTTTGTCCCTCATGGGCGCCCCGGCTCCGCCCTTGCCCCACGGATCATACACCTCAATTTCTTTCTCCTTCCTCACTTCGTAGGCAGTTCTCTCTGCCTTGGAAAGCAGCTTCTTGGCTTCTTTCTCTTGCATCTGATAACAGGAAATGAAAACACAATGAAATATTTCAATTAAAACAACATTCCGAACTAAAACAATAAACTTGAGTCTCATATACTTTGCCGATCTCTTGCTTCGTACGTAGCTCTCTCTGCCTTGGAAAGCAGCTTCTTCGCTTCTTTCTCTTGCATCTGATAACAGGAAATGAAAACACATTCAAATATTTCAATAACAAAATGTTCTGAACAAAACTCATCAGATTACATAAAATAAAACACATAAAAACATTTCACTAAAAAGGAAAGTTATTGTCTCATATTCTTTGCCAATATCTTGCCTCGTAGGAAACTGTCTCTGCATTGGAAACCATCCTCCTCACTTCCTTTTCTTTCATCTGATAACAGAAAATAAATTAAAATACATGAAATTTTCCAATCTGTTGCTTCGTAGGAAACTGACCTAGACCAAGGAAATGTTCTACTTGCATTCTATAGGACGCCCCCCGGGAATTGGGACCTAGGACTTGGCCGGCTTTCACCGACAAAGCTCTTGATGGTCTGTGTTTATTTGCTAATTCTCAGTCTAGGTTATTTGTTAGTTCTCAGTCTAGGTCTAGGTCTAGGAAATGTTCTACTTCTCAGCCTAGGACTTGGTCTACACTTTTACCTGTAGTACGAGTTGCTCTCTGTAGGATGCTCCAGGGATTTGGGACCTCGGACTCAGCTGGCTGTCACCGACAAAGTTCTTGATGGCACTCTCCCCTCGAAGCTGAGCAGCCCTGCAAGTTGTAGGGGAAAAATTGTATTTATAATTTAATATCATCTTACAAGAAAGCTGCTCAATAACAAAAGAAACAAAAGCTCTATTTCAAACTAGAAATTGCGCGCTCGGCGGGTCGCGCAGCCGAGCACATGTATCCCCCGAACCAATTGCATTGCACTTTTGTGGGTTGTAATATTGTGAACTGAACAAGTTTGGTGGTGTACGTTGTTCTACTAGGCTGGCAGTAGCCTTTGGGCAAGGCCTCGCGCGCTGTTTGTCCTCCGAGCAGGGTCTGATTAATAGACAAGGCGATGTGCGCTTACAGCAGTGATCGCTGGACTGAGCCGCGTCAGCGGCGAGGACTTTGCTAACTTGCGGAGCTCTTGCGGAGCTCGGACCTGTAGAGCGGTCACAAGGTAATCTTAACTATTTCTTTATATCATGGTTACCATGGCAACCATGAATCCGCCCCACACCAAAATCAATAGGCTTCATCCTCTTTCCTTAATACACCTTCATACCAAATAAGAAAATGATCGGACAAGAACTCGGACCTGTAGAGCGTTCACATGGTAATCTTAACTATTTCTTTATATCATGGTTATCATGGTTACCATGGCAACCAGGACTCCGCCCCACACCAAAATCAATAGGCTTCATCCTCTTTCCTTAATACACCTTCATACCAAATTAGAAAATGATCAGACAAGAACTCGGATCTATAGAGCGTTCACAAGGTAATCTTAACTATTTCTTTATATCATGGTTACCATGGCAACCAGGACTCCGCCCCACACCAAAATCAAAAGGCTTCATCCTCTTTCCTTAATACACCTTCATACCAAATTAGAAAATGATCGGACAAGAACTCGGACCTGTAGAGCGTTCACAAGGTAATCTTAACTATTTCTTTATATCATGGTTACCATGGCAACCAGGACTCCGCCCCACACCAAAATCAATAGGCTTCATCCTCTTTCCTTAAGACACCTTCATACCAAATTAGAAAATGATCGGACAAGAACTCGGACCTGTAGAGCGTTCACAAGGTAATCTTAACTATTTCTTTATATCATGGTTACCATGGCAACCAGGACTCCGCCCCACACCAAAATCTAAAGGCTTCATCCTCTTTCCTTAAGACACCTTCATACCAAATTAGAAAATGATCAGACAAGAACTCGGACCTGTAGAGCGTTCACAAGGTAATATTAACTATTTATTTATATCATGGTTACCATGGCAACCAGGACCGCGCCCCACACCAAAATCAATAGGCTTCATCCTCTTTCCTTAATACACCTTCATACCAAATTAGAAAATGATCGGACAAGAACTCGGACCTGTAGAGCGTTCACAAGGTAATCTTAACTATTTCTTTATATCATGGTTACCATGGCAACCAGGGCTCCGCCCCACACCAAATTCAATAGGCTTCATCCTCTTTCCTTAATACACCTTCATACCAAATTAGAAAATGATCGGACAAGAACTCGGACCTGTAGAGCGTTCACAAGGTAATCTTAACTATTTCTTTATATCATGGTTACCATGGCAACCAGGACTCCGCCCCACACCAAAATCAATAGGCTTCATCCTCTTTCCTTAATACACCTTCATACCAAATTAGAAAATGATCGGACAAGAACTCGGACCTGTAGAGCGTTCACAAGGTAATCTTAACTATTTCTTTATATCATGGTTACCATGGCAACCAGGACTCCGCCCCACACCAAAATCAATAGGCTTCATCCTCTTTCCTTAATACACCTTCATACCAAATTAAAAAATGATCGGACAAGAACTCGGACCTGTAGAGCGTTCACAAGGTAATCTTAACTATTTCTTTATATCATGGTTACCATGGCAACCAGGACTCCGCCCCACACCAAAATCAATAGGCTTCATCCTCTTTCCTTAATACACCTTCATACCAAATTAGAAAATGATCGGACAAGAACTCGGACCTGTAGAGCGTTCACAAGAAAATCTCTGCGGCGGACGCGGCGGACGCGGCGGACGCGGCGGACGCGGCGGCGGCGGCGGCGCGACGAGGCCAAATCCATAGTATCCCCCGAAGGTGGTTCGGGGGTGGTTCGGGGGATACAATTAGTTCACATACTAGTTGTTGTTGTTGTTTAGAAAAGTTTGAATAGTTTAGTCAAGTCCAGCACAGTTGGTACTTTCCTTACACTGGCACAATAACATTGTCTTGGCACCTTTCTTCTAAATTTCTTTAATAAACTAAACTCACGTCTGTTTGGACAACGTAGGTTGGTTGAGTGCCCGGTTCAGCTGGCTGGGGTCTGCGCCGTACCGTTGTTGTTGTTCAAGTTGTTGTTGTTGTTGCAGCAATTGTTGTTGTTGTTGTTGCAGCAGGAGGTAGCGTTGCATCAGGGGCGATGCGAGAGCGGCGTCGGCGGTGGGATGGGGAAGACCAACCAAACCTGGGATGGAAGAAGAACCAAAATTGGATTTGAAGACTAGGAGGGCAATTGTACGGCAAGGGCACCTTATTAAAGCAATAAATAAAGAGTAATCTTGTTGTTGTTGTTGCATCAGGAGTGATGCGAGGGCAGCATCAGCAGTGCAGTGGGATGGGGTAGACTCACTAAACATGGGATGGAAGAAGAACCAACATTGAATTTGAAGACTTGTTGGGCAATTGTATGGCAAGGATACCAAATCAAAGCAATAAATAAAGAGTAATCTTGTTGTTGTTGTTGTTGTTGCAGCAGGAGGTAGTGTTGCATCAGGGGAGATGCGGGCGCGGCGTCAGCTGTGGGATGGGTTAGACCAACTTTACAAACCATTCATAGCTGCGCAGGAAAAATGCACATAGATGGAGCTAGAACTATCATTCTAATACACAGAAACACAGAAGCATTAACAAACAATGTGCAGATCCGTATTTAACCATTTAAAGCAAGGTTATTACTGCTTCCTCCTTTTTTTTAAGGCCTCCAATGTAACAATTGAATCTACATGTATGATCTAAGCATTGAAACATGTACATACACATCTTTATAAAGGTTGATTAGGCTGTAAAACACTGTACAAATTATTTTTCAAAAATAAAATTACAAAGTTACAAGAATCATCCTGTAAAACAAACAATAATTATGTAATTTACTGCTCTATACAAAAATACAAATAAAAGAACACAATGTATGGAGAGAAAGTCTTGGCAAATCACATTAATAAAGTTCTCCAATTCAGATCAAGAGAAAATGCAGGGTTATATATGCAGCTAAGAAGAATGTACTCAAGTCACTTGATAGTTAAAAGGTTTCTACAAAATATAATAGATAGAGTGTCAACTACAATTTACACAAAGCAAATAAAACAATTATAGCTCTGCATTCAGGTGACACATTGTATTATATACATACATATGTACATGTATTATAGTTTCAGGAATAGAAAGTATACAAATATAAAACACATTTGTTGCTGCAATTATGCCAATAAAAAAAATAATAATTGAGTAAAAAGATCACAAAGCATGTCAATCAGTCACATTTGGTTCACTTAATTCCTGCCTGCTAAGAAACATAAGTCCAAACAAATAAATTTTTAAAAATGCACACTACAGAGAATAAATAGGATAAATAAATCTACATTCATGTCCTGTACAATAAACATTAAAAGGTAGTTTTTTAAAGCATATAATTGTAAATGTGTACTTGTTCAGAACACAAGAAACATAGGTTTTAATAAACAACAGTTATATATTCAAGGATAGAGAAAACTGAATGGAAATATATAATATAAATGAAAAATGAGTAAAGAAAATTGAATGGGCTTCACATGGGAACGGAACCCGAGACGTCAGGGTGCTAGATCGATGCTCTAGCCGTTTAGCCACACAGAACTACAATACATTTGGTAGAAAACCTTTCTCGAGTAAACATTGCAAGTAATAATAATAATAATATACTTGATTTATATAGCACATCATATGATTGCTAATCACCTCTAAGCGCTTTACAATGATATTATTAAACAAGATATTGACACACATAAAAACAAAATCAACAACACAGAGCAACAGAAATACAAAATACATGTACTAAAACAAATATATATTACATGATTTACTTTAAAGCAACGTTTGCTTACCATGCAATGTGCAGAAATATTCCGTAACAAGGTGTAAGCGAGTGGAGATGAAACATTGAAAAACAAATTAATAATTGAAATATTGAACTTGAAAAAAAGTGGTAACAGGGAGACTCAAAATAATGACTTAATTACATTCTTTCAGGGCAAAACTTCTGCATTTTATGCCACAAAAAAGCAAAAATATGCAAGACTAGGCAATTTATCAATTTAAGATTTGGGTTCTGCTATTAAACTTTAAAGGTTCTAAATCATTGATCATCATAATTGCGTAATACGTACATGCCTTTACAGTACTATGGATCCAAATTGACAACAACAATGACGACTATTTTCCACAAGTTACCAGAAAAGGTGTGTGAGTTTACCAAGCTAGCTTGCTTAAAAATTGTAAAATCAGCACAACCATCAAAGTATAATCATTTTTATCTTTCTTTTTGTTATTATTAATATTAATGTAGGGTCATATGTTGTTATCAAGCTACACATTCAATGATGGAAAGCACAATTGTGTAAAATGACTCGGTCCAGTCTGATAAAAACACGCATGTAAATGCGCAACTGGCGAGATATATATGATCAAACCACTGGATCAAACTACATGTATACATAGCATATTGCTTACTAATACAAATTTGCTCGCACTCTCTTTCAAATAGGTAAGAATTAATGCTCTTTTATATATACAAAATACACCAATATTTGCACACATTTATGATAAAGCTGTGATGAAATACATATTGGAAACATCAATATATATATTTTTAGTGTGAATTATGAGCATACTAGGTGAAGATGTGCAGTGCTACCAATTCTGAAAAACAAACATTATATAGAATTTAGTATACATGTGCATGTCTATCGTACACGTGTGCACACAAGAAAAATAGTACCAACAATCTACAGTTATTAAGTGTTCAAACAACAAGTATTTTCTAATCATTTGTAATGTGACGCACACAGACAAAAGAAGACAAAATGTGATCATTTGAACATCCGCACACATCTATACTATTAAGTCGTACTGTTTAATTAATTTATTATAATAATTAAGATGATATCATTGTTGTGCTAATCTACACACACAAACATGTACATATTATACAATCAGTATAAGAAGCACACTAAAATTGTCTAATATTCTGAAATCTCACTACAAAATACAAAAATAGAAGTAAAACCATTTAAGCCATCCTACAATAGAATGAGATCTAAAGACATGCTGAAATACAAGTATTGAAATCAACTACCACTGATCTATCAACCTATGGAAAGGTTAATTGTTGATTAAAAGAGTACACAACCGTTAATAATAAGTGAAACACAATCAAGAGAGACTAAATGTACATTAACTCATTGAGTGCCAAGCTCGCATTTTTTCACCACACAAATGCCATCTATAGAGCTTTCAAATCCATGGCACTCAATGCGTTAAACTACACTGTATATACAAATCAGCTACCACTGATCTATAAATTTATGGAAAGGTTAATTGTTAACCCATTCAGGACTGGAGAATACACGAAAATCAATCAGTCCTGAACGGGTCAATTAAAAAGACATGTACACAACCAGTAATGAGTAAATACACCATGAAGAGAAATCTAAATGTACATTAAACTACAAGACAGTATTCAAATCAGCTACCACTTATCTATCAATGCATGGAAAGGTTAATTGTTGATTAATAATGTACACAACTGTACCATGAAGAGAGATCTAAATGTACATTAAACTACTCTGTATTCAAATCAGCTACCACTGATCTATAAATTTACGGAAAGGTTAATTGTTAAATGTTAATACACAACTGTTAATAAGTGATACACCATGAAGAGAAATCTAAATGCATGTACATTAAACTACTCTGTATTAAAATCAGCTACCACTGATCTATCAATGCATGGAAAGCTTAATTGTTAAATGTTAATACACAACTGTTAATAAGTGATATACCATGAAGAGAAATCTAAATGTACATTAAACTACTCTGTGTTCAAATCAGCTACCACTGATCTATCAATGCACGGAAAGCTTAATTGTTAAATGTTAATACACAACTGTTAACGAGTGAAACACCCTGAAGCAGGTTGTTAATGGATCTGGTCAGTATACCGCTCTGCCGCGGACGTTTGGCATTCTTTCCCAAATAATCCTTGAAAACTTGAATGGTTACAATGTCAGAGAAAGAAAGAAAAAAAAACAAGAGGAAAGAAAGAAAGGGGAAAAGCAAACTCAAATTATTAGCAAATCTCTCCCAAATATTCCCTGTAACAGCAAAGTAAAAGATCTATATAGAGAGAGAGAGAGGTAAAAGAGAATATTTGTCTGCATTTGTCTGTATTTAAATAATAAATCCTTAAGTACTTGTATTTTGCTCACAGAAATCAAATTTAAAACACAGGAAAAACGTGGAAAAAATCTCACCATGACAGTTGTAGTTTTGAGATATAAATAATCTGAATCTATGCTTAGAATTCTAAAATTGTATATAATGAACTCAATAATAAGTTTGCAAATTTACATACTGTGTTACAAAATCAAAACATTTTAATTACAAACCATTATCAAGCTTTATCCTTTCAAAACATCAAACTATGCAAAAGACTGCTACTGTACAAAGTGTACATGCATACATTCATTTGACTTAGCAGTATGTATTGCATAAAATAGGAAGAATGAATGAAAATTACAACATGAACTTTTGAAATCAGATTTGTTTGCACTCATTGGCATAGAAACAGGTCAACTAAAGACACAAAGCCAAATTTGCAATGAAGGGGCCGCCTATATTCCAACATCATACCGGTGACAAAATGTACTACGCATATCTTCATTTGTATTTTATACATTTTCAAGTTTTGTAAGGGGTGGTAGTTGAGAAGGACAGGATTTCCTACAGTGTGTGGGGGAGGGGGGGGGGGGGTCTAATGCCCTCCTTTTACCAAAGTCGACCCCCTAACTTAGTTATGTTTTTTCTACTCTTCGTATTCTTGTCCAAATGAGAATAAGAACATTATAGAACATTCAATTGTATTGAAGATAGAAATGACTTTCATAGGCTGAGACAATATCCTGCATTTGTATGTTTTTTTTATATTCATATGAGTATGAAACCATTGTACATAGAACAATCATTTGAATGAGTAGAAGTATCAGATAATTGAATACTTGTATATTTATTATTGATTAATTAATACGTCATTGATTGTATTCATGTAAAAATAATAATGAGGACATTATAGAACATTTACTTTTTTTTATTAATGATTTGAAGAAATGGATAATCAATTATTTTCATTGGCTGAGGTCATATCCTGTATATGCATATTATGAATAAGTTATGTCATTGTTTGTATTCATGTCCAGTCAAGAAATCGAACATGCAATTGGATGAGAATAAGTATGAGATAATTGAATACTTTAATAGGCCGAGGCCATGTCTCGTATTTGTATATTTTTCTATAAATTAGTAAATGCAACTGTTTGCATTCATGTACTACTACACATGAGAAAGACAAAATATTCACTAGTACATAGAAGTATCAGAGAATGAATTACTTTCATAGGCAGAGGCCATATCCTGTATTGTATCCCCCTTTACTCGGTCTCGGAACGCTTGCACTAAAATAAAAAAAGAGATATATGATAAGAAAGTTGGATTTGAATTATCAGGGTTCAATAGTTTGATGTTTAATATTGAGATTGTATATAAAGAAAGCACTGCATAAGGATACATGTACAATGTACATGGTCAAATAGTTGAGAAAGATTGTTAGTGGGAAATCCTAAATGAAATGATCTGTTGTTTATGTACAGTGTATGTACATGTAGCTCAAAAATCATAATTGTTATAAATTATTTTGGTCAAGTATTATAATCATTTATAACACTTTTATTGACTATGTAAAAAGAATCTAGCCAATACTCATAACACTTTTATTGAATACATGTATGTCAAAATAATCTAGTCTATACAGTCATTACAGGCATTGAGAATCCCTCCGGTTTTGAAATGCACTATAATTGAAAACGTTATTATAATTATTATTATTATTATAATCATATACCATGACCATGTAATATTTTTCAAAAAGTTAAATTTTTCACATAACCGATTGTCTTTAATAATCTATAAAATAAAAAAATCATTAAAAAAATTATAAACTGGAAGCTGTGAAACACTGCATAACTGAAGGGTGCATGGCTGTAAAACAAAAAAAAAAGTTAAAAGTTAAAAAAAGAATATTCAAAATATAAAGCCTCAACATACATGTAAATAAAAATGTTGGCACAAATGTCCAGTCCCGTTTAATAATTCATTTTAAATAGAGAGTTTGGTTGACAATATATACATGTAGAAACATGTACTTTCCCACCCACCCCCAAAATCTTGGCTTTGATGAGGTGTGAGAATTTTGAATTTCAGACTTATTATCGTGATTATCGAGGGGGGGGGGGGTGATCAGCCCCTAGCCCCTTCCCCCTCCTGTCTTTTTAGAGTTGAAAGAATCAAAGTCCAAAGATAAAAATAACAGAAAACTATAGTGCAATAATTAATTTTGTACACCGTTAAGTCTTCATGGAGAATTTAAAATCCGAACACTTCAGTCATAAATATCTTGATAATCAAAGAGAAATTTGGAAAACAAAAATTTGTTCAATGCTTCTATTTGTAATACAAATACAACAAGGTATGGGATAACCACTAGAGTTATAAGTAAGTTTTGTGGATTTGGACGATGTTACTAGATCCCTTTAAGTACGTTTTGTGGATTTTGACATTGTTAGTAGTGCAATAATATATTTTTAACACATGATTACATGTAAAGAGAGGTTCTGAGATGTTTGATGCGGACTCTGTCTTGAGATAGGATGAATAAGCCTGGAGGAACTGAAGCATGTTGTCCTGCTGCACCGGGGGAACTTTGATAGGGGGAAAAAATTATACCAATTAATAAACAGATTTGATGAAGAAAAAAAAATATTGTTTTTAAGCCATTCTTGGTGAAAAAAGTTAACTATCCATCAGTACTGCTATCCATACTCAATACCTTAAATTACATTTGAATATTGTAGATACTGAATCATACTGAACATTGTATTCAAGCCAAGTGCTGAATATTGATAACGCCAATAAAATATGTATCATGTGTCCAAATGTATGTTACAACTAATAAATTTAAATGAATTTAATTTAAATGAAAAATTGGTAGCGCAGCAAATCTTAAATAATATGATTACATTTTTGTTCATGAAATTACAAAATTTTGTAACATCTTTCTGTATCACTTCAATGCAATTTTATCACAAACGATACTTTCTAGTTTTCACTGAACTCCACTTTTAATTCAAGTATAACTCAGTGACTTATTTTTTTTTTTTTATATTGCATACAAACGCAGAAAGAAAAAAAGAAAAACTACAATTTAAGTCAAAAGATGGAAGAGGAAACAATTACTAGAGTTGAACGAGGCTGCTGCCGTGGCTGGGCTGGCTTTATACTCCCTCACAAGACCTGGAGGAAGGAAACGAACATTGATCAAACAGACAGTTGTCAGCTGAGTAAGACGAGGGCACTAATGTCATACGTGTGTCACTGTGTTTTTTAATATAAAACTACTTTACTTTCACAATAAAATCAATTGAAGAATGTTAAAAGTATTCAAATAGTTACTTCAACTAAAATCACTAACATAAACCTAATGATTTTACTAAATGTATCAGACCTAGATTACAAACATTCACTCATTCGGGTAAACAAACAGGACAAATATGAGATTATAATTAAGGAAAAATTAAGAGACGTACAAGAAGATAATAAGATAAATTTAGTTGAACTATAGTCCCGGTGCTATGCTTCAATACTGCACTTCAACACACAAAAATAGTTAGAATTGTTGAATGACCAAACAAATTAAAATAAAATTTAAAAAAAAACAAATATGAGGTGTAATTTACGCTGGAATGTAGACTGCATTACTCCCTGCTGCTGCGGGTTGAATCCAGTGTTTGGAATCACTGTCGGCTGATTGGACGAGAAGCCGACTTGACCTCCGCCTGACCTCCCAGGATTCTGCGCTTGATTCGCTGAACCGCAAGGAACAAGTTGTTAACATAATGTATATCACATGATCATCGTGTTCATCACGATTAGTTTAATTAAATTCTACAACATATATATATATCCATGAATCAAAGTTGAGAAGTGTGGTACATGTATACCAAAAAAACATGTTGTTCATCATTGCAATCTAATTATATTTGATAACATATTGAGACTTATCATACAAAAACAAATCATGTTGTTCATCATTGTACATGTACTTTATCTAAATAAATGCTAAAACTGAATAACTACATGTCAAAATTCAGATAATTTCATTTATCGTAAAAAAAAAAAAAACATAATGTTGTTCATCATTTTACTTTATCTAAATAAATGCTAAAACTTAATATATAACCACAAGTCAAAATTTTGACTTATTGCATCAAAAACAAGAAAAGGTGACCGAGTCCTAACGAGAGTACAGTCCAGTGAAGCTATTGAGCCGTATAGAAAAACAATTATATCACAAATGTACTATGTTCTTAACTTCTTATTGATGATTGTGCTATTACAGTTTATTTAGAATCTGAAGCGCTATTTAGAATCTGAAGCGCTTTTTAAAATACGGATCAAGTATAAACACAAACAACTCGCTATCAGAGCTATTGATATAAAATTCATACAACAGGCATAAACAAATTCTTGAGAAAAAAATGTGCCAATATCATCCACTCTCAGAGATGAACTATTCATTCATTCAAAATAATTTTCATTTAAGAACAATACAACAATTAGATTGCAGTGTACAATGCTGTATAGAAAAACACAGGGGTGTGGTTAGTATTTATATCAGTGAAAATTAACTTTTTTTCTGGAAAATCGGCCATTATAAGGCCAAGAGTATACTATTCACAGTTGAGTCACGTAGATTGTGGTGCAAATGTTAGTTAGTGTGCCCGTTACCAATTTTGATAGAAGTTCGTTGACCCGCTGACCCTGGGTTACCGAAGGCACCGTAAGCTTGTAAAAGCAGAGGAATAAGAAGCAAATGTTTAGAAAAAGGAAGAAATTAATAGCTAAATTAGAATATTATCCTTGCTCATTCATATTCTATGCATTGTAATCTTGCATGGGAGGAAATAATTAAATTAGAAAATTACCATCACCCATTAATATTCTGTTATAAAGTTAAGAAGAAAGAGCTAAATTAAATAAATTCAATACTATGCAATTATGTTGCCGAAAACGTTGATTCCGTTTCTTGCAATTCCTGCATTTCATTCTTGTTTTCTTCAGAATTTTCATTGACATACATTACAACAGATGTTATTATCAAGACTAGTTTGATATCACTATATTCAGACAATCATAAATTGCCCTCTAACTTGCGTAAAATACAGTCTATACAAGCATTTAAGTAGGGCCTGCATCAAGACAACTTTGTTTATTATGCATATGACTAATATTAGCTTTAATTTTATTATTTTTCTTTACATCATTCTGCGGCTCAGAATATAGTTAAACTAGATCGATAGCCAACATTAAGTTCTATGTCATGTACAGTATATACATGTAATGTATGATTATCATTATGAAAATTTAGTTCAAATTAATTGTATCAGTACGGGCTTGATGAAATAACTATATAACATATATCTGAGGGGGTGACGTATGCAAAAGGGGGGTCGTGGACCCTGCGAGGGTTCAACTTTTTACTATCTTTACCATATTTCAACATAAATTTACAGACAGACCTTGAAAGTTCAGTTCAAAATGACTATGAAGAGCCTGGTGAAATTACGGGTCATACAGTCAAACCTGTCTTAGTGGCCACCTGTCTATAGCAGCCAACCTGCCTATAGTGGCAACCAGAAGTGTTTCCCTGCAGATAAACACAATGTTATGAAACCTGTCTGTAGAGGTCACAGGTGTACAGTGGTCAATTTTCTTGTTTCCCTTTATAGGTGGTCACTATACACAGGTTGGACTGTAGTATGTTATTGAACCTGCCTGTTCAGGTCACCTATCTACAGTGGCCACTTATCCTGTCTCCCTAAGATGGTAACTATACACAGGTTGGAGTGAACTATGTTATTGAACCTGCCTGTTGAGGTCACCTATCTACAGTGGCCACTTATCCTGTCTCCCTAAGATGGTAACTATACACAGGTTGGACTATGCTATGTTATGGAACATCTCTATAGAGGTCACATGTGTCCGTGGCTACTGTTCTTGTTTCCCTATTAAAGGTGGTCACTATACACAGGTTTGACTGTATATCTAAAAGGGGGTGAAATAATTACTTGCAAAAGGGGGATCGTGGACCCTGCTAGACCCTGCGGGTTGCTGGCTCTGATCTCCGCCTCCTGCTTGTTGCCCTTAGATACAAAATATGTAATTGGATTATCGATAACAGAAATCGACTTTATATCATAGAGTTTGATATCATAAATAAGGGCTGAGCCTAAACCAGAGGCTGTATGAAGTTCTTTTTTATAGTTACTTAACATTACTCATACCTGCCAACATTTGAAAATGAAAAATCTTACTCTCATTTGAGCGAAGTGCACATCACGTGCGCGAAGCGCGAAGCCCTTTGCCTCCGGGGTCCAGCTCTAGGGTTCTAGATGCTCTCTTGTGCTATCTTAGCCTTATTTTTTAACATATGACCACTCTGAATGAGCAATACTTCAATGATAAAGATCATAAAGATCAAAAAGGAAGAAAAAAAAGAATTTAAAAAAAAAATTGCTATGACTTGATATTACTTTGCATGTTTCTAACTTCTTGCTCATATATAAAAATATCTATTATATTTTAAAATAATAAACTATGAAAGGATTCTTTGCTCTTATAATAACTGACACAGGCTAGGCTTTTTCGAACCCGTTACTATGCGAACTAGCCATTATGAGGCTGTGAAGTTGATATATTATCAAATGTTTTATCTAAATAAATTTGTCACTTCTCTATTGATTCTATATATCATACATATATCGATTATGGTTATACAAATGAGTACATACTGAGGTAGGGGGTCTTTGTCCGTTGTATGTTTGCCCCTGGTTGGGCTTGATTCTGAGGCTGTGCAAACTGGACAGTGCTTGGCTGGGAATTTGGATTCACTAAAATGTGGAAAGAAACATTATTTATTTTTATTTATTTATATCCTTCACCCGATGAGATTGATTTTCTAAATATCTTGGTTAATATTAATGTATATGCAGGTGAGCTAAATGAACAGTTTCATAGATGACATTAAATTTGACCAACATTACTTGTACGATTTATTTATCTAATTTTATTGCCAGGAACGAAGTTTGAAGTTTCATCTAAACATGGCTTAATTGAAGGTTGAAAATTTCACTGAAAATGAGCTTGAAGGTTTTTACTTTTTACCTGTACCAGATATTTTCATTGTTGCTGTGGTTGTGTTTTATAAACATAAGTATTAAAATGTTTAAATATATATATTTGTTTACATCATAAAGGTCATGAGACTTTGATCTTGTAACAGGCTTGATATGGACAGTGTCCTGAATTATCTGCAATCCCTCTATGTTTATATATTTAGAATTTAAGTGTTCACAACATGTGTATGTCTCACAATTCGTACTATCAAACATTTTCAAATATCTCAAATAGATATTTTATACATAAATAATGATACAGACAGCTTCTGTTATAATGTAACAAATTGTTCAGAATAGTATGTCTCATATTAAGTCATTCTATCTTTTTTTTAACTTTGTATTTAGATATTGAAAGAGAAAACTTAATATGTTCTAATTTAACTCACCCCGATAATCTGTCATGTGAACGATAATTGTCAGGGAGAGGGGAAGATCAAAGGGACAGAAATTATTTCAGATGATAAAAATTAATAATGTCATATTCATAACGCGCATATCACATGTGAGTTTTTAAAAGACAGAGATTAGCATTCATTAGAGCAGGTTAACCCTTCATAACTAGTTTTTGAAAAACCCATAGAGTTAATACACACTAAATCAGATTCCCATAGCCATGATAGGCAATGGATTTAATTCCCCAATGTCCAACTCTCATCAGAGCAGATATATGTATCCCAAAATCAAAGTAAAACAAATGTTTAATCAATATGTGTTCATGAGATATTTTCATTTATATCAAAAGCAAACCATAAAAGTAATGGTTAGATATTAGAGATATTGCATGTAGTACACAAGTGAGAGTTACATAATCACAATCTACTGTACCTGATATTTCTAATTTCAAACTCAAAGAAGTAAGTATAGTATACCCTTAATAGTTCAGATTAAAACAAAAAATTAACTTAGATAAAAACAAATTTTTAAAAAGTGATGAAAGCTTCATACCATCTAAGATGTCACGCCTGGTTGAGACTGTTTTTTGGGTCGATTCAGAAATTGATTTAGGAAGGCAAGACGAGTATTGTCATACAAAATTGAAATGTTTTTTAAATTCATACATTTATAAAATTGTAAAACACCCATTTAGATCTATGGACTTTAATGTAAAGTATAAATTACCGGTATATGTTTGCTACATGAGTAATAATTTCATATTGTTTTCTTCTCTTTATAGTTGAGGTATAAAAAGGCATACAAATTAGGCAATAAAAATAATTACATCTAAATTTATATAAAATACCAAGAAACATTTTCATATCAGATATAGATATTATTTTCAATTAATTTTTAAGTTAATTATCAAAATATATACATGTACATCATTAAAATTGTGTTCATTTGTAATGATCTTCTTTTTATAAAGATCCACTTCAAAGTATTGTTCGTTCGTAGAACTGTTTGAGTCAATGGCAGTGGTGAAATTTAATATGTGATACTGAAAGAAAAAACTGTAGATGATGTCTTATTACCTGTGAACGTATCTGCATTTTTCCCTGTTAATGTCCCTGCTCAGGAAAAAATTATCATGAAACACATATTGTACATTGAGTATTAGCTGTCTTTGCATTTCCACGGCAACCAATTAACAAATTATTTTCTTTAGCTACATGTACATTGTATTAAAGTTACGTCTACATTTCAAAACTATTAAAAAAGATTGCTTTCTTGTGTGCTTGGGGTTTTAGCACAATTTTGCCTTTCCTTTTTGGCTCGTCTAGGCAGCATATACTAACATTAAGTGACAATTTTGTTAAACTCATTCAATTAGTGTCAGTAAGATGAATAAATCTATTTTTAAACAGATATTTGTCTAGTATTGGACCAGTTGTTATTATATCCCTCATGAGATCGTTTTACCATTGAATTTGACAAACGATAGTTTTGGACAACTCGCTAAAATAACGTGACCGGGGCGTTAGTAAAAAAATTAACTCTAAAAGTTTGTTACGCGCTCGTTCCATAGATCATGTGTTTAAGCAAAATGCACACGCGATCAAATTTGTGCAGTACTCTATGGCGCACACGTTCTAGTCACGTGATTGCCCTGGTTGGTAAAAACTATTCACCTAGGAAGAAGAACGCCAAGACAGCCAATAAGCACATCCGTGGGAGCGCTAGCACGCATTCATCGCGTATGTGCGCAACTGCCAGCGCGTTGGTGCGCACTCAGTTTTGCGTCTTTGAGATTGTATGCGCAAAATAACAATGACTTTAAGCGTATTAGATGCGCCGTGGTTCTGGAGGCTCATACTGGCTTAATTAATGTCGATTGATTTTTATATCAAAATTTACAAGCGATTTTATGAAATATTCAAGAGATTTTCACTTATTTTGCTATAAGCTGAACACAATCACTGATATTGATGAGTGATATAAAACAACAAATGTGCTTGATTGTGATAGGCAATCTATTACCTCGGTGGGCTCAAAATGACTATTACCCTCAGCTACGCTTCGGGTAATAATCATTTTGAGCCCATTTGACTATCACAAGAAGCCCATTCGTTAGTTGTATACTAATACATTTCTAGTATCATAAATATGTACATACAATTCAATAAATTATTGGAGTATCATTAACAATTTCACTCACGGTGACAAACAAACTGGTAAGGCAAAATATGTGAAAATTACTTAAAGGCACTGCAGTTAAAGGGTTAAACAAATCATAAACCACTGCAGAGAAAATTTTGAACTGATCTACAGTTAGCAAATGATGACACCAGCATTAAATTGAAAGATTAAACGAGAACTTGTTTGAGATGTATTCAATTAAAAAAAAGTTATTGTGCGTGAAGATAGTTTATATGTGTCTTCAACTAGCAAATCTGTAGGTTAATATGAGAAACTTGGTAAAAAAAAGAATGATGGAAAATATGTTAAGTTGATATATTCCTGTGCGTCTTTTAATTAAATAGCCAATCTACTATTAGAAATGTACTTAATATAAGAATAAAATTAAGAACACACATTATTTGAGTGAGAGATAGTTGTGTGCATCTTCAACCGGCAAATCTGTCAATTCATACGAGAAACTTTGGTTATTAACATGTCTACAAAAAAGAGGTTGAAAGGTTAATCAGTATTTGAGAAATTTCTGTGCATGTTTTACCAGCCAGTTGGCTGAAAAAATATATAACGAGAATTAAGAAGAACGATTATTGGAGTGTGCCTCTTCAACCGGCAAATCTGTCAAATTTATTCATATAAGAAACTTGGTTATTTAATAGACAAAAAAGTGGTGCAAATTAGTTAATTTATTATCAGAGAGACTCTGTGTGCATCTTTTACAGCAAATCTGTCAAATAAATGCATATATTAAAGAAACTTGGTTATTTAATGATGTACAAAAAACAAGGTGCAGAGTTATCAGAGTGATTCTCTCTGTGCATCTTTTACCAGCCAGTCGGCTCAGAGATCTTGCCATGTCACTCTGTAACCTCTTCCCATTCATTGATGCTTTGGGGGTGGAAGGAATGGTAAAAGAAGAGGTCATCATTTGACCATGGAGTGAAAAGCATATCTATATGCAGTCATAAAACCTGATGAATACCATCATTATTATGACGGTAACACACCTCACGCTAAGCTTTAACTATGCCTGTAATTTCAGGCATACATTTTCAAAGCATGAAATCAAATTTAATTAATTTGGCTATGGGTCTGCCGCCCAGCCAGTTGCTCATGCCATAGCACAATGTAGAAATCTGTGGAGTTGAATCCAGGCTAGCCTATGAAGTCATAAAATCTGAGTCGACGTACCGTACCATCAGTATAAGAATGGAAACACAAATCACATGAATATAAATCGTCAGCATAAACTCACTTGGATTAGGGTCTGCTTCGAGTGGGTTGCGCATGCCGTAGTACATGTACGGATCGGTGGAGTTGACACCGGGTTGACCGAGCTGTGAGGGTGGCGGGTAGTTCATCGAGAACGGCCTGCACGGAACAATCACGATAGAAACCAAATCAGATAGATTATAATTATATTAAAAAAAACATTCAGTCAATATCTTATCGTAATTATGCATTTCATTTGTCAATAACGGCAATGGTATAGTCAAACTTGGTATTAAGCGACCACCTGTCTTACTTCTTGTGTCTCCCTTGCATGGTCTTTTTGGACAGGTTTTACTGTACAGTCAAACCTGTCTTAGTGGCCACCTGACTATAGCAGGCAACCTGCCTATAGTGGCCACCAAATGTAATCCCCTGTAGAGAAAAACAATGGAATGAAACTGTCTATAGAGGTCACCCGTCTACAGTGGCCACTTTTCTTACTTCCATTCGGTGGTCACTATACACAGGTTTGACTGTATGTGACAAAGCTATGACAACATAAAAGTACATGTTCATGTACATTTTTTGTTTCATTCACAAGGTTAAAACTTACTGCATGTACTAATGAAGAATAATTATTTCAAGAGGGGCGAACAACCAAAAGAGAAGTTATATCACACTGTAGGCATGGTTGGCTGCTATATATAGTCAGGTAGCCGCTAAGACGCGTTTGACTGTATGTTTAAGAACTTGACTAAGGAAGAACTAGATGGATCTTCGACTGCACGCAGTCGAAATGGATGCCTCTGCCATTATGCAAGTTATATGAGCAGTCACCTTTGACCTTTGACCTAGCGACCCTTTAAATCTAAACAGTTCATTGGCTCCTCAAGATACATACATTCACTAAGTTTGGTGGAAATTCATTAACCGGTTCTTGAGATATCGTGATAACGAGAACGGGACGTACATACGGATGGATATAACCAGAAAACTTTGTTGCGGAGGCATAAAAATAAATTTTTTGATTTTTACCTGTCTAGCAGATTTGGCTGTGACTTCTCCATGGCTCTCGTCAGTCCCAAGTCACCCAGTGGTTGTGGCGGGGGTAGCTGAGCTCCAGGGGTACCACCACCCACACCATTGTAAGGCTGCTGAGACTATACACAGGACAAATGTAGAATCAATTAATTTTCTATTATTTTCTATATGAATGCAAATCGTTTAATCAATATAATTAATAACGTAGGAAGGGAAAATGATTAATTTAACTAATATGTAGAGCTTTCTTCAGTCCCAAGTCACCCAGGGGTTGCGGCGGGGGTAGCTGAGCAGCGGGGGTACCACCACCCACACCATTATAAGGCAGCTGGGGCTACACAGGACAAAGATATAAACGATTAAGAATCATAAATCAATAGAGAAAATTAAATAAAATGTACAATGAATACAAATCAATCACTCAATATCAACAAAGGAAAGAGATAAAAGTAGTCATTCAAACAAATAAAGCTCGTTTCAGTCCCAAGTCACCCAGGGGTTGCGACGGGGGTACCACCACCCACACCATTATAATGCTGCTGGGACTACAAGGGACAAAGTCAAAACAATGAAAAATTATTGCTACATAAAATGTGGAATAGATTATTAAGTTATACATACAGTCATGTTCCTTTATGAGTGCACACAAAAAATAACCTAGCAACAATTAATTGATTGATCATTAGATTATTTTTAAAACCCAGTTACAATTACTGATTCCTCTGAAAGTTTATCAAATGTTACTTTTAAAAGTCTCTGAATATTTAACATAAATTGATTTGTGAATTTAAGAGGCAAATTATCAACATAACGTGTCTGACAAAAAATACCCAAAACACTTGTACTAAAAAAATCAAAGAACATGAACGTTTATATAACTGATAAACAAAAAAACACTGGCAAAAAAGATGAAATTTCAACCAAAACTCAACCCCAACCAAAAACAAGAATAAATAAAAAATAACCTTACCTGTACGCCATACTGTCCCTGGAATGCGAGTGTAGCCCTGGTGTATTGTCCCCCCCCACCCCCCCCCCCCCCCCCGACTACATGTAATGCAGGTTTACAAAACTGAATTTTACAACAAACGCTGACAAAAGGATGAACTTACAACCAAAATTCACCCCCCCCCCCCCCAAAAAAAAAAAAAGAAGAAAAAAAATAATAGAAAAATAGAAAAATTCATTTTAAACAAAAATTGTAAAATATTTAAATAAATAATCATAATAATTTTTGTTTAAATGAAAAAAATTAAATAACCTCACCTGTGCGCCATACTGTCCCTGGAATGCGGGCGTAGCAGCATTGGGCTGCCCCCTCAACCCCTGGGGCTGGTTGCCGAATGATGGGGTGTAGCCCTGGGGTACTCCCCCAGGGGTATTGCGTGATTGCCTGCCTGAGGGAGGGAGTTGTTGTTGTTGCTGTTGCTGCTGCTGCTGGTTTGATCCCGGGAAACCAGGACTTCTGTCAAGCTGTTTCTCTCTGTTGATGAAGGGAAAGAAAATGAATAAAGGATATATTTTTTAAGCCATTTTAGGGTTAACATGTATGCAGTCATGGTATATAAGCCATTAAAAATCCCCTCAGTAAATCCATAAAATACAGAATATCTGAAGTGTCATTTCATCAACTCTACATGTATGTCCATTTTATGTTAGTTTGTTGTCTCCATATTTTTTCCATTATCATTGTATTTATTTATTTTCTGCTTCTTCAATATAATAATACAATTATTTAATCATACATCACGTTCAAATATGATTGGATGAGTGCTCGACTCCAAATCATGTGATCCCGAATGATCCTGATTGAAACCAATCAATGTCCCGGCATTTATGTCCTTCAGCAAGATATTTCATTCACATTGCTGCTCTCCACTAAGTAACTTAAATGGGTAGCTCGGTTGAGTACAAATTAACCTGAAGCGCCAATATGGTTGCTCTCTGCAAGAACATGCATGTTCCCCGGGGAGTTGACAAGGTGCACAAGATAATCTTGCAGGTACAGATGGGGCCAGATGACCAGGGGTCATATTACATATTGCATATTACATATCAAAGTGTTTGAAGGTTGTCTCTTAACGTTTTTAAAACGTTCAAAGGTTTAAAAAAAAACATGTAATTTAACTTCAAAAATCGTACTGCCGTAATTCCATTTAAAAAAACATAACAATTACGGCAAAAACGGAATGGTTGGCAGCTCTGAAGCTGCAATCAATTGAAAAAGGGAAAATTTCTCACCTTATCTTGGCTGCCTTAGCATCCTTCATCTGCTGCTCCAGCTCCAGGCGGTATTGCTCCTTCTTTCTCCTGGTCGCACTCCCGGTGTCACGTTGACCTGGTATGACATTGTCAGGTGAGAGTGAGAAGGGAGGGCGTTAAAGAGATCCAACACCCCAACATTGTTTTTCAATAAATGAAATAGTTTTAGTAGTCCATACTAAATTTTGTTTATCTCCCGGTGTCACGTTGACCTGGTATGACATTGTCAGGTGAGAGTGAGTAGAGCGTTAAAGAGATCCAACAAGCACAAATAATAATCTAATAAATTAAAGATAATAGTTTTTGTAGGTCACACTTAATGTTGTGTTCATGGGTTTTCAGAAGAAGACTAAGTCTATATTGTCTAGGACCCATGTTACACCAACCCAAAGGCCGGCCTCAATTTTGATGTAAACGCACGAAAATCAAAATACGGTACCAAAAGTGGGTCCGCCTTCGTACCAGCTCAGGACGTAGTCTCAGGCCGGCTTGGGCCGGCCCAAGGCTGGCCTTTTGTTGATGTAAACGCAAGCGGACCCAAATGCGCGGCCAAACCCACTCAGCTGTAGCGATCCGATTTTTATAGCGCGCGCTCGTAAAAAAAGATTTGTTAACAAGTAGAGCGCCACTACGCCGAAAAAAGGAACATGCGAAAGGAAGCTTCACTCCCGGGCCGGCTCGACAAGGCAGTGTAAACGCACGAAAATGCAGGTCCGAGTACCGCAATGTAGGCCGGCCTCGGGCCGGCCGCCAGTGTAAACGGGGTCTTAGATGTACGTGTGTGTAGCATTGAGTACCCGCAAAAGGTTGGCGCTTTAAACGGAACTAAAAGCCCTGATAAGTTCTCTGAGTTTGGGTGATTAATTGCACTGTCTATGATTTAGCCAACCCTTTGCAAGATGTTTGATATGTATTTAATAACAAATAAGCCTATGTTGTTCTTTGAGTGGTGGTCCTCTTTAAAATCATAAAACGTATATATATTGAATCCAAATTCATTCATTCATCAATTATACAGTTACTGCCAACTATGTAACACAGTATTTTGTTCAAACTAAACCCTGAGCAGTCTATAAACTGATTCTTACATTTGTTTACAGTAATTCATTTCAAATAAGTTACAAAAAAAAAATTTTTTTCTTACCAAGAGGTAGGCCAGCATTTTCAGCCAAAGTCGCAGATTTTGCCCTCGGCGGTCTATCGGAATCTTCTGCCTTTAGAGCTGGTTTAGGCCTGTAAATGAAGAATGAAAAAAGGAATTAAATAACTTCAATAAAACGGAAATCATTAAAGGAATTATGAAGTATCGGCAGTCTGTTTGAGTCGACTTTAAGGGCTGACTTAGGCCTGTATATGAAGAATGGGGAGAAAAATTCAATAACTTCAATAAAATGGAAACTATTAAAGGAATTATGAAATCATGGTGGTTTATTTGAGTATTCTGCCTTTAGAGCTGGCTTGGGCCTGCACATGAACAATAAAAAAAAAAAAAGATATTCATTATCATCATCATTTCTTATCATCACACAACTTCCTGCCAATGGCAGGCTAATCTGAGCGCAACGCCGTTGGCCTCTGCCAGATCTTTGATTGCATGTGCACATTCCGTGTACCAGAGCACAACTAAGCAGGTGGTCCATGGTTCGAGGGTCTTGACATCACTCATGATTTGCTACACCTACAAAATGATGAGATTCAATAGCTTCAATAAAATGAAAATGATTACATGAGTTTATGAGTTACATAAATTATTCAAATATAATGCATAAAATGTATTTTTTTTTTAACAACATTTTATGGTAAAACTCTACAGACTTTCATGCAATGTAGTATCAGCTAAAGTACTTATCCTGTTCACGACTGGTCCCCAAAACCCTCGGGCTGAGCTTTTAATACAGAGTGCAGGTTTTTTATTCCAAAATAAAATCGTCATGAACATGTTAAAGGGATAGTTGAGTTTTGGTATAGAGGGCGCTACACAAAATAATGTTTTTGTGAGATAATGAAAAACTGAGTGGATACAATTTTAATGACAGAATAAACTTTATTCGATCAAAATCGGTTCAGAAGTGGCTGAAATATCCATAAACATAACCATTTGTAATAATTGTGGGGCCCCACAATTAGTCGATAATTTTAAACCAGCCGTTAATTTTTTTTTTTTTAAATGCTTCCTCTTTTCAAAAAATTACAAAAGAGGTTTTTAATTAGTTGTTCAATATCTCCATATCTAATCACTATTTCAACAAAACATCACATGCACAATATTGTATTTTAAATGGTTGAAACCGATGAGTGTTTTGAGAGCGCCCTCTTGAGTTTTAAAGGCTCTTTTTGAATGATAATATGCTTTTTACTTAATCATTTGTAATTTTATATTCCTTTCGAGCATGGTGGAGTTATTACTATTAGTTTGTAATGTAATGGTGCAGGTTTTGGTTACTAAAATTCAGTTTGACCAAAACTGTACTCTCTTTACCAGAACTCAACTATCCCTTTAAGAGTGCCTTAAATGTATCCAATATCCTAAATAAACCTACCTTTCAAAGTCCTCCAGGGTTCTGCTTCTGCCCGCCTTGCTCTGTGACTGAAGTAATTACAAAGAAGAAATAAAACATGAAGGAAAACAAATCATTTCAGTGATGCTTAACGTTCACATCGAATAGCTTTCTTCTAGCGATCATTTAAATATATGAATTTTGAACATTAAAAAAATGAATTTAGAATGCTCCCTTTTGAAGAAACTTGTAAGAGACAATAATATGAGAGATCATTTGCAAGAGAACAATTACTCTAAAAAAAATGAACTCTCAAATTTTGTTTATTAATAGCTGTCTGAAAACATTCTTAGAGCTCACAGATTGTTGTTTCATTATTTTGGTTTATTCAGGTTAAGCGAATATCTTACTTAATATGTAAAACTAATGGAAATGTCATTATTTGATTTTAAAAATCCAGATTTGGATTCAAAGTATCAAGAAATATCTTACCCAGTCGTATTGTATTGGATCATCAAAATTGTCTCTGGGTCGTGGTCTGTATGCCCTTTTGTAAAAATAGAAAGTGAAAAGCATGATTATTCTGAGCTGAATTATGGAGACTCCACATACTTGACATACACTTGAAGAAAAAAAGAGCATCATGAAAATATATTTGATCATTTACTTATTGCAGCATAAATGTAATGGATAGGCCGATGGGGATGTAATTGATGGTGCGTTTCTGCCTACATTTGGGTTTAAGATGAGTAAGATTTATTTGACTTTTATCATTCATATAAAATTTGTATTTACAGTGAATAGCAGTAGAGAGGTAATATAGTGACCATTCAATTTCTAAAGCATGATGGACAAGAAAGTAAGTAAGAACAAAGAAAGGTTAAAAAAACATAAAGCAATTAACTGCTGACCAAAGGTCACCAAAAGTGAAAATTGCTCTTTTTAGTTAGTTTTTGTTTTGTTTTAAAAAAATAAAGGATAGCCAAATGTTGGCAGTTTCGCTTGCTTTTACTGATAAGTGCATAATTCCTGTAATTTGTAGTTGTGTATTTCCTCTAACATAACCCGTTGCTGTCAAGTCTGATGCTATGTCAGTGGTAACATAACCCACTTATGTTAGTGCAAGGCTGCAAGCACAGGTGACGTTTCATGCGGTATCGTTGAAAAAACATGGCAGCCTCCAGAGGTCAGTCTAAACTGATGATAGTAGTCTCAAAAGTAATGTTTATTACTATTATTAGAGATTATACCGAAGAGGAAATATAAAACGACAAAAATTGACAGGAATCATGCACTTTTTAGTAGCAGTAAGCACAAATGCCATCGTTCCTGTTCCTTACTAGTTTTTGCAATCCCCAAAGAGTAAATACAGGACCAACTAGATGCAGTGCACTCAGGGAGTGCATACCTCCGCCAACACTCAAATTTGGATGTTTGCTTGACTTTGACCTTGCCCTTTGCCTTTTGACCTTGAACATTTAATGGGTTTCTACTCTAGATGAACACGAAGCTTCTACGAACAATTGGTTGAGATATCTGTGAAATTGTGCGCAGGAGACTGGTGACGAACAAACAAACGGGACCGAAAAAAAAAACTTCTCCAACTTCGTTGGCAGAGGTAACTAGGTTCCGGTATGCAAGAGATACAACTCACCTATCGGGATAATCTGCACCCCTTGGGGGACCCTGTGGCGGGAGCACCTCATCACTGAATCGCACTCTCCTGTAAGAGGAAAATATACATGGAGTAATGCATGTGTTTAGTTTTATTATCAAAAAGTATATTATGAACAGTGCTCCTTTAATAGGAAAATATACATGGAGTAATGAATATGGTTAGTTTTATCATCAAAAAGTATGTTATGACCAGTACTCTTTCAATAGGAAAATAAACATGGAGTAATGTATGTGTTTAGTTTTATCATCAAAAAGTATATTATGAACAGTACTCCTTCAATAGGAATATATACATGGAGTAATGCATGTGGTTAGTTTTATCATCAAGCAGGATATAATGAACAGTATAGAGTAATGGTGGTGATTCATGGTTGTTTTTGTAAATAGTACAATGTTGACTTAATTTATATTCTGTATGTAAATTCTTGAATTTATCATGTACCGTAAAACTCCGTGTATAAGACGCACTTTTTTTCTGTCGGAAAATTTTCAAAGTGGGGGGTGCGTCTTATACACAGGTACAGCCCCCCAAAAAACCAAAATGTAATTTTTTTTTTGGGGGGGACACCCTGTAGTCATGTTGAATGTGTATAACACATGGTTTAAGGTATGACAGGAACATTCAGCTACATATACCTTTTTCTCACACAAAAAATATTGGTTACAGATGTAAAAATTGCAAGTTTATTGAGCAGTAATACTGCTGCTAATGAATATTCATACATTCGTGAGCAGCAGTACTAATTAAATATGCAATTTTCTAACCAGTGGTTATAAATTTTGCTTATAATTAAAATTAGTTAGTAGTAAATTTAGAAAATTGCATTATATTTAGTGAGTATTGGTGCTCATGAATATTCATGAATATGAATATGAATATTTATGAGCACCAGTGTTACTGCTAAATAAATGTGCAATTTGTGTACTAACCACTATTTTTATGTGAGAAAATGATTGATGAATGCTACATTCAACATTAAAGGGGTTGTACAGTTTTGGTAAGGCTGAACTTTAGTAACCAAACCTGGACAGTAACATTATAAACTAATAGTTATAACTCTACCATGCTCGAAAGGTATACAAAATTACAAACGACCAAGTAAAAAGCCCGTTATCATTCTAAAAGAGCCATTAAAACACAAGAGGGCGCTTTCTAAAAAGGCATTGGTTTCAACCATTTTTCATACAAAATTATGCATGTGATGTTTTATTGACATAATTATTAAATAGAGAGATCATCAACAACTATTTTTTTTTTTATTTGAAAAAGTTCAAGCATTTTTTAATTTTTTGAAAAAATCATCTAATTATTTGGGCCCCAAATAATTATAAGATCAGATATATTTATTGATATTTCAGCCATTTCTGGGTCGATTTTGACCAAATAAAGTTTATTCTGCCATTAAAATTGCATGTTCTCTCAAATTCGACACTCAGTTTTTCATTACCTCACAAAAAAATTGTGATGTGCAGCGTCCTCTCTACCAAAACTAAACTACCCCTTTAATCTTTTGTCATGCCCTAGACCAGTGGTATAAGCATTCCAACAGCACTTCAGGGTTTTAAAAAAAAATACAGGGTGTCCCCTGTATGTGCGTTTTATACACGAGTGCGTCTTATACACGGAGTTTTACGGTACTAGCTTTGTTATTTGTGAACAGGATAGAGTAATGGTGATGATCATGTTTTTTTTGTTAGTACAATGTTGACTTAATTTATATTCTGCATGTAAAGTCTTGAATTTATCATGTACTTTGTTATTTGTGACCGGCTATAGCAAAAACCCCGACACTTGTCGGTAAAAATCAAAATGTAGATTTTCACACCATTCACAAGCTTTGTATTTGATGCTTTGTTCTAACTAATTGGTCAATAATTGGCGAATATATGATGGTTTCAATTTTACAATCATAGGTCTTTTACACACATTGTGAGAACTCAAAATGCCCATTTCTTCAAAACATGAATTACCGACTATAGCCGGTCACATATCATGCCACATATCACATATCATTGTAGAAATTGTATTTCAATACAAATAAATGTGTATGACCTACAATATGTAAAAAAAAATTTAACGTTTGATTCAGACTTTGTGGCATTCTCTACCAAAGCATGCCCATGACTTGGCATGCATGACTGTAGCATTTAGAAAAGAACTGATGCTCCATACAAATTGCATACAGAGCATGTGTCACATTTAATTGTGCATCTAAGGCATTTTATATGAATAAAAGCTGCAATGCTCCTTTGGATACTTATACAAATGATAATAATAATATATGCTTATATAGGGCATAATTATCACTAGGACTCTCTAGATGCGCTTTACACAAAATAATGCAACAATAAAATAAACAAAATACATCAGAATAATACAAAAATATAGAACAAAATACAAGGATACCTACCTTCTATCGTAATCATCTGCAAAGTCTCTGCGACTTGATCTCCTTCCATCCTTTTAATTACAAGAACAAAAATTGAATTTAAATTGCAGACATAACATATTAGGAAAACATCATAACAACAGCATTATATAAATGCACAACATTGTTTTGTTTCACCCGTGTATTTCCACATAAAATTTGCAAGTCAGAAAATTCCCGCAAGCACACACATGTAAACAGTAAGTAAGTCCTGCATGGAAGTAGAACAAAACTCCAGTACAGAAGTGTCATTTGGTAATTTTTTTTTTTTTTTCCAAAATGCAGAAGTAAGCATCACATCAATTTAAAAGAAAATATCAAAAGTTACATTTCCAAGTCCCAGAGACCAAAATTACCTCCCAGCTTTGAAACTGTGAATGAGTGGTAAAACGACTGGAATCAACATAAAACTCCATCAAAACAGCATCATCTGACAATTAAATTTGCTGACAAACGATAAAGTGCATCACATCAACTCTGCACTACTGTCTCACATGCACTGTGGTCATCTCATTACATCTTGTTTACACACATTTGACATTGGTCGCCGTGGTGTCAATAATTAGATTCAATTGAATTCAATTAATTTGCCTTGGTGGTCTGGAACATGCTCATATTATGGGGCCGTACAACATGCAATAACCTACATTAGATGACCTACCTGTATCAGAGGCATGGGAAAGGGCATGGGTGATGATAAAGAGGATTTATTTTTCATTTGCAGGTTGTTCGTGTTTTTATTTATTGGCTATATATATCTTCTCTTCTTCTTCTTCTGTAAAAGGGGCAGTCTGGACGATTTTTTTTTTAATACAGTAAATTGGGAACAAATCATTATCACTTTGAGGCAATTACGGCGCAAAGTGGTGCATCGTGGGAGAGAACAAGCTCGCTTGCGAATTTGTGTCATCAGAATTCAAAACCAATTATAAGAACCCACAAACATAGTTTTTTCATACCAAATTGTATTCAATGACCTGAAATATCTGTCTTTCAATCATTAGAAGCTTAAATTTGTCTGGACGTCAACTTTAAGGTACAGTCCACCAGCGGGGTGTATTTTAGTACCATCGGGTGCTGTGCCTATGTACAATGTGGTGCTCTGCATTCATGCTAACTACGTGCAAGTAAAAATCTTAAGTGCTCTAATTGAGTTGGATTCTCTGCACCTCCTCTTACTTTGAAATTGCCAGGCGAGGTGCAATATCATTAAATTGAAAATATTTGCGGCAAAATCTCAAATTTTATTTTCAATATAAATATTGTTATGACAACGCGAGTCGTCGAGCCTTGGGACATGTAAGTCTGTTGCAATGTATCATCGGGCCAACCCAGCTGCAGTACATGCAGCAGGCTTCTCAGCCCCGCTTGAGAATGCATACACCTCCCCAGAGCCTAGGGGTGGAATTCACAAAGGAGGTTTGTAGGAGGTTTGTACAAACCATGGTTTGACCAAGGTTTACATCTATGGAATGCCATTTGTAAACTGATGGAGAAGGATTGTAAACTCCATACTTGTTAACAATGTTGATTTACAATTTACGGTATGTGAGCAGCATTCCATAGATGTAAACCATCGTCGAACCATGGTTTGTACAAACCTCCTACAAACCTCCTTTGTGAATACGGGCCTATGTGTCTAAAGCGGATCGCTCAATACATCATCTTTTTTTTAAAATGTATATAAGATGCAAATGTGAACAATAGCCCACCAGAGCAACATTGTAAATCTAGAGGGCCAATCAAATGGTCCACTGCATTTAACTCAAAAAGTATAATTAAACAAAATACATATCAATACTAAAAACTACTTTGATAGGAGGTGACCATGCGCACGGCCTTTAAAGGATTGAAGACCTTTGGTTGTTATGTTGCCAACAATATGATCTGGAAGAGTGTTCCATGTTCGAACAGCCGAATTAATAAAAACTTCTATCCAGAGTGTATGTTCGAGCATCTGGAATAGTGAGTGCGTGGTCTGGCATGGATGTGCTGTACCTAGTCATGCCACCACCTAGTCTCCCTCCCGCCTCACAGAAATACATATTTAATCAACCTGTAATAAGTTTTTGTCAACATCTCAACATTACTAGCTCCCTTTAACCATAAAAGGGTCCGGGGGCAGAATCCACTCCCCCCCCCCCCCCCCCCTCGTCGCTTTACATGATTTTTCTGCAATGCATGCAGGTATCGCTGCGCCGCTTCATGAGATTTTCATCTAAGTCTTGCACATCTTTTGCGGCAAAATTTGCGACGACCGGGTATACCGTTAGGAAGTCATATGACCTTTCGTAAGTGAATGTCAGTCCATAAATTGCTCAATTTCGTGATTTGTGTACAAATTAATACAGTATTGCTAGGAATTTATAAAGCCCTTGTTATATTTAGCATTGTTAAAATAATCCCACCCGATTTGGGTTAAATGTATAGAATTCACAAAGCTTGACTCACCTCATCATATCTGTTGATATACGGGTCGCTGTGAGCTGGTTTCAATCGTGGTTGATAGTAATCATAGTCATCATTTCGCCTGGTGAAAAAAAATAAGATGGAAACAGGTAAATGAACAAGAAGATCCAGACATGAAATGCATGGAAGCGTTTATTTCATAGGATGAATATCATAAACAAAAGATCACCATGCACTACTGATGCTTTTATTCAAAGCTTTCCAAAACAGTGTGGATAGGAACAAATGACAGGTGAAATATTTCAAGATTTAAAAAAAAAACGATGATAATAATAATAATAATGTTTCGATTTATATAGCGCCTAATATGATTGATAATCATCTCTAAGCGCTTTACAATATTATTACCCCCGGTCATCGGACACACTCACAATCATTCCGCACATGACGTGCACTCTCTGCTCCCTTGGGAACAATGCATTCTGGCAGCCAATATGGCGCACTTAACGGTATACAAGTACAATTGCATACACGTTCCACTCCTACCGGGTCCCCATTTATACACCTGGGTAGAGAGCAGCAATAGTGGATTAATTGTCTTGCTGAAGGACAAACGCGATGGGCATACACTGGGTTCGAACTCGGGATCTCACGATTGGAAAGCGCGCGCTCTACCAATCTTGCCACACCATGATATAACATACAGATTTTTAAATCAACAAACACTTCAAAAAAATCATAAGCAACTATCAATGCTTGAATTAATTGTTTATTACATTCTTTGAATTAAGTTTTGTATTTTTTCTTACAATTCCTGACCTTTTCAGAAAGGTCTTAAAGGGGTAGTTCAGTTTTGGTAGAGAGGGCGCTGCACAACACAATTTTTTCGTGAGGTAATGAAAAACTGAGTGTCGAATTTGAAAGAACATGCAATTTTAATGGCAGAATAAACTTTATTTGGTCAAAATCGGTTCAGAAATGGCTGAAATATCAATAAATATATCCGATCGTATTTATTTGGGCCCCAAACAAATACGATGGTTTTTTGAAGAAAAAAATTAAAATGCTTACACTTTTTCAAAAATTTTCAAAAGCAGTTTTTAAATAGTTGTTGATGATCTCTCTATTTAATCATTATTTCAACAAAACATCACATGCATAATTTTGTATGAAAAATGGTTGAAACCAATGACTTATTACAAAGCACCCTCTTGTGTTTTAATGGTGCTTTTTGAATGATAACAGGCTTTTTACTAAGTCGTTTGTATTTTTGTATACCTTTCAAGCATGGTGGGGTTATAAATATTAGTTTGTAATGTTACTGTGCAGGTTTTGGTTACTAAAGTTCAGCCTTACCATACCAAAACTGTACTACCCCTTTAACTTTTTTTGGGGGGTATGACATATTAATTTCTCCATACTCCATAGACCTCAGCCTGAATATTTTCTGGACCCGTGATCATTTACAAATTCTAGAAATAACCGCAACCATACTTTCAACAATTCCGGAGAAAATTCTCACCTATATCTTGACTCCTCTTCCCTCCTCCTCCTCAGCACATCATCGTAGTCCAGCGGCTGGGGCGTCCCCCACCCCTTGCGGGGGGCTCCCCTGGGTGGGGGATATTCATCATATCCCCTGGGTACTGGGGGTACTGGGGTCTGGGAAGAGAAGTCTTGACGGGGTCTTGGAGCGTCAAAGGAGCCGTTGGTCTGCGAAGCGGGGCCGTAGCCGTTCGTCTGGACACCACCGTTCACCGCCTTGGGCTGCGCTGGCGCACCCTGATTATGATAAAAGCAAATCAAAGACATAATTAATAACTCCAGCACTCCTTTTAAAATGTACAAAAATAATTCTCCATGCTAAGTCAGTTTGGGATGGTAGTGCTAAGCATACAGTACATGGTCCTTTACGAGCAAACTAGAGTTAAATTAGTAGTTAACGAAGGTTAAAAAAACCTAGATAACCATAGTTGATGACTAATCAAACTACATGTTACTAACCTAATTATACCATCAACAACAGAGTCTGCATTGTAACTAAACTAATGGCGTTGTATGGATACTTAAGACCTACCCCTTGTTGTGGTCTTTCCAGACTAGACTCCCGGCTCCTTCGTTTCTGACCCCCTTGCTGCTTCAGGAACTCATTATACTCTCTATTGCGCTGGACGCGGGCCTGCTCCTGCATGAAGAGAAAAAATGGGGAAGAGTTAGAAAATATGCCTTTCCAAAATACAATATGTGACCTTACACCACAAAACGACCGTTATGTCGCTGTGGTAGTTTCTCTTTTATTAGCTAAAATAGTAAAATTTTGTTCAAAATATGAGATTTAGGATTTTGGTATTTCCTGAATAAGCATATTTTAATCTACCTTCTGTAACATTTTGAGCATCGGAAATCATGTTTAAATATTATTTGTTCATCTAATAAATGTGATCTTATTACAGCGCTTTAATGGAAACTGATCTTTTAAATGGCCCGTTTCTCCCTTATTTTAAAAATGCTTCAGCCATATTCCAAATCTTTGGTGTTCATTTTGAGAGGGTTTGCTCATTCCAAATATGATGAATGATATACCATTTTAAAGGTAATGACTTATATTTCAATATTTTATGAAAAGCAGCACAATCAGTTTTCCCGACTTATTGGTCGTTTTGTGGTGTAAGGTCACATATGTAGGTAAGTTTAAATTTGAGTCCTACCGGTGCCAACTGGGCACATAAGGTGGCGTCTTATCACAGATTCTAGGCCACATGTCTACAATAAGTAGTGAAAGTTGCTGGCGGAAGCAAGTCCTCTGGTAACCTTAACTCGATGTGTTTAACTTTTCCTTCTCCATTCTATAAATGATGTACATAGGTTAAAGTTATAGGAAACGTTCACACTGATGCAGCACCTTCATGTAGTACTGTATGATGCACACTTTCCTAACAGAAAAAAAAGAACAAAACATCATTTTCCATTGACATTTTTTTTTTTGCACATTGTACCCTCTGTTAAGCTGGACCCCCCTGATTGAAAGTCGAAGCGCTCAACTGATCATACAACAACAGATGCACATTGGCATACATACCTTTGCCGAGTCACGTTCTCCTATAGGGAGTGACATCCCATCACCTTCCACAGTTGTCCGCTTGACAGAAGAGCGGCCCTTCTTCTGTGCAACAAAAGAAACAACATCAAAGGATGGTTGGTTTTGAGTTTTCATACAGATCTATGCATTCAATCAAGTATGATTATTTATGCTCTTCGACCGCATATTATCATATGTGACCGGCTATAAAATCAAAATGTAGATTCTCACACCATTAGAAAGGCCTCATCACAAGCTTCCATTTGATGCTTTGTTCTATCTAATTGGTCAACTATTGGCGAAGATATGATTGTTTCAATTTTAAAATCATAAGTCTTATACACACATTGTGTGAACTTAAAATGCCCATCTCTTCAAAACATGAATTACCGAAAAGTGCCGGATTTTGCTATAGCGGGTCACATAAATATATACGGTTTAAATAATTTTGAAGTTTGGTTGGTTATTGGTTTTTAATTGCGTTCATCCAATTGTGATTGTTCACTTCGGGGACTGGCATTTATCATCACTATCAAAGAGACGCAGCCTAGGTTTCGAAACCCAGGCCGATACGTTATATGGGCGATCTCTGACCACAAGACCAGATCACCTCTCCACTAAACTTCAAAAACCAGTTCCATGCTTTTATTGGTAATACAAATACAATATGAGAGAACCACTAGATTTCTGATGAAGTTTTGTGGATTTGGACAATGTTACTACATCCCTTTAAGGGATATTCCCTTACAAGGCTTACCTCCTCTATAAACCTGCTGTATTCTTCCTGTCGCTCTCTTTGTAGTTTGTCTTTAGAATTTTGATGTGTCCCAAGAGGAAGACCTAATTCACCTGATAAAAAAAATACAAAAAATACTTGTTAAAACAATGATAATGTTTTAATGATTAACAACTGGTCATCAAATTAAGTAGCATATCCCTAACACAATCAAATTAAAAAATAATTAAGTAATAACTGAATCTCAGCATAAAAGCAATGTACACGCACAAACAAAATTAAGGGGGTGGAGGCACAAGAGACCACAAGACACTTGCAAATTATGACAACTTGAAATACAATTGCAACCA
The DNA here is from genome assembly GCA_037951105.1 of Echinarachnius parma. Classification (NCBI taxonomy): domain Eukaryota; kingdom Metazoa; phylum Echinodermata; class Echinoidea; order Clypeasteroida; family Echinarachniidae; genus Echinarachnius; species Echinarachnius parma. The sequence goes on along the minus strand of JBAMJV010000563.1, from coordinate 15,004 downwards.
TCTCATATTGACTAGTATTACAAACGAACAAAATATATGCCAGGCAGAGCCAGTGCCGAGCCATGACAATCCCTTTCATACTTGCACCTGGCAATGGCTCGGCATCTGCATATACGTTAGTCAGTGCTGAATGCAAGCAAGTATGCAAGTATGAATGGGATGTTATTCTTCAAAGACGTTACCTGTCTGAGGCTGTCCCCTTTGTCCTGGGTCCGATCTGGGGGGACGGTTCTCCTTTAAGACGGCACCGTTAGAATAGTTTCCATTTGTTGCTGGTTCTATGGTCTGGTTTTTTTTTTGTGAATGACAAGATGGAAAATGAAGTGAATCATTAAATAACCCACTGAATGTGCAAAGTTCTACGAATTCTGCATGTTTATAAGTTTTAAAAAAATAATTGTACCATTTTCTTCTGTTTTTCGAGGGGGATACCAAAAAAGTGAAAATTAAAGAATTTTGTGGCCCAAAGGGCTGATATCAAAAATAGAGGTTAATGTGGAGCACTGTGAAGTGATGTGCTAGTTCTTTTTCTTACTGAACGATAGGCTTGCTCGCTGAGCACTTTGTGGTTAGGCAATGAGCAAATTCATTGATAATTTGAGCTAGCGGTAAGCGTGCATCACGCTCATTCTCGGTTGCAAACAAACGGTGCTCAGCTCAGCCTATGTGTTCAACCTCGTTTCACTTTTCTGTTTTTATTGGCCCGTATTCACAAAGGAGGTTTGTACAGTCCATGGTCTAAACCCCGGTTTACATCTATGGAATGCCATTGTAAACTGATGGAGAGAGAATGTAAATTCCTTACTTGTTAACAATGTTGATGGTACACATTCTCTCTCCATCAGTTTACAATTGGCATTCCATAGATGTAAACCGGGGTTTAGACCATGGACTGTACAAACCTCCTTTGTGAATACGGGCCAATGTGTTTGTTTTGTAGTATACATTAATTTACCTAGAGGTAAATATAGGAAAGAATTAACTTTCTGACGTAGAACCACGTAGGAAGAAAGTTCAACTCACTTGTCCTGAGCCGCCATTGTGTAGGTCTTTTCTCTCTCTTGCAATCTTCTTCTTTTGTTCTTGAATGAAGCGATCAATGTCATCCTCCGTTGACATTCTGACACCTGTATTAATTACAACGCAATGCGATAGACATTATAAAAGGTGACAAACAGTTGGAGAAGAATATTGAAGGTTGGACAGATAGGGTAAGAAGAGTAAGAGAACAAAAATATGATATTTACTTGCCCGAACGGGCCAGTAGAGAAAAAAGTTAGTGTGGAGGCTTGCATTATATTAGGTCATGCTAAAAGGTCAAGAATGTTGAAGATAGGTTGGACAGATAGGGTGAGAAGAGCAATAAACAATATTTACTGTATGATTTTACATTTTAGTCTTAACTCGATCTATCTCGCTATCTTCTTCTTTTGTTCTTGAATGAAATGATCAATGTCATCATCCTTTGACGTTATGACATCCAGTGGCGTAGCGTGGTCAGACTGATTGAGGGGCAGCGAAAAAAATAAACGGGGGCGGCGGGCGAATTAATTTTTGTTTTGGATTTTCTGTTTGGATCGTGATCAAATGCTTATAAGATGATCACTTACAGCATTAGAGCTTAATAGTAGCCCCTGAAATTCAAAAAAGAGCCCAGAAATTTGTAGCCCCCGAGATGATCAAAGTAGCCCCCGAAAGTTGGAAAAGTAGCCCCCGAAAAGGAGCCCCCGAAATAAAAATATTAATTTTTTCGCTGTTGAGGGGGCACAAAAATTGGGGGCACACCTAAATGTATTTTTTTTATTTTTACAAAAAAGTCCCTGGAAGGTTATGTGTCCTATTACTCCTATTGTTTTTTTTCTTCAAATTATTGGGGGGGCATGTGCCGCCCCCCCCCCCCCCCTCGCTACGCCACTGATGACACTTGTTTTAATCATAAAGCAAGACTAAAATTTATAAAAAGGTCATAAACAGTTGGAGAAGAATGTTGAAGATTTGTTGGACAGATATGGGCGGAAAGAGTAAGAGAACATGATATTTACTGTATGATATTAGTCTTGTCTCTATCTCGCTATCTTCTTCTTTTGTTCTTGAATGAAGCAATCAATGTCATCCTCCGTTGACATTCTGACACCTGTGTATAAACAGAGCGAGACTAGAGATTATATAAAGTAATATAGACAGTTGGAGAAGAATGTTGAAGATTTGTTGGACAGATACCTACATGTAGGTGAGAAGAGTAAGAGAACAAAAATATGATATTTACTTGCCCGAATGGGCCAGTAGAGAAAAAAGTTAGTGTGGAGGTTCGCATGAATTATAAAAGGTCATATGTGACCTTACACCATTCATTCATAGAATTCATTACCTTTAAAATGGTATATAATTTGTCATATTTAGACAAGGCAAACCTAAAAATTATCGCCAAAGATGTGGAAAATGGCTGAAGCAGTTTTAAAACAAGGGAGAAACGGGCCACTTCAAAGGCCGGCGTCCATTCAAGCGCTGTAATCAGATAATTTTTATTCGATGAAAAAACGTACTTAAACATGATTTCTGACGATCAAAATTTCATAGAAAGTAAATTCATTCAGGAAATACTAAAATCCTAAATTTCATATTTTTTACCAAATTTGACTATTTCAGCTAATAACAGAGAAACTATATCGGCGACATAACGGTCGTTTTGTGGTGTAAGGTCACATATGAACATTTGGAGAAGAATGGTGCAGATTATTTAGACAGATAGGGTGAGAAATGAAGAGGTGCTGAGAAGAGTAGAACATTATACATTTGTTACATACTGGTAGTGGAGTGAATATCACGGAATGTTCCAATTCGAGGGATTTTAAATGCTATTGAGGGAAGATTATATGTCCCGAGATGCAGTCGAGGGACTTATTTTCTTCACGAAATAGCTTTTTAAATCCCGAGGGAACATTCCATGATTTTCCCCGACAACAAAGTTAACAGTTCTGATATATCATCTGGCGAAATCCGGGGGCTATACAAATTCATACATTGAAACTGAAATCAGTCAAAAACATCATACCTTTGGTTCTCATTGTGACGTCATAATACAAATTTTTTTTCCAGCGCGCGCCATGTAGTGAATTGTGCATCTGCCATGTGTTATATAAAATTATCATGGCAATCACGCGACTGTGTTTAGCCCATCAATGACGCATATTTTACCAAGTCAGATGATATAAATGTCTAATCAACATCATATATGATCTTTACTGTTCAGTATGATTTTAGTTTTTATTGTATTAAGCTAGCTTAATTTTACACATGTATGTAAACTCTATTTGTTTTTTACCATTATATCTTTTTAAAAATTTGGAAATTTAAATAAACTGAACTGAACTGAATAAACAAGTGGGATTCCATCATTCCACAGATTTGCATCCACAACAACCAGTGTATTCAGCGCATCTGACATTAGAAGGGGCCACCAGTGCATGGCACTATTAAATTAAGACTGACACTGCAATTTTAATGTAAAAATAACTACTATTTTATTGAGTAATGACATCATTTCTAATTCTAGTTTGGAGACTCAAAGAAAAACAACAAACTTTTGTAGTTTGTACACAAAGCATGGCCTTCGGAGTAAACAAGAGTTGTGTGCCTCACTTATCGAGTTTCAACATGTGCTTGTTTCTTAATGTGTGTTTTAATTTTTAAATGAGCGCTCAGAGGAGGTAAACTCTACCATAATGCACATCTACTAAGTAAATATGGTCCAGTCAGCTGGACCATTTACAAGCAATATACGCTAATACGCGGGAGATAAGCATACAGCCCATTCATACACTGTACCGTTCAACAGTTGAACGCTAAGTTTTAGGACGCATCGGTAAGGAAAACAGACGGGAAATAATATTTTTCCCTCCATTTTGCGGTCTTCAAAGCAACAGAGTCGGTTATTATTATCAAAATATATGAATTGTGGATCACATAAACGAAAGTTTGTTTGCATTTGCTGGTAAATGGAGGGAGGAATCTGCCGACAAAAAATATTTTCATGTTGGATAGTGCAGCAGGCGGAAGAGGTTGATCTCCGCACAACGCTATTGTAATGTAGCTATGTGTGCCATAATGGGGACTTCATCACGCACTGGTCAATCAAATACCCAATCACTAGTGCGCATCATGAATATTGTGACGTCATCACCCAGAATGCCCTCGTCTTTGACTTTGATTAGCCGTTGGCGATCTTTTCTTGGGGGTCGTGGCGGTAAATTCACTGATAATTAGAGCTTGTCACTGCAGTTTCTTTTCAGTTTCAAAATCACATTCACAAACAAACACAAAATTCACATTACGATTCAAGTTGTCGGCAGTCCCAATCCCATTCCTAGCATATTATAAGACTTTCGAATTTGTAATGAATTTTTATGAATTAAATTGTTTCTCTTGATTTAACTAAATGTTTAAGCACGTGCAATTCAGCTTATTTGCTGTCATACGTGTTCACAATAAAAACCATGAATAATTAATAATTATCATGAATTATTTCAGCAATCCACAATCAATTCATTGAGTTCGCAATCACATTCACACACATCATCATGACTGCCGACGTTGTGACAATTGACATGTATAGCAAGGTGTTGTATTACCAAACGTGTCGTATTACCGGACATGCAAATTCACTTAGGAAAAATGTTCAAATTTTGAAAGTTGAATTTGACAGTCGGCATTAACACAACAGAGGATAATTAATAAATGGATGTTCAACACAAAATTTCCATCATTTCCCGAAGAAAATAAGCGTCCCCGAGGCATTTTACGCGCAATTTGCCGCGCACATGTGGCAGCGCGCATGTCAATGACATTCCCATGCAAAACATTCACGTTCGGTTATACAACACAAAATTTTGCGTCGGGAAGAGGCTTCTTTTTTGGAAGGGAACTTACAACTACAAGAAAGTTGATTTGGAGAAAAATTGGTAAATTCTTGAAGATATTTTACATCAAATGTGTTCTTCATGAGTTTATGCAGCTGCTCGTATAATTTCCACTTTGATTGTATGCATCTAATGTTTGTTTTGTGCCGTCAAACTATTGGTATCCGGTAATAGGACACGGTATTATTTTTAATTCATTTAATTTAAATTAGACATCATTGACATTGCATCGCCATCGACACTCATTCACATGCGCGCACAATTCACGTACCACCAGTCAGTCACTATCGATTCCAAGTTTACAGCAATTTTTTAATCAATATCAATATGTCCAGATGATTCTCAAATTTGGTTCCGTTTAAGTTAAAGTTTAAGTTTGAAAAGATTATTAGAAAGAAAGAAGAAAATCCTGGCCAGACTGCTTTACTAACAGAATTTCTAACGTACGGGACTATCACATTCACTTAACACTAGGCAATTAAGCTGCTTGACAACTGTAAACAACCCCGAAAACAGCAAATTTAGCATTAATCGGATTCATATCAAGACTCATTTAATATATGCATGGGAATATATGGGCTTACCTCATGTCTTTGAGTTGTTACAATACTACATAGCTCATTCAATAGATGTCAAAAATTGTATTGAACATCGGAAATCCGCGCTCATTTTTTACTCAGTCGTTCGGTCAATTGCAAAAATTTCTGACGATGACGTGCAAAGCATGCTGGGAAAATACGATCGATCGATCGAACGCGCGCCGTAATATAAATCGCCGAGTAATGAATGACGACGATGATTTTTTTTGTGTATAGCGTGGTTATTTTTTTGTAGAGGGGGACTGGGGGCACACTCTATTATGTATTTCTTGTTTTTAATAGAAAGAATGTTCCAATTATATTTTGTATTATTATAAATATTGTCTTGTGGGACATAGGGGGTAATTCTGCCCTCAAAATGGAAGGGTTTTGGGTTGCATCCCATGGGGTGCAAGTCTGTGGTTTCCCCCAGTCCCCCCCCCCCCCCCCCCCGCCCACCGTTTGGGGTGTCTGCACCCTTATGTGAGTGTAAACTGTAACATAATGTTGTTTTTCCCCATATTCTTCAGTGAGACGTAGGAGGCGGGGGCTGGGGGCTGCCCCCCCCCCCCCCCCACCGTGATCGACGCCTATATGCCCCCTCCCCAAGGCTCTTTCTTCCACGACAGGTGCCCAGCTATTTGGTAGTCGCGGCCACGGCAGTATAGAAATGTTCGCGACTTAGAAAAATGTTTTCAATACGCTCAGAGGTATAGACAAACCACATCAAAAGGTTAGAACAACATAATAAGCAGAGAGGCTATAAGTTTGACACTTTGAATGCGGCCCCAGGTAGCAAGCCAACGTTGGACCAACGTTGGAATCTCGAAACTCGTTGGAAGTTGGAAACCAACGTTGGTCCAACGTTGGATTAACGTTGGATTCTTGCAACTGCTAGGAAGTTGAAATCTGGTTGGATACCAACGTTGGTCCAACGTTGGATTAACGTTGGATTCTCGCAACTCCTTGGAAGTTGAAATCTGGTTGGATGCCAACGTTGGTCCAACGTTGGATTAACGTTGGATTCTCGCAACTCCTTGGAAGTTGAAATCTGGTTGGATGCCAACGTTGGTCCAACGTTGGATTAACGTTGGATTCTCGCAACTCCTTGGAAGTTGAAATCTGGTTGGATGCCAACGTTGGTCCAACGTTGGATTAACGTTGGATTCTCGCAACTCCTTGGAAGTTGAAATCTGGTTGGATGCCAACGTTGGTCCAACGTTGGATTAACGTTGGATTCTCGCAACTCCTTGGAAGTTGAAATCTGGTTGGATGCCAACGTTGGTCCAACGTTGGAAATTTGCCAACTCGTTGGACGTTGGACAGACTTATTGGACCAACGTTGATCCAAGGTTGGTATTTTGTTTTCGCCAACGTTGGAGCAGCGTTGGTTGGGCGTACACAAGCAACGTTGGTCCAACGTTGCCGGACAACGTTGGACCAACGTTGCCAAAAAAATTGGACAACGTTGGTCCAACGATGGACCAACGTTTGTTTGCTACCTGGGGCGTACAAGCCAAAATGTATCTTTCTCTCTTTTCTTTGTTTTCTTTTTTTTTGGGGGGGGGGGGGGGCAGTTGACAGATGGTAGCTCCATTAGCCAGTCGGCAAGCAACAACAAAACAGAGAAATGCATGTATATAAATTCAGCGAGTGAGGCCATGCCGTCTCCACAATTAATTTTGCCAGAAAATTTACATCATTTGCCTGAGAATGCCCTTGCTCTGCCTAAATTGTACATACTTCGTAGGCTATGTTACTCGAATTTCGCTTGTATTAAATAGTTTACTCGAATGTTGCCGTTTTCAGAACTCGGGGAACTGCAGCCCTCTGGTGGCTCAATTTCAAAAAAATATCCGGGAAATGGGATTCCCCTCACAACCCCCCCCCCCCCCCCCCCTCCCCCGCCCCCTCGCTACAAACAACATGAATACCATTACTTACTTGTTTAAGAATGTTGTTTGCTTGTATGCCCCCCTCATACATTTCGTATGTTTTATAGACCAAATCAAATCTATATAATATCTATCTATCTATTTATCTATCTATCTATCTATCTATCTATCTATCTATCTATCTATCTATCTATCTATCTATCTATCTATCTATCTATCTATCTATCTATCTATCTATCTATCTATCTATCTATCTATCTATCTATCTATCTATCTATCTATCTATCTATCTATCTATCTATCTATCTATATCTATATATCTATCTATCTATCGGGGTCATTCCCAATATGACTGGCTACGCACCCGCGTCCAAAAAAAGAGTCGAAAGGTTATGATTTTCAGCTATACTGCGTCCTCGACGTTTTCCTTTAAAAATGGGTGGTTTTCAGCACTCGGTAGAGAGAAGAAAAAAAGGGTACTTTTTCAGCCATTGCACAAGTTTTCAGCCATACGGCGTCGTCGACGTTTTCCTTAAAAAGGGGTTGGTTTCCAGCACTCATTTTTAAGAAAAACCCTAAAAGGGTACTTTTTCAGGTGCACAAGTTTTCGACGTTAGGGTCCAAGTCAGAGGTTGATGGACGCGGGTGGGTAGCACTTTTGTATGAAAGTGATATTGGGGGGCGAACATATCATTTTGCCCCCCCCCCCCCCCCCCAATAATTCCGAAAATGAGGAAGAAAAAAATCGAGTGATATAATGCCAAAGAGGGGAAAGACACATCTATCAATAATTAATCTTCAAAATAGCCGTTTTTTTAGTTTGAAAAGGACTGTAAATCTCTTTTTTGCCGCGCGCTTCGCGCGCATACAGTTTCTCATAATTTATTGCAAGTTTCATTTTGGTTGCGGGAACTCACCTTTCAAAATGTGTTGGGCAGTGTAATTTCTCAAACGCACACCTCATAAGTTTATTAAACCCTCATGGCCTCATCTATAGATAGCACACCGTCACAGAAAATAAAATAATCTGAAATATATCTTTCAGTCAATTCGGTCCATATGCGCTGAACGCAAATCAAATTGGAATATCATGTCCCCCCACATTTGAAAGTGGAGGAGATTGTCCCCTCCCTTTTATGTATGTTTGGTTCCATACTTATATACTTTATATTACGTGAAATTTCTGTCTCAGGTGTGCACCAAATCGCCAAATTTCACGCCCCAAAATACAAAAGCTCCCTGTGGGAGGGGGACACCCCCTCCCACACGCTCCCCCGCTCGGTCGCTTCGCTTCCTCGCAATGTCTCTCCTCCACTTTTGAGAAGTTGTTGACGCCCTTGCTTAGATTCATGGCCCAATGCCCTAGACTATATCGATGGCTCTATAGTATACAGGATCACGTGGATCCATCTCATGCAAGGCTCAATCTTTTCCTCGCTATGCACTTTAAACATGTTAAAAATACGTTACGAGTAGGTTCACTATTTTATACAATTTTAACACCCATGATAGGAGTTGCAAATGTCTGAAATCTAAAAGCTTCCGGGGGCTCCGCCCCCAGGACCCCCATTATTGTCCCCAAATGTGGGTGCCCCCTCAAAGTCAGGTCTTCGAGCCATCAAGACACTTTCAAAGAGCGCATAATAAAACTTCCTGGCATGCCAATGTGGGGCTTTTAGCTCTCAGTGATCACTCTGGAAATTTTTTCTTCAAATTTCGCCCCCCCCCCCCCCCAATCGCAAAAACGGATCGACGCCCCTGCCATGATTTTATTGTTAATACGAATACAACAAGGTATGAGCGAACCGCTAGAATCAAAATTTTATTTTGAGGATATGGACAATGTTACTAAGTCCCTTTAATGTATACTGAGATTGTTAACTCAATTTTGTAACTTTGAAAAAAATCTGAATAGGTTTTTAAAAAGTTATTGATGATATCTCTATTGAATCATTAATTTAACAAAACATTAAATGCACAATTTTTAATGAAAAATGGCTAAAACAATTTTTTTTTATTAGAGAGCGCCCTCTTGAGTTGTAACGGCTCTTTTTAATGATAACAGGGGTTTTACTTAGTCGTTTGTAATTGTGTATACTTTTCGAGCATGGTGAAGTTATAACTATTATTTTGTACCGTAATGGTGCAGGTTTTGGTTACTAAAGTTAAGTTTGACCAATACTCAACTATCCCTTTAAACAGAAAACAACCGTTCCTGGTGTAAATGACGCAACCTCATCTTTTTCAAAAGAGCCGTCGTATTGTTTGTCAAGGCTACGTTTTTTGTTTACCTTTATTTGCGATTCCACCGATTTAATTATGAAATTCGATGTTTCATTTATTTGTGAAAAGTATACCAAAGTGGCTTTGAAATTGATTCTGATAAACTCTTTATTGCATGTTTATGTTAGAAAACTAATATTACATTCCAAATTTTCGAAGAAAAGGATTCAATATTATAAAATGGCCGATAAGCACCCTCTTGCGCTAAAGGCTGCCATATGTGAATGAAGCACGGAATGTATAACAACTGTGACAAGTTCTTGCCATAAAACTTATTGGCTAAAACTTGTTGATCCTTTTGTTAAATATAAATACAAATGTAATATTTGTTATTTAAAATACAAAAAGTGCAATAATATATAGAAAGATATCCAGGATCTATTTCAAAACCGCTTTAGCATATAGTTTCACAATCGAATGCATATTGTTATACATGTATAATATATAATTTTATATCGGTGAAATCGCTCAAAAAGTCAACGCCCCGCGCTCAGCTTTCATTTGAATGACAATCTATTTCTGGATATTTCAGCCGATTCTGAACGGATATAGTGACCAAACATGATTATTTAATTTGGAACATTTTGTGTTTTCAGTATCATTATCATGATTTTAGGTGTTTTTTCCAATGTATAATGTTCTTGCTTTTTATTTTTTTTAATAAAACTTAAAGTGATCCCTGTAAAGTGTCAGATATTTCACAAAATGACATTTGAGACTTCAATCCTATATCAATATCATTCTAAAATACAATTGAAAGATTTGTGAAAGTTTGAAAGAAAACGAACACTGTTTACCTAGTGAAAAAAACGAATATTGAGTTCATATTTTATCACCGAATACTGATGGTCTGCCATACTTTTGTCGCAGTAATGAATGATCCGTTTGAGATATTCGCACCCGTGTATTTTTACACACGTAGTACATAATTCATGGAATTTGAACTCGCTCGGCTCAAAGTTCAATCTCCGGAATGTTCTCACGGGTGCTGCATGCGGACGTTCTCAGCTGAGACAATTGTACGAGGAAGCTCCAAGTAATTTTCGTGGATTTGGACACTTTACAGGCATGACTTTAAACAAGTTTAGAGGGACAGTTCTTTTTTTGGTATAGAGGGCGCTTCAAGAATTTTTTTTTTAGGTAATGAAAAACTTATGGACGTTAAATTTGAAAGAGTACACAATTTTAATGACAGAATCAACTATCTGATCAAAATCGGTTCAGAAACGGTTAAAATATCCATAAGTATATCAGATTGGACTAACATTAATTTGTGGGCGACCATTTTTTTTCTCAATAATTATTGTAAACAAATATTTTATAATGCTACACATTTTTTTTAATCTATCAAAATTCTTTTTTTTTATGATCTCTCTAATTAAAACATTATTTAAACCAAACATCGCATTCACATTTGTGACACTTGTGGTGTCTGGAGGGCGCCCTCTTATGTTAACAGCTGCATTTAAGATTAAAATAGCCTGCTACAACTTAAAGGTGCACCTGTAAAGTGTAAGACATTGCCCAAAATGACATTTAAGACTCCAATCCTGTACCAAAATCATTGTAAGATATGTCCGAATGATGTGTGAGAGTTTCATTGAAAAAGAACACTGCTTTCCTGGTTAAAAAAGGGAAACTATGCGTCAGCTTTTACGAATTACTGTATGACGTAAATGAGGTTATTTGAGCTGAATGATAGATATCGTCATACTAAAGGAGCATTTGAACAAATCTAACCCTATTATATTCTTCTCTTACCATAAGCTAAACAACACGGTAGAAGAGAAACGGGGAAGATCCAAGTAATTTTCGTGGAGTTCGACACTTTACAGGCATCCCTTTAACCGTGTATATGTTTTACTACCATTCAATCATCATTGAACTGTTGAAGTTTTTAAATGATAATTTGCAAGTTTTGATTACTAAAATTGTGTTTGACCAAAACTGTACTATCCCTTTGAAAAAGATTAAATTAATGTCCATCCGTCATTGTGCGTCAATGCATATAGTTTTATAATAATGTCCTTGTTTTTTTTTCTGATAGAACTTAAACAAATGTTTAAAAAGGTTCAATTAATTTGTTAAAGATGTCCATCTGTCATTCGATATAGAAAATAGTTTTGTAATGATGTCCTTGTTTTTTTTTTTAGAAAACTGGAAGAAAAAAGTTTTAAAAAAGGCCAGTTGAATTGAAGTTTGAAGTTTTATTAACAACAACAAAAAATACATCATCAAATACATACATGTAAGACAAAATTATCAGAAATAATTACTGTAAGTACTTAACAAAACAATTAAAGTAAAAATAACAATGTCAGACGTGTATCTACCTAAACATTTTATAGATCAAAAATCAAGTTGTCGCTAAAAGAGAACCGAAAGTTAGCACAAGTGCTAGTCGAGATCGGTCCTCTCTTTTGTATAGTATAGACTATAATACAAATGACAGTATAAAATAACTTCAGTGTAAAATAACTTCAATATAAAAGAATCATAATAATTAATGAGGTATACATTGTATACATTGTACCAAAAGGCATTTCTAACCAAGCATATAACATTATTTATTTATTTACATTGTTAGGGCCTTGCGAAATGAATATCTTTTTTTTTCTTTAATGTCCTGAGGCAAACTGTTCCAAAGTGTTGACCCAACAAAAGAAATGGAGAATGTCCCTTGAGTTGTCCTACATATCGGCAAACGTAACATAAAGTTTTCTTTCCCTCTGGTTCTATAAGTATGAAGTAACACTTCACAATATTCTAGTAAGGAGTGTGGTGAATTTCCTACGAACAAATCATAAACAAATGTTGAAACTGCAAGTTCATGCAAACTAAACACGTCCAATATCCTCAAGTTTTGAAACAGTGGTTTTGAGGATGTTCTGAATAATGAGAATGTAATCGCTCGCACAGCCATCTTTTGGGATAAATAAATACAATTCAAGTGAGATTTATAGCTACTCCCCCACACCTCTATTCCATACAGTATGTGGTGTTGTATAAAACATTTATATAAGAGCACAATAACATATTGAAGCACAAAATATCTCAACTTAAAAAGCAAGCCCACTTTCCTCCGTACACTCTTATTTACACATTCAATATGGTGTTTCCAAGTCAAAGTGCTATCAATTTGAACTCCTACAAAAGATGCCACACTCACTTCACTTATATCCGTATCAGACAGTCTAAGGACACTATTTATATTAACGATCTGCCTTTTACTTTTAATAAACATATAATTCGTTTTCTTTAAATTAATAGTGAGCTTATTAGCGTTACACCATTTTTGAACTTCGTTTAACTGCTCATTAACTTCATTTATATCAATTTCCGTTCGACTCGCATCATAAGTATGGAAAATATTTGAATCGTCAGCAAACAATCTATCATTAAAATAGTTAGTAGAACGAGGTAGATCATTAATATAAATCAAAAACAATGTAGGACCAAGAACCGACCCCTGTGGTACACCGCACGTTATATTCTTCCTGACAGATGTTGCCTTCTTATAGCATAATGCCTGAGAGCGATTAAAAAGATAATTAACAAACCATGGTAACGCAACACCACGGATACCATGTGCCATCTTCTCTAGAAGAATATCATGATTTAAAATATCGAACGCCTTTTGAAAATCTATAAATATACCAAGAGTAACTTTACCTTCATCCATTGATCTCATAAGTGTATTAATAAGATTGATCAAAGATAGTTTAGTACTATATTTCTTACGGAATCCATACTGATGTTTATACAAAATATCACTAGTCTCTAAAAAATCTATTAGACGAACATTTACAATTCTCTCAAATATTTTTCCAACAACAGGCAAAACTGAGATAGGTCTATAATTTCCTGGTTCCGCCTTTGCCCCTTTTTAGCTCACCTGAGCCAAAGGCTCAAGTGAGCTATTGTGATCGCTTTTCGTCCGTCGTCCGTCGTCCGTCGTCCGTCGTGCGTCGTGCGTCGTCCGTCGTCCGTAAACTTTTTACATTTTCATCTTCTTCTCCAGAACCAATGATCGGATTCCAACCAAACTTGGCAGGAATCATATTTAGGGGTAGAGGAACCAAAGTTGCTAAAATGGTGGGCGTGGCCCCCAGGGGGGCCCTGGGGGAGGGCACCAAATGTAAAAAATATGTAAATTTTAAACATCTTCTTCTCAAGATCCAGAAGTATGACAGACCTGATATTTCATATTTATATGCCTCTATTGATGAAGAATGAAAGTTGTTCACAAGATTTTTGTGGGTGGTCCCATAAGGGCCCTGTGGGCGTAACAGTTTTTTTGGGGGCCCTACCATAGGAAATATACATTTTCATCTTCTTCTCCAGAATCAATGATTAGATTCCAACCAAACATGGCAGGAATCATCTTTAGGGGTAGAGGAACCAAAGTTGCTAAAATGGTGGGCGTGGCCCCCAGGGGGGCCCTGGAGGAGGGCACCAAGTGTAAAAAATATGTAAATTTTAAACATCTTCTTCTCAAGATCCAGAAGTATGACAGACCTGATATTTCATATGTAGATGCCTCTATTGATGAAGAATGAAAGTTGTTCACAAGATTTTTGTGGGTGGCCCCACAAGGGCCCTGTGGGCGTAACAGTTTTTTTGGGGGCCCTACCATAGGAAATATACATTTTCATCTTCTTCTCCAGAACCAATGATTAGATTCCAACCAAACATGGCAGGAATCATCCTTAGGGGTAGAGGAATCGAAGTTGCTAAAATGGTGGGCGTGGCCCTCAGGGGGGCCCAGGGGGAGGGCACCAAGTGTAAAAAATATGTTAATTTTAAATATCTTCTTCTCAAGATCCAGAAGTATGACAGGCCATCGCAGAATGGCCCCATAGGGTCCCTATGTGAGTGGGGTTAATATGCTGAAGTGGTCAGTGGCTGGTGAAATGTGTTAAGCTTTGTCTTATATGTGTGTCTGTCTTTTTTTATGATTCACCCAAACATTATGGTAAATCATAATGTTAGGTACAGGGGATCAAAAGTTATTGATTAAATAGTACATCACATTATAGATTTTGGCATGATTTCAACTGATTTCATATCTTCTGAGGGTGCCAGAGAGAACATGCGCCAGATGTGAATTGATTGACCTCAGGTGAGCGTCGTGCCCCCCTGGGGCTCTTGTTTATAAATAGGTGTCACCTTAGCTACCTTAAAGTGATCCGTGTAAAGTGTCAGATATTGCACAAACTGACATTTGAGACTTCAATCCTATACTGTATATTAATATCATTGTAAAATAGATTGAAAGATTTGTGAAAGTTTGAAAGAAAACGAACACTGTTTACCTAGTGAAAAAAACGAA